>LPNX010198271.1:87266-129995 GCA_001517045.1 Pseudotsuga menziesii | reverse complement strand
GAGTGGCAATTGCCCTTACATCCGACCTGCTCGTCGGAATGGCCAACACTCACATCTGACATGGAAGGAACTAAATCCTTTAGCCATGAACAGAATGGTTCACCCCTTACATCTGATCAAGTGGGAACACATCCCTCTGTCATATCAGAATGGCTATACAGTCCTGCACTGAATGATCCTGGTAACTGACCAGGTGCCTCCATTCCTAGAATGGCAATTGCCCTTACATCTGTCCTCCTCGACAGAATGGCACAGCCCTTACATTTGTCCTCCTCGATAGAATGGCTCAGCCCTTATATCTGACCTCCTTGTCAGAATGGCTATAGATGTCGATACTCATATCAGTCATGGAAGGAACCAATCCTCTCACCATGACGGAATGTCTCAGCCCTTACATCTGACCATGGAAGGAACCAATCCTCTCACCATGACGGAATGTCTCAGCCCTTACATCTGACCATGGAAGGAACCAATCCTCTCACCATGTCAGAATGGCTCTGGATCTCAACACTGTCTCTGGGAGGAAGCCTTGATCTGGAGAAAACCAAGTCTCTCTCTGAAGTACTCAAACTTTAGCCTAGCCAATGGCTTCGTGAATACATCAGCTATCTGTTCCTCCGTCGCAACATACAGGAGCTTCACTGCTCCTCTCTGCACCATATCCCTGATATAGTGATATTTGATCTCGATATGCTTCGACCTGTCATGGAACACTGGATTCTCTGACAATTTCACGCAACTCTGGTTGTCACAGTGTATACAAGTAGCATCCAACTGAAGATCAAATATATCAGACAATAGCTTCCGCAGCCATACTGCCTCACAACTAGCTGAACAAGATGCGACATACTATGCTTCAGCTGTACTCAGTGCCACACAGGATTGCTTCCTGCTAAACCAAGAGATCACACCTGATCCCATACTAAAGCAACATCCCGAAGTACTCTTCCTATCGATGGCACTGCCTGCCCAATCTGAATCAACATAACCCTCCAGGTTAATCTTTTGATTCGCATCATACTTGAGCCCATAATCAATTGTACCCTTCAGGTACCTCAGAATATGCTTTGCAGCAATCAAGTGAACACTTCTCGGATCTGTCAAGTACTGGCTCAAGGTGTTCACAGCAAAGCAAATATCTGGTCTCGTGTTCGTCAAGTACATCAATGACCCAATCATCTGACGATACATCGTAGCATCAACCGACTCTGAAGAAGCATCACTCAATAGCTTCAGGTTCGATGCCATAGGTGTAGCCATGGCCTTGTAGTCCATCATCCCGAACCTCTTCAGGATCTCTACTGCATACTTCCCTTGTCCAAGGAAGATTCCATCTGTATTCTACCACACCACCATACCTAGAACAATAGTGCATCGACACATAACAGGAGCATCACTTGTCTTCCACATTCAACCTTGGATCAAAGGTTGGAATCCACTTTACTCTCAGTAAAGCCTATAATCATCAGTAATCTGCCCATCCTATCGTACCATGTCGAACCTCAGGATCTTCTGCAATCACTCCCTCTGAAGCGGAGCGTCATACTCCCTCTGTCTTCTGTGCTCTATGCACTGAAAACATTCTGTACCGGAGTGACAAGTAGCTTCCTATGCTACTAGTATTCTATGCATCCATCTAGTGTATAGAATTTCATCTTCAACCTTTTAGCCAAGGTTAAGATCTTCATCAATCTCATCATGTATTTGTTTCACCTCTTACTGGATGCAAATGTCTCTTCGTAGTCTAGGCCTTCCTTTCGTGAGAAGCCTCATTCTACGAATCTTGCTTTGTATCCCACCATGTTTCCATCTACTGCATGATGGAACTATGAACTTCTCTTCAGGTCTCGATAATACGCCCTGACATCATTCTTCTTGAACTGGAAGGTTCTGCATCAATGATGTCACTGCATTCATCATATTATTCTTTGTCTTCAAACTGTCGTCACTTGTTCTTCAGAACAAGTCTTCATTCTTCTTTGCTTGTGATCTTTCCTACAAATCAAATTCATTTGCATGGTTAGAAACATTTCATAAGGAATATTTATACTAGTAAATACTTATGCATAAATATATGATCATGCAACTACTTTAGCCAATACAACATTCATCCATATCTCACTGAAAGTTTCTAGATGCCTTCCATCTCTACCAGGACAACATTGGGATTGTGCACTAATCCAATATGTCAGCAAAGAGGTTTCATTCTAGATAAGTAGCAATGGAGAATTTGTATAACACCATGAGATACTTACCCATCACATGCATATTAGTAGTATACTATCATTAATGCAAACATCCTATCATGCATAATACATCAACTGAATATAAACAAATGCATAACAAAACAATATCATGAAATAACAATTGAATACTTATCTTTATTTGTTTCGAGGGTAGACTCCTTCTTGAGCCTTTAGCTTCATCATCTTCTTTATTCATAGTTGCATCGTTCCTTATCCAAATGCTGAGGTGGATAAGAGGTTCTTCAAGAGTTGAGTTCTTCATATTCCTCATTGCTTGAGGGATCTTCTTTGGATGATGAGAGCTTGATCTTCAGTTTCTTCCATCTTCCCTTCTCTTCTTATGAATCTAGCTTCTTCTTCTTCTTGAAGTCTGATGAAATGTAATCACTTCCTTCTGGAACACATTCCTTGAATGAATGAATTCCACGATCCTGGGAGGCCATTCAAGGTGGCCATCACCACTTCTGCATTCTTCACCGCTTCAAGTTGTTCTTGATTTGAGAGACTCTTATGACTGCATGGTCTCTTCAAATAGCTTGAAATTCAGGAAGACCTTCAATAGCTTTGCTTGCAATAGGTAGTGCTCTGTAATGCATATGTGCAAGCCTTCTATGCCAAATCTCATTTGTCTCTACTGTGTCATGGATCAAGGCTTGTTCTGCATAGCCCTTCAATTTGTGCAAGCCTCCTTCTTGTTCTCCAATCACTACCGCATCATCGATAGTCTTTCCTTTTAGCCACATGATGACTTGACCATCTATGAATGCAATCTGTATTCCTTTTACATCAATGCTGAAACAAACAGTACTTCTTTCATTGTTAGGGACATACCAGATTCTAGCTTGTATGAAGATTCCCCACTACCTTTTATTGGATATTGGTAGTCATCTCCTAGTTTCACCTTGTGAGGTGATTCATGTTCTGATAGTCTCACAAAGGATTCCTTGAATCCCGTCATATGTTTGGAAGCCCCACTATCTATGAGCCAATCATCACTTGCATGAGTAATGTTACCTGTGAGAGCTGATATCAGAACATATTCATCTTCGCTTGAATAATCTTCACTTTCATATCTGGATCTCTTTTTGGATGGTTCATCATCCTTTGCAGTATGAGCATGATGTCTTCTTTGGCCTCGTCTCCCTCTGAAACTGGAACCTCCATACTCATGTAGGTGTCCAATCCATTTTATTCAGAGAGATCATATACTTCCATGCTTGGAAGTTGTCAACTTCCCCAAGATTTTCACCAAGCTGATGTGATATATCATATTGAAATACGAAGCTCAAATGGAAATATCAAAGAATTAGATCTTACCGATTGAGGTGTCCGTCCTTGTCCCGGAGTTTGCTGATCTAGGGTTTGTCACAGAAACCCTAATTTTCAAAGCTTGGAATATTTCAGATCTGATTGGATGAACAGATATATCTCTTCAAATGGAACTGTCCAATGTACTCCTTTTCTGAAAACAGTGGAGGGAAACTCCCGGAACAGGAAGCCCTAATTTTCTGATTTCTTCTTCAGAAATTCCTGTTACTGTTTTTGTGATATCTCTGAAATTACTACTCCTATGAGTCTGAAATTTCTTACTGAGTTAACCTCGCATGTCCCTGATCCAACACCGCAAGTTTCATCAGAAATGGTTTCACCATTTTGGATTTATGATCCTTTTCCCAAGGTGACCTGTTACAGGACTGTTCAGAACAGCGAAGTTGTACGGCAAGCCAAGTGTCACTGGTTCATCTTCTGAGTCTGATATTCAGAATAAAGAAATTAAAGTCCGTGCCCTTTCTAGAACATCTTCAGGAATTCCATTTGGACCTCTGTAGCCCAATATATTTCAGATCTCCCCAGGTGTCCTGTTTATGGATGATTTCTGGAAGAGGCTGGAACCCTAACTTGGAGAGATCATATCTCCTGGAATACAGAGAATTAGAGGCTGCCCTTTGGATACAGTGTTAATCAGGATGTCATATTCGGCCCCTAGAATTTTAATATTTTGAGACTTTTCCAATTTCGGAATATAGCGACTATACCAAAACTTAGCAGTTTTAGTATTTAGGGTTTCTCCTAGCTCAGGGTCAAACTAGGGTTTGACTTTCCCGGAGTTTCACCCAACCAAATTTATTGATCCAGGTCTCTAAATTTCGGTTTTGATGAGGAGAAAAATCCTATGCTAGTCTCACTCAAAAATTCCTCTTCTGTAGAAAGCCCTAATTTCCGCATCGAAACTGAAAATGCTTGAAATTGGATTCTGCATCGACAGAAAGATGCACCCTTCAATGGATAGTCATCCTAGCATACTTGTGCTGAAAATCTGTGGAGGAAGATCCACAAACTAGGAAGCCCTAGTCCTTGTAGCTGTACAATGTCTTCTTCTCAGGTTAGCTCTGATTCCATGTTAGTTTTTCAACATTTAAGCTAGCATTATGATAAGATCTTTTCACTGAGAGAATAACAAGCACAGCAATCACATAAGCATATCACAAGAGACAAGAGACACAAAGCTTTTAGGAGGGGAAACCATAAATGGAGAAAACCCCTCAACTTCCTCT
Organism: Pseudotsuga menziesii; assembly: GCA_001517045.1. Classification (NCBI taxonomy): domain Eukaryota; kingdom Viridiplantae; phylum Streptophyta; class Pinopsida; order Pinales; family Pinaceae; genus Pseudotsuga; species Pseudotsuga menziesii. The sequence continues at coordinate 125,194 of LPNX010198271.1, read as the reverse complement.
AAGATAGTATCACCACAAGATGTGATCCCAAAACAGTAAGATGACCTCCCAACACAATAGAAGCCTTCTGTCTTCTGTCAAGCCAAAGATTTCCTTCTCCAAAAGTGTGCCACACTTGAGAGAGCAAGAGAGCTAAGTCACAAGTGATAAATAGAGAGACTCTCACTCTCTATTTATATTATTCCGTTGACTTGAAGTGCACTCAACCTAATAATTACTACTCGAGCCTACACCTTAATTAGTGTATAATAACTCAAGTGCCCCTAAACAGTGGGGACTTACCCAATGACTTGATATGACTTGTTTACATTATAATCCTCCCGATCGGAACATCGGGGCATGACCACATGACTCAAATACATAATATAAACATCCCGGAATAAACATCGGGTTACAATAATATAAAATACATAGAAGAATACATTTCAAAGTTACATATACATCAACAAAAACAAGATGTTAGGGAAGAGCTCCCTTATCCTCAGAAAAAAAAATGCTTCTAAACATACTTCAACGTCTTATATTTAGGTTACTTGCATGCTACTAAACTAGACAAAAATCCCTTTGAAAGGAGAGAACCTAGAACCCAAAAATATCCTAAAATAGATCATCCAACCCTCACAAATAAAAAACAGTAGTAGCACAGGGGTACGACCAACTCTCAATAACAAATGACAGCAAAGTACTCCAAAATAATCACATATGGTAGCACAATGGTGGATGGCACCTAAGGAGGGATATTAAGGTAAACACAAGTGTGGAAAACCCCCTAAGGGGTCCTTCTAGTCATTGACAAGTTGGAATTCAACATTTAAGGTTTGTATAGATCAGCATTACCATGCAAGGGTCAATCGCGAGTGACCACAAGGATAAACATCACATACAAGTAAACATGCAAGTCAACATAACATAACAACACAAAATGACATCATACTAGGCTCATGCACATTAAGTCAACGTGAGGGTAGGTTTCCTTCCCAGATATCATTTGTCCATATGTCTCATGTGTCTCATTCAAAGAGTGGAAGCTCATAATCATCATCACTAGATAAGGAAGCTCGTGAGGTCATCTCATATTCCTCAGGTTAACTTAGGAAGGGGTATCCATCCCCTTGAGGATAACCATAGTCCTCGGAATATGTCACACATTATAAAAAATAAGCTATGCATTGACTAATACAAATACAAATATTAAATGTATACAACTACCTTTTTTGTGTTTTTTTTTTCTCACAAAGTCCAGGATGGTGACATCTAATTCGTTGTCATTTAATGTTGAAATTGTTATGCCCTCTCTTTATGTTGATTGCGTGGGCATGATCTCCCATACCATACTTGCGGTACATCGAATAGTATAGCGTAGAGGTCACTGGTGAGGGGCATTAGTACTTCCAATATCATTACAATGATCTTTACCTGTTGGCTGACTACCTGAGACAGTTACAGTGCTCATTGGTTCTGCCATTTGTTCCTCTTCCATTTGAGCATGAGAAGGTAGATGCTCTACCATTCACAGAAGAAAATTTATTACTACATGTCATCAATTATATATTTGAAATCATAATAATTACTTCTATTTTATAGCATACATACCTGAATCATGGATAGGATGCTCACTACCAACATGAGGAAGATCCCCACCATCATGTGCTACCTGTTCGGTAACACTACCATCGTTGCTTTTGTTTCTCTTGTTTTGAAAACCAAAAAACAAATTTATTTTTCACATATACTGTTGGGGCACGGACCTTAACAGTCCTTAATTTTGGTAACTCCATGGTTTTGGTGGAAGCTTGTAAGCAGAGTTGCAACTCAAAATAGTCTTAGGGGTGTCGGGGTTGAGTCAAAGTCCCTTTTTTTGTAAATGTCCCATGATTTGCGGGTACCCATGGTTTAAGTCCATGGTATTGTAATAGTTCACTTGTATAAATAAGGAACTTATGTGAAGGAGCCAAGCAAGGTTATATTAGGTTCTATTATGATGATAATTTGAGGTGAAGGCCTATTTTGGTTTAAGGTTAAGTCCCAGCTATGTGCGTGGATGACCTCTGCAATTGAGTGCATAGAGGGTTTTTGTAAGAAAGGTTCTGTAGCTGAATGCGCAGATCTACAGCTAAGTGTGCCGTTTTGGGTGATTAAGAGGATCTGCAGCTGAGTGCGCAGATTAGAACTGTGATTTTGTAAAGAGTTGAATATAAACACAGTTCTGTGGACATAGCCCCTACACTGGGGGTGAACCATGTATATCTTGTGTTGTGGTGGTTCTTTTGTGTTGTTTCTGTTATGTTTTTTTTATGCATTGATAAGTAGATAAATGATAAAGTAAGATAACTGCTAAATATTAACTTCGCTGTGAATTCCCAGTTAAGGGTTAAGCAAGAAACTATTTGTTTATCTAAACTGCGAACCTATTTAAGTAAAAGTCGAAGCTCTGTATTGCATGATTATTATTTGTTAAGGCTAAAGGTACAGTAATATCCCTCTTTTGCTTGCAGAAACCTGATTTTGCGGCACCCCATAGTTGTTTCACGTGAGACTGCAACCTTTTCACAGGTTGTTGCCGAAAGGGCCAACACTATGGGTCTTTTTGTTGGTGCGAAGATAATAGTATAAAACCCGGGTCTACCCTAAGCCCAACAAATTGGTTCCGTTGCCGGTTGAACTCAGTATCTGCTTTAAGAGGGATCTACATTGTACCTAGAGATATATATTTTGGAGGCCCTCAGTTAAATAAATCGGTGACTGGGTTTAAGCTACCTATCTGAAATTTGCTGAACAAGAAAATAAAAATCCTCGTCGTAGCTCAGATGAATTCTTGCAAAGATATGTTTTTATTGAAATTTATGAAATTTTCTTTGGTGGTATCCACATATAATTGCACCAGTGGTTATCTAGGTTGACAGAAAGAAAGACAAACTTCAAGGAAGATCAGCTTCCTGATTGGACCCCCGCAAGAATTAACATATTGAAAAGGGTGAACAACGCGGTATCACAAGCTGTTGATTTTTGGACAACGCAAACCCTTGAAGCATTTGTGACGGAGTTCACCATCGACACACATACCTCTTTCAGCGAAGCTAAACGACAGTTTTTCAAAGGACCAAGCGGTAAGTACCTAAATTCATTTAGTCTGAAAATTAAAATGCTCTTGGCTGAGAAAGGCATACTGCTGATTGAATCCGATTGCTAGATTTGTTTTTACTAAGCTATGTTTGGAAGTAAAAGTGACTTTGACGAGCAAAGTGGTTTGCTGCGAAGCGGTAAAAGATACAAGAGAAACCTTGAATCCTATACCCTAGGCCAGAATACCGATTATTCCCCATTAAGTCCAGAAGACCCTGAATCTGAAGAAACCCCTTTTGTTAGAAACCCTCGTATAACTCTGCAGCGAAGATCTCTTACCCCTGAGAACCCGTTGTAGTCTGAAAGTAACCCTAGCCCGAGTCGTCCTGTCGCAGGTCAGTCTACCCTAGTAAGTTCCCCCCCTGCTCCTCCTCCCCCTCCCTCCCCCCCTCGATCCACTATGGCCCATATGAATGATGATATCAAGCTCCCAATCTTCAAAGGAACTGGATCAGAGGATCCAGAGCAGTTTTGGTTCTTATACGAAGCTGTTTGGACTACTAAGAACATTATGGATCAAGATATAAGAATAGCACAGCTAGTCACTTCTTTTAGAGACCGAGCTTTGACCTGGTTTATGAAGTTTTCCAGTACTCAGAACCGTGTCTTGGCTGATATTAAAACAACGATAATCAAAGAGTTCAAGAAGCCTAAATCAGAGTCACAGTGTAAAACTGAACTGAAATAGATTCAGCAGAGGCGAGGTGAATCAGTTTGGGAGTTTGATCAGAGGTTCAAAGTTCTACTAGATCAATTTAGTTTCACTATTCGACTAGTGCAACATAAAGAATGGTTCATTGCAGCCCTATTACCTCATATCAGACTCCACTTATGCAACAGAAGGTTGCTGATCAGCAAGAAGCTTTGGAAATTGCTATGAAACTTGAAACAGCTCTTGTCGGAGACAATTCTGGCATAGCCCAAATACAAGCACAGTTAGCAGTAATGGCTTTGGAGTTACGTGACATGAAAAAAGGGAAATCTATTCGAGAAGAGGTTTGGTGTACACGATGTAAGACAGAAGGTCATGACAATGAACAATGTACTGCGTTAAGAAATTACCTGAATATTGGTGCGCCAAACCCATTTAACCCTAATGTTCTATATTGTGAGATCTGTAGAACAAATGGCCAGCATCAACCTGAAGACTGCTATCTGCTACAGAGATATGTTTAAGTACCTAAGAATCCCTATTGCAAGTTCTGTAAGTCAGTTGGACACAACGAAGATGAATCTCACAGCTTTGACCTCATGAGAGAGTGAACCTGTGATGCTTATAGGGTACAAAACAATGCACAAGGCAATGATGGATATGGTTATCGCGGTGGTCGAGGTAGTTTCAGAGGTTGTGGTCGTGGTGGTATGCTTGGAAGAGGTCGAGGCCAGGTTGTTTGCTATAACTGTAATCAGGCAGGACATGTAGCTAGAGACTGTCAGAACCCAACTACGACATGTCGATATTGCAGAGCAATAGATCATGTCATTGAGCAATGCCCACAGTTGATAGCCAAGATACAAGAAATAAATGGCGCTCCTACTTAGAATATTCAGATGATTGCTGTAGAGAAAAGACATGTCACAACCATTAACGTTGTTACAAGGAGTAGAGCTACGATGCAAGTGCAGAATAAGGAGAAACATCCTGACGAGGCTTGGGTTCATAAGACCCCAGAGAAAATTCCAACCTTCGATGTGGGAAGAGAAAAAAAAACATTTATGGAAGCTAAAAAAGACTTTGCTGATCCGAGCACATTAGTAGCACCTGCGCAATAGCATCAACAGCAGTTATAGTCTCAAGAAGCTTCGACGGATAAATTAAGTACACTGTCATCATTTTTACAGAGTTGTATGAAGCTCTTAAGAAATCAGAATGCTTTAAATGAGTTACAGAAAGTTATTGCTTCTTGCGAACCTCAGTGAAGCTCTGGTAAAGAAAAAATTGTTAATAGAGTTAAAAGAACTAGAAGAGAAATGAGATTGCATGCTCAGATAGGAGAGTATGACATGACTGATATCATTTTAGACCTGGGATCAGAAGTAAATGTCCTAACTAAGTAGACATGGGAACAAATGGGAAAACCTACCCTTGAATGGTCCCCTATACAGTTGAGATTAGCCAATCAGCATAAGATTGTGCCCCTAGGAAGACTCCCTATTGTGCCAGTAGACATTGATGGAGTCACTACCTTAGCATATTTTGAAGTCATTGAAATAATTGATGATAGCAACCCCTATCGAGCCTTTCTAGGAATGGAATGGGCAATAGAGAATTCTATAGTAATCAACCTTAAGAACAGGAAGATGACTTTTGAAGGAAAATGATTGAGAGTCATAGTACCCTTGGACCCTTCTCAAGGAGAAAGGTACATAGAGCCAGTCAGAGATGAATATCAGGATGTTTTGGATCATATTTACAACATCACTGCTAAAGAAGAAGACTATGTTAACCCTACTATTGAAGGTATAATGGATTGGCAGTGTGATAGTTCTTGCATGACTGATTCAGATGAAGGCTTAGAGAATTGGCAGAATAGACTTTATGAACTACATGGACATCGATGTGCAAGAATTACCAAGTCTCTCAGATGGCTTGGCTCATAGACAAGAGTCTTACCTATTTTTTATGGCTTGACAAACCCCGAATATTTTATTCTGCAATTCTCAGAGCAGGTACCAGATTCACAGAAAATGAAGACTCTAGATTTAGTATTTTGAGCCACAGTTTCCAGATGGTGGAATGGTCATAAAAATTATATCCCTAGTTGGGGAGCTTGTCAAAAGTTCCTTCGCCTGATATTCATGGATCAACCTCAGGAGGTTCGAAGCAGATTTAATTGTAAGACTAGCCCTCAGGAACATTTGGAGCAATGCTATGAAGCATGGAAGCATGTACCTCGTGAAGAATGGGTACATAGCATCCCCATGGAACTCTAAGTTGGGATATTCTTGTTGATAGTTTTGTGCTCACATTTTCTATTAATGAAGTTTTCCCTACTTTGGACGCAGCTGTTAGGTTGATCCATACTATGGTGTTTGATGATAAAGAAATAGCAGAGTACCAACCTGATTGGAAGGAACAAGAAGATAATGCAGTAGAATGTTATAACCTCGCAATTGATGAGGATGATGACCCACACAATATTAAAATTCCTGAGTTAGAAGGACACTGCGAAGTACATGGACCAGCAGTCGAAGCACCTGAAGTAAATCAGCCTTTGAAAACAAGGAAAGTAAACATTGGATCAGAAGAAATGCCCAAATATGCTACCATTGGAGATTATTGGGATGAATAAATGGTGATCAAAGTGACCCAAATTCTCCATGAGTACCAAGACTTATTTCCAATGAATTTCTTGGAAATGAAAGGTATCCTTGGTGATATAGGAGTGATAAAAATCTCTTTGAAACCTGATGCAAATCCTGTGAAACAATGCCCTTATAGGATGAACCCTCAGTATAAAGAAAAAGTCAGGATGGAGCTAGATAACATGCTCGTTTTAGGAATCATTGAACCTGTCGAAAAGTATGAATGGGTCAGCCCTATGGTGGTACAAAAAAAGAAGAACAATGGAGAAATCAGAATCTGTGTTGATCTCAGGAAGCTGAATGATACCTATTTACATTATCCTTTTCCTACTCCCTTTACAGATGAAGTTTTAGACAATGTCGGAGGTCAAGAAGTGTATTCCTTCACTGATGGATTTTCAGGTTACCCTCAGATCAGAATTGCTCCAGAGGATCGACATAAAACAACATTCGCTATAGAAATGGGATCTTTCCAGTATACAGTTATGCCCTTTGGATTGAAAAATGCACCTGCTATGTTTCCCAGAGTAGTCATATCTGCATTTAAGGAATTTATACATAAATTCTTGGAAGTTTACTTTGATGATTGGACTATCTTTGGTTTATTGAAAGATCATATAGCCAGTTTTTGACTTATGCTGGACAAGTGTAGATAGCATCAACTTTCATTGAACCTGAAGAAGTGTATCTTTTGTGCACCTTTTGGAATTCTGCTAGGTCACAATGTATGTAAGCAAGGATTGATGATGGATCCTGCGAAGATAGCCATTATTGTGAACTTGCCACCTCCGAAGTCTGTTAAACAACTTCGTACTATGCTTGGTCATACTGGATATTATAGGAAATTCATTAAAGGATATGCTTAGATTACAGCCCCTATGGAAAAGAAATTGAAGAAATATATTAAGTTTGAATGGACACCTCAGTGTTAGGAAAGCTTGGATATTTTGAAAGAAAAGATGGTAACTGCCCCTATCTTAGTATTCCCTGACTGGAATAAGGAGTTTCATGTGCACGTCGATGCATCCTCCATTGCTTTGGGTATAGTATTGGCTCAGTCAGGTGAAGGTAATATTGATCACCCTATTGCTTTTGCAAGTAGAAAATTGTCCACAGCAGAAAAGAATTATACTGTGACAGAACGAGAAGGTCTAGCTATGGTTTATGCCTTGCAAAAATTTTGACATTATCTGTTAGGATCTCATTTTAAGATGTTCACTAACCATTCTTCTTTGAAGTATTTGGTTAACAAGCCTGTGTTAGGTGGAAGGATATGTAGATGGCTGATTCTGTTTCAGGAATATGACTTTGAGATCATAGTTAATCCTGGAAGACTTAACCTAGGGCCTGACCACTTGTTGAGGCTCGAGTCAGGAGAAGAGCCCACTAGTTTGGATGAAGGTCTTCCTGATGCCCAGTTGTTTTCCATTCAGATGGTTGATGACTATTTTCAGGATATTGTTCAGTACTTGTCTACAAGTTTTGCACCTGCTGAGATGACAACATAGCAGAAGAAGCAGCTGGTGGTTAGAGCAGCTGACTTTACTTTGATAGTAGGACAGCTATATAAGATGGGACCAGATGAAATACTGCATAGATGTGTCCTGGAGCATGAAAAGACATTGATTTTGGCTGAGGCGGATTCTAGAGCAGTAGGAGGTCATTATGCAGGAAAAGCTACAGCTCAGAAGATTCTGACAGCTGGATTGTGATGGCCTACGATTCATAAGGATGCAAGAGAGTATTGCCACAGCTGCAATATCTGTCAGAGGATAGGAAAACCATCTAGAAGGGATGAGATGCGTCTGGTTCCACAGGTAACTTTACAAGCATTTGTCAAGTGGGCTATTGATTTTGTTGGACCTATATATCCCCCTGCAAAGAAATTTGGAGCAAGATACATTATTACAGCAACCGACTACCTTACTCGTTGGGTCGAAGCTCAAGCAATTAAGAACTGTAGTGCTGCTACAGCTGTGAAGTTCATCTTCGATAATATCTTGTCAAGATTTGGATGTCCTAGAATTCTTATGAGTGATCAAGGATCACATTTCCTAAATAAGACTATTGAAGCATTGACTGAAGAATTTCAATTATATCATCAGAAGAGTACTACCTACAATCCTCAAGCAAATGGAACTATTGAAGCCTTTAACAAGATCCTTGAGCACGCTCTGACGAAGGTTTGCAATGTTAATAGAAATGATTGGGATCTTAGAATTCCAGCAGTATTATGGGCTTATAGAACCACTTGCAAGAAGTTGATAGGCCATACACCTTTTAGGCTGGTCTATGGACAAGAAGCATTTATGCCCATGGAGTACATTGTTCCTAGCCTCAGAATATCTGCCTTCACAGAGATGGATGACCCAGCTATATTGAAAGAAAGGCTGGAAAAGATACTAGAACTCGAAGAAGACAGATTCATTACAGGTTTCCAGTAGCAAGTACAGAAAGCTAGAGAAAAAGCATGGCATGATAGACACATTAAGAAGAAGCAATTCCAGATTGGTGATCTTGTGCTCTTGTACAACAGTAAATTCATGAAGTTCCCAAGTAAGTTCAAGACACATTGGAAAGGACCATACATAGTTCAGGAAGTTACCGATGGTGGTGCAGTCCAGTTAACTAAATTGAATAGAGAAATTTTACCTTCCATGGTGAATGGAAGTAGATTAAAGAAGTACAGGGACAAGCCTGGACCCCCTAATCAGAAGTAACAGCAAGAAGGAGAGTCTAAGTACCAAGAACAGTTGAAATTGGATACTAGACTATAATGAAGCTATTCTCAAATTTACGAAGTGTCGAAGGCTGTCGAAGTTTGAAGGTTGAAGTTCTGTTGGAGCTTTTGTTAGGATGGGTCGATGGTCAATATTGTGTCAAAGGTATTTATTATGGCGAAGCTAAAGTTAGTGGTTGTACCGAAGAAGAAAGGTGTGTCGCAGCTTAAAATGTGACCGTTGGGAAAAATTAGATTTGACAGCGCCGACACGTGATTTGCCTTAACTGCCTATAATGATGATATTTTGGGAAATCTAGCACCGTGTGGACAAGATCTACCTCCGTTCGATCAGATTTGGTATCTTTGATGCATAATTATGATAGATATGATCATTGGATTCTTTAAGAAGACACCCAGATCTGTGCATTTCGCATTTGTCCTGAGTTTTACATTTCAGTCCATGATAGCTGATTGTGAAATCCAGGAAGTGTTGAGAGGACTCAGGCAGAGAGGTCTGTAGAAATTTATGAGAAATCCACCTACATCTGCACCCCGCGAAGAGACTCCCCCAGTACCGGATCAACCAATGCAAACACGATCAACCAAGAAGAAGTTCAAGGCAGAAGTTCGCTCTAAGTGGCACGAAGAGAAATATGACGTCGAAAGATATTTCAAGAAGGAATATAGCAGAATGAGAGACGGTCATAGGGAAAATAGGTAGTCTGCTAAGGATGAATGGATAAAGCAAGCCATGGCAGTGGTCGAAGTATAAGAAGGAATGACGATGAGGGAGAAAGACGACAAGAGGATTAAAGATGATGCTTACAGAGATGCAGACAGATACAGAACTCGACAGAGTGCAAAAGGAGTTAGTAGAGAAGGAGAAAGCAACCAAAGATATTAGGTTCAGCCTCCACAAGCAGTTCACTATCTTCACCAACAAGATTCCCCCACCAGAGAAGGAGCAGAGTGTCCCGGGACGGGACACTGGTGAGTCTTAGGGGCCTATTGGGGCGCGGACCTTAACGGTCCTTAATTTTGGGAACTCCACGGTTTTGGTGGAAGCTTGTAAATGGATTTGTGACTCAAAATATTATTAGGGGTGTCGGGGTTGAGTCAAAGTCCCTTTTTTTGTAAATGTCCCATGATTTGCGGGTACCTATGGTTTAAGTCCATGGTATTGTAATAGTGCACAAAGGAGTCAAGAAAGGTTATAGTAGGTTCTATTATGTTGATAATTTGAGGCAAATGCCTATTTTGGTTTAAGGTTAAGTCCCAGCTGTGTGTGTGGATGACCTCTGCAGCTGAGTGCGCAGAGGGTTTTTGTAAGAAAGGTTCTGCAGCTGAGTGCGCAGATATACAGCTAAGTGCATAGTTTTGGGTGATTAAGAAGATCTGTAGCTGAGTGCGTAGATCTGAACTGTGATTTTGTAAAGAGTTGAATATAAACACAGTTCTGTGGATGTAGCCCCTACACTGGGGGTGAACCACGTGTGTTGTGGTGGTTCTTTTGTGTTGTTTCTGTTATGTTTTTTTTATGCATTGATAAGTAGATAAATGATAAAGTAAGATAACTGCTAAATATTAACTTCACTGTGAATTCCCATTTAAGGGTTAAGCAAGAAACTGTTTGTTTATCTAAATTGCGAAGTTATTTAAGTAAAAGTTGAAACTCTGTATTGCATGATTATTATTTGTTAAGGCTAAAGGTATAGTAATATCCCTCTTCTGATTGCAAAAAATTGATTCTGCGGCACCCCATAGCTGTTTCGGGTGAGACTGCAACCTGTTCGCATGTTGTTGCTGAAAGGGCCAACACTGTGGGTCTTTTTGTTGGTGCGAAGATAATAGTATAAAACCTGGGTCTGCCCTAATCCCAACATATACAAATTTGACATAACATGAAATTCAAGTGCAAAGTAATGTGAGAAAATTGAACATGAACAGATGGTTTTATTTACCTCTACATGCATCAATGAGGAAATTGGGGTTTTCCCCAATCTTTTTCGACGTTGCAACACATGTTGAAAACCATACTTGAAGCTGAGACTCAAGTTTTCTTTAGTGGTTTCTTATTGAAAATCATTTCCTAGCAATGCATAACACCATCAAAATTATTTGCTCACTATAGTGATAAATAAATTATTTGTTCACTACAGTTACAAAAAATTTGGCTACAAATAATGATCATTCGTTTCTTACAATTTATGCCCTTAGTTTTTGATATCCACCCTGGCTGAGTTTGTGCTTCTCATGTTTTATTTCTCACTTTAGAGGTGTCAGGGAGCCTATTAAAGGTTTCAAATATGTTAGATAGCACAACTTAAATATATTTAAAAGTAAAAAAATATTGAATATTTTTCATTGAAAATATGATATGTGACATACCTTCTTGAACTGATTATCCAAGAATTTCCTTGTTTTCTCAATGCCTTCTCATTTGCATCATCTATGAGCGCCTTCCACTCCTTCTCTGGAACCGTCGGAGGATGCTCTTACTTAGTGTTAATTTGCAAATTATCCCTATAATCTGCCCTGGCATATTTAAAATTTAAGCCAGCTGCTGTGGTGACACCTTTTTTGTTGAAGGTATCACTAAACAAGTTAACCATGTGGTTCATCAAATCATCTGTCAATTTGTCATCCTGGGAATTCCACCATGTATGAATGGTGGGCCCAAAAATATCCAAATCCTTCTCATGCAGGCTCTTAAAAAACTGTTATTTCCTGCAAAAAATATGATCATTAATTAAAAATAATTTCAGGTATGTGGCTTTGAATTACATGAAAATGAAAACTGAATTAATTAAATAATACCTATAATATTTGGTATCTTTATTGGAACACAGTCCTTGTCTGCCAAGAATGTAATGGGAACTAATCCCTTCCTAACCACATGTACTGCTATGGGATGGCAACTTTCACATTCGATGCTACTCTCCTCTCTAACTTCCTGTGAAGTAGTATTGGATGAAGTGCCCTCATGATCTCCAACATTTGGTGAGGTCATGGCATCTAAAGGGAATTCATGGTTAGGAGATTCAATTAGCCTTGTTGGTACGATAGATTAACGATCTGTTGAACACTATCTACTACCAATACCGACATCTACATAATGTACTTGATGCAGAGGTGTTGTCTCCAAAAATTTCTACATAAAAGAAAACTTTAACTGATTAGATCATATCAAAAATAGAGAACTAAAATAACATAAATGAATATCTTGGCGAATAGCTCGTATAATCTTTCACAGATGCCACTTACCCCATATTGTACTATTGTTTGCCTCAAGTGTGAAATTATTGCTTTGATTTCTTCAGTGATGGGTCTTATCTTTATCAGTGTAAGAATTTATTCCTTGGAACTTTTTCAAATCCTTCTTCATATTTCCCATTGGGTCAGTTGAATAAATTATATCTTACTTAGTGACCACCTCATCATCGTGATGTGGTGTTCTCTACAAACTTCAATCAATAAAATTAGTTAATTTATTTTTATCATTACAAAACTCCACGTGAAAAAGATAACATGCATTTAATAATAATAAAAATTACTTTAATCCTATGTAAGTACTATTAGGATAACATTTACCTAATGGGAAACCATTGGGGGTTTCCCACGGTCAACCTGTCACAATACAAGAAGAAACACAATTTCATATTGAAAAGTAAAAATTGAACCATATCTAATAAACGTGATTAATGAAGAAAAAACTTAGTGTTAATATGGAAATCATGTTTACCTGACTAGAAGCTGTAGGTGTGTTGTGAGTACCCCCTGAAACAATATAATAAGCATGATATCATCTCCAAATATCACAGTGTTTACAATATTCCTGTACAATGTTTACAATATGCCCGCACAGTGTTTGCAATATGCCTGCACAGTATTTACAATATGCCAGCACGATGTTTATAGACCAACATATACATTTATTATCTAGATATCCTATACAACAACATGATCTTTATGTTGGATTATTATATTAGCAATACTATTAAGATTCAAGTCATCAGCAAGTTTATGAGTCAAGTACCACTTACCATTTACAATAGAGTAAATTATGAAGAAAACTACTTACCATTTTTTCTAGGTGTTTAGTAGGAACCAAGTAAGTCAAGTAGCGTTTGTTAAGTATGTAGAAAACCCTAGTCAAGTAGTGTTTGTTAAGTAGGTTTTTCTATTGGGTTGTTTGGTAGTTGATTATCTTTCCTCATGGAGAAACAATTCCAATAGGTCCATTACCTCAAGAATTGTTCATAAATATTGATGGCACAACACTAGGTTATGTTGGGTGAAAGTTGTTGTTATGTATTGGTGAGTTAGGAGGGTGTCATTTAATACTTCTAAAGCTGCTACTACAAAAGGCATTACCATATCTAGTCCTTTCTCAAGTTTTTTGGTACTTCAACACACCAAGAGTATTGCTTATTTAGGGTGGCTTCCTTAGGGAAGATGTTCATATTGCACCTGGATCTGACTTTTAACAATTTTAACATTGTTATAAAATCCAAAAAGTTCCCAGAACTGATAGATAACCTCCATGATCTCTACTTATTCACCTAGATTTGTGTTTTAAGGGCTAAGATACACCCATACTTACGTTAAATTGAAATCTAGGGCTACTACAGGGGTCCACATTGCTTCTATAGGACTGCGTAACACCTAAAACTACTTATAGAGTTGATTTTCATGCCCTTTTTACTGTCAAACTTACTCCTTACTAATTAAAAACTGCCCGGATTGTTGTTTTATGGTGGCTTTAGGGTTAAATATGTCTAGAATTTTTTTTTGAGGGATGAAATGTATCACATACATGATTAGGATTGATATCTAGGGTCTTATATGAACCTAAAATATGCCCAAAAGAAATATTGAGGCTATTTAAGGGCTAAGAAGAGTTCGTAATTACTTTTGTTGAGTTATGTTGGTAATTTTGCTAATAATTTATCAAAAACCAACTAGAGCTTAAAATATTGCTTCGTTTGTTGTTGTTCATACTCAAAACTAAATTTTAAATCGTCATTTCCACTGATCTTCCTCATAAAACAACCAATAATTAATGCTTGACTCATAGAAATTTCCCAGATCTAAAATGATCTCTACTCTATTGCTCAAGTTGATAATACAGTCCTTGATCATACCAAAAAATATCCACGAATTGCTCAAAGTATGTAAGGTCTTTCTCTCTTGGGGCCATGGTAAATGCAAAGTTGAACTGTTGAAAAAATTTGCAAATTAAAATGTTCCTTTCTTAATTTATTTTTCAACAAAATGTAAAACTAAAAGATAAATTTCATACTCTCAAACCTCTTGTAAAAAAAATTATGACAAAAATAGGGGCATATTTGACTCACTTCATACTTTTAACATACGTGGACAGTTGACTGTTGGACTGAGACAGTGAAAATAACATGCAAAAGAAATCAATGCCCATAATTACAATGACATGGATAACAAATACTACAAGCCATAAGCTAGGTTTTATCCTCCTCAAAGAGATTCCAAATCCACTACAAAAAGTCCAAGAAGACTACCCAACAAGCTCCAAAACATCAGCTGTTTAGCCTGCAATTCCGCTCCAAATTCTCACAAATGATCAATGAAGATGGTGTGAGGAAAATAGAGGGTGGGGGGGGTCTCCTTATAGGCATGAGTTAGGGTTTAATTTCTTAGGGTTTTAGTAATTTTTTTTAATAAAAAAAATGGTCATTTTCCTCCCATGTGTACGCCCGAGTTGGGCCAACATCAACTCAGTTGAGTTATGTTGGGCTTATCTGGTTTGACCTCTGTGGTACTGAATTCACATTTACTCAGCCGGTTCAGTACTGAACCAGTCAGCCGATCTAGTTTATTGACCAGTTCATTAACTATGGGGGTCAACTTGGTAAACTTTGTTGAGTCCGAGTCCAAGTCCAGGTTGACCAGTTTTTAAAACACTGCCACCAATCCCTCCAAAAGGCCTAGGCATAGTGATATTCATTTAAAATATCTCAAAATTCAGAATAAGGAATTCAATTCCATGGTAAAATGATTATCAAAGTCCAAGAGCCCAAAATCTCTAAATTAAGATAGAATAAAAATCAACATCTGGATAGAGCTTCTTATTGAATTATTCATCTAAGAATGAAACTCTCTATAACGCCACAACCATCTCAATAAAAGGATTGCATCCAAGTCCAACAATAGAGAACACTTTTTATACTGAATTGGGAATGACATTGGCATGGAGATCATAATCATTATATACTCGATGACCAAAACCAGCAATTTTTCTCTCCCTGTCTTTTTACACCCTCAACGAACTCTAAAATGTGGTCAACAATTCCAATTTATCGGAATAGAAAATTAGTGGGTCAAACATAAATAGAAAATTATCTGAATAAGAAAGGTTACTGGAAGGAAAGACATGTGGCCTCACTTCCATTCTCAAGGTAAATGCTCTTTTCAACTAATTCCTCAATTGGAAAACCCCCATATCATAAGATTCCTTCATCTCCATCTATGTAGGAAATTGATGAATGGATAGGAGTAGTGTTCAAGTATGATGGGTCATAAAGATTCAACCCTTTTTCATCCCCACCTACAGTTAAATTTACCTCAATGGTTGTCACATGAAATCCCAGAATCTTGGCCAAGACAATCTATACAATATAATCACCATTATTTCACCCCTATGTCCGCCCAAATTAACCAGAAGTGCCTCTTACTACTGTCTGGTTGATGAAAGCACTATCATGACTAAGGTGTCTCAAACCCTCCATGCACAAATTTTGTTTTTCAATGAATATTAGTCTTCTTTATTAACTTATAAAGGATCAACATTATTCAGTAATGCTACTCATACTTTGACTTTTCCTCGAGTATGCTTTCTGTTTTGAGAATAAATACTACAATAAACTAACCAGGTAGTCCACTATGTAATAATAGGTCTGGCTTTGACTTCAAAATTCAACCAGAACTGCATATGAGGATCTTTTACTACTGATTTAGGCCTAAGGTACACCAAGACTTAGAATTTAGGTGTTTTTATAGTTGATACATTTCTCAGGGAAACTTTTATGGTGCTATTTTAAGGATTTCATATGCACAAAATCGTGGTTTATAAGCCGCTGATATGTTTCTCCTGACTAGGTTAACCTAGAAAATATCCAAGTGATCGCCCATGCAATAGGGGGTAACATGGTCTATAATTTCAAGGTGTAAAGTTTGAATTTCCTTTTAACCTGTCACACTCTCTAAGATAAGAGTAGCGATACTTGCAAATCCTGAATCACATATCAATCAATAAATCGGCCAATTAATAAATCATATCAACCACCTATCCTAGGTGGAGATCCCTACTCATCTTTGCAATTTTAGGGAATCACACCCAAGATCCTTTCATAGGTAAAAGTGCATATCCTAGGTAATGGATGTACAATATATTCCATAATTGTGGATTAGTACTAATTTCCATGTTCCATGAGAAAGCCATAGTTTCCATAGTTGCGCAGTAGTAGTAATATCCATGTTCCATGTAATCGCCAATTTTTCTTTTGGTATTTTCTAAATAAAATTTCCTTGAGAAATTTTTCCATTGTATCTACTCCCTTGATACTATTACTTCAGACTGCTAAAATCAACTAAGACTATTAAGATATTTTAAAAGAAGCAAGTGCGAACTATTGTATTCCTATTGTCAACAATGTAAATTACTATTTTTTCCAAGAAGCAAGTTTACAGTCAAATATGGGGGAGTTCATCAATTGTCCAAACTTACAAAGAACCTTAAACATATTAGAAGAGTCGTAAAATATGAACCTGTCACAATTCCCTCCATAATTCTCATTCTCAACACATTGCTTATTTTCCATGTGGATACAAAATCTTCAATCACCATGGAATTTTGGAAGGATATGGAATTTGTTGAGATGTCAACCATGTGCCTACAAAACGAAAAGTCAAGCTCCTCAATTCCATTGCCAATGTAGTCAATATTAGAAACAAGAAAAAGAACAAAGTTCATGAGATAGTGGAAGAATTGTGAATAGAAATATTTTGGAATTGGGATCGATACGTATTACTTATTAGCGAATATCATACCTCCATGGATTTATATCGGTTGAAGCTATTATTCACTACTTAGATTATATTATGATGTTTTTTTTCCCTTTATTTTTGGTGAGGGAAAACCTAACAATTGGTATTTCAGTGATGTTCCAAAAATTTCCTTCAGAGTATTGAAGAAAATAGGTAATTTATTATGTGTAGGCCCACCATTGGTTGAAAATTTCAGCTCACAAGTTGGAGTTGGGGCCCAAGGGTAAGAAGTATGTTTTCGGTCTCATGTGTAAGAAATAGATAGGAACTACATATAGTTGAATTATTTCTCAATGCTTGATAAGGATGAATACATGAATGAGGATAGAGGGTACATGGCCTCTTAACCCCCTATTTGCATGGGGTTTTTTGTAGGTTTTCATGAAGACTTTTGGGTTGATTCCTGGGTTTTGGGTAAATATGGGAAAGTCCGAAGCATGTCTCTACGATATGTTAACTATAAAATGAATTCTGAGTGCAAGTAATCCTTGAAAAATAGTAAACAAATAGACATATGCTAGTCCATGAACTTTCCAATCATGAATAAAGAACAATGGACCTCATTTTGGGAAATGAGAATCATTCTGGGTGCATTTGCAACAACAAGGTTTATATCCAAGGATGTACTAATTCTAACCAATTATGGGAACAAGTAGGAAAAATATAGGCATGTTTAGGTCTTTAAATAGCCCTAATCAACAAGTGTTCTTAATAATGGATCTAAAATGATACCTTTTCTTGAGGGAGCAACATACAAGAAAAGAAAAAACTCAAATTTTGGCAAAAAAGAAAAAAATAAGTTTAATTGTTACAAAAAACTCAAATTTTGTATGAAGAGTATGAGTAACTAGGGGAGTATGAGTAAGAGATGACTTACCGAAGACATCTCTATAGTAAAATAATATACTTGAAGCTACCTTAGCGTATGCTTTTCATGATGCCTTATTGACCTTTACCTTTGCTTATGGGTCTTGATATCAATCTTTGAATGTCCCTCTGTGTATCTTTTGTAGATGAAGGAGGTAGATAGCCTTAAATATAGACAACACCCAAAGGTAGGATACCATTAAAATTGAGCTAAAGCTCGATTCCCACAAAATAAAAAGAATCCTGTAGGAATAATCCAGACTATAAAAATTGATTCAAACAAGAAATTGATCTGTTCCTAGTGCAACTTACGGGTTTCACCATGTTCACAACCTAGATTTATGGTTGGTTAAAGGAAGGGGTTTTGTAAACGAACAAGAAATTCCTCATATGCAACCGTCGAACCTCCTTAATAACCTTCGAACATCCTCTACGACCTTGAGACTAGTTTGTGGGTGAGGTAAGTGAAAAACCTCCTCTACGACCTTGGGCCTAGTTCATGGGTAAGGTAAGTGAAAAACCTCCTCTGCAACCTCGGGCCTAGTATGTGGCTGAGGTAGCTGAAAAACTTCCTTTGCAACCTTGGAAACTACTCTGCCACCTCAAGCATTATTCGTGATTGAGGTAAGTGGGAGACGTAAAATTTGGAGGTCACGACAGGGGGGAGGTAAGATGGATAGTTTTAATTGTTTGTTGTTTTATTAAGTTTTTTATTATTATTTATTATTTATTATTTATATGTATTATTTTGTTTAAATGTTTGTTGTTTTTTTAATGTTTTTTTTTCATAAACAACACCATTTCCATTTTCTTCATGGTCATCAACATCATAAACAACATGTTAGAGGAGCAAGTCGGCATGCCGACTTGAACGATAGCTAACTTAGTCGATCAGCTGACTAAGTCGGTCGGCTGACTAAAATAGAGATTAGATCGGCCACCTAAGGTCGTGTCAGTTCACCGAACTGATAAGTAGTTATTTTGTAACTATTTGTAAATCATATATATCAGCCTGTTGATTCAGATGAGAACTCGGTTTAGTTCTCTGTATTGTATGGACCCACTCATGTTAACATAATCTGTTATTTCCTCTACTTGTTCTTATCTCTTGTCTATGTTATATATGTATGTTTTGGTATGTATTATTGGTAACCTTAGGTGATCTGTGAGATTACAACATTGGTTCTGTTGCCGGTAGTACATGTCTAAAATGTATGCAAACATATGATATCAGAATAGGAGATTAAGGACTGGTGGGAATGTAAAGTTGCAAATTATTTGAAGAATTACGCACGAAGAAACAGATTAACGACTGCGCAAGCAAAAGAAAGATTCTTTACAGAGACACATGAGAAGTTTGTAGAATCGGTGCACCAACTTCTGAATAAACTCCTAGATGAAAAACCTGGACGATACTAAAGATCAATAGTTGCTAGAAAAACTGATTCATGGGGGAAGAACAAAATTGTCGGAGTGGTTCAAAAAAATCACCGATGAATTCTATGAGGAGCAAGTAGTAGAAGAAAGGACTTCGGTGGAAACCATCATGTAGAAATTCTACACAGACCTCACCGAGCAATTCTTATGTTTGTTACCGAACTTGCTGTTTAAATTCCTAATAGAGAAGGGAGTAGGTCATATTGTCGAATCTCATCCATCACTTCGCGGACCACCATTAAACCCTAACTGGGTTGAAAAACAAAAGAGGTGGGAAAAATTCATTGCAAAGAGGGAGTGGGAATACTTCCTAAGCAAGTAGATCGAACTATCTGGGATTTCTAAAGCGTCGGGTAGGATATGGGGGGGTAGTTGGTCATATGTTGGGATAAAGTGGAGTGGATTCTAGTCGACTAAAAGCAGATACCAATCACCAGTAAGGAAAATTCAACTAAAAGGAAATCAAGAAGACAGTATCACACAAAGGTATGTCAGACCTCCAGAAAATAGAGAGGGAGGAGAGACAACAAAGAAGGGAAGAAAGAAGAGAAAAATCCTTAGTGCTGCATAGAGGAATGAGTACCAGGGCGACTAACCAGGAAAGAAATCCACTAGAGTTGGATCATGACTGACAAGAAGAAGGCATGGAAAAAGAGGCGTCGCCTATGGAAGAAGAATTGTGGATAGAGAAGTAAGAAGATCTCCAATTAGAAGCTCCCCAAGAAGGAACAAATCTGTCTCCGTTGAATCTGCATACTCAGAGACAAGCCATTGTTGAAGAGGACCTCCGACTAGGAGCTGGTGACTTCGGTATATGGAATCAACTAGAGGATGAGACATACACTGGTATACATATTATTATCCATCGACCAGAAGAAGGAAATTGGGTTACCTTTCAAGTGGTACCCTCCAACTGAAGTATCCACTTACTTTTACAGACACATGAAGGAGCACCCCCCCTTCCAGATATAGCTTTGGAGAACACAGAGCATTCAAAACTATGGATAGATAATTGCAGTTGGACATCGACATAAGAGGTCGAAACCAACCGACTGCTGGTCGAAGACAAAATGACAAAAACAACCAATGGGAACGAGAGTTTTGTCGACAATAGTTTCGCAGAGAGGAATAAACAATCCCCACCACCCCCACCCCCACCTCCACCACCGCCACCTACTTAAAGCAGGGAGAGTGATTCCGACATGGGTCATGGGTCAGCACACATTCCTCTATATGAGGGTGATGAGGACTCCAGATGACATTGGTTCGTCTGTGAGTCGACTTGGGAGTCTAACCAAGTTACAAATGAAGAGAGACAGATGGCGCAGTTTGCTGGTGCCTTGAGGAAAAGAGAAATAAATTGGTACATAACCTTTTCTAAAATACAACCCTGAGCAACCAAAGCCGAGATTAAAGCGCAATTTCTATCATTTTTTAAAACTCCAGATGCAAAACATCTGGCTGCAAAGAAACTAAAAACAACATCATAGAATGCAGGAGAAACTGTCCGCGATTATGATAAATGTTGGAAAGAACTTCTTAGCCAATTGGACTATGTTATCGATGAAAAATTATTAATCCAGTGGTTTCTTGGAGGCTTATCTCAGAAAATCCGTCGACACATAAGTTTGGAGACATTCAAGTCTTATGAAGATGCACTTACAAAATATCTCCAAGTGGAAATGGATGAGGACATACCAGCATACCCCATCGATCACAGACTAGAAGAACAGCTTGAGATCATGCAGAAGTATCTAAAAGAATTAAACCTCAAAAGTTAGGATATCTGGTGCACAACGTGCTCAACGGCTGGACACTCAAAAG
Organism: Pseudotsuga menziesii; assembly: GCA_001517045.1. Lineage (NCBI taxonomy): Eukaryota > Viridiplantae > Streptophyta > Pinopsida > Pinales > Pinaceae > Pseudotsuga > Pseudotsuga menziesii. The sequence continues at coordinate 103,833 of LPNX010198271.1, read as the reverse complement.
ACAACTGTTGACAGGAAACCAACTGACAAGACATTCAATTCATACAGACAAAATGTTTTTGTGACATTTTCCAAGAGCATAGAGACCACTCAACAAAATATTGCCCGTTCAACATAAATAATGGCAAGGCATCTTGGTGTGCAATCTACAAAACAAATAATCATAACACGACCGACTGCCATCTAAACCTAAAGAACCGACATAATTATCATGCAATCTACCAGACCACTGCAATTGCACAAAATAATGAGAAAAACAACTTACCAAATGATCATAACAATCAAAGATATGACAGTCGAAGATACGAGCGCCGGTATGACAATCGACGTGGAGGCTATGGAGGTCGAGGTCGATTCTCTAGAAATCGAGACAACTGACCATGTTGACCCATCCAATGCTTTACATGTTATAAGTAGGGACATCGGCATGGAGATTGTCCATACAAGGATAGAACTGAACTCAAATTTTGTACTCATTGTGGAGTAGGGGATCACTCACTAGAAGATTGCTCTACCATGTTGGAAAAAATAAATAAAAAGAAAAATGTTAATGTCTTGTCGTGTGTGCAAAAAAATGATGTACTAAATACAAAGAATTTGCATATTGTAACCCGACAAGGGACAAAAACAGGAAGTGATAACCCAAGAATCAACAAAATAAAAGAGAGAAATGTCTACCCTGATCCACTTAAAGAAAAACAAACATATAAAGAGGCAACAAATGTATTCAAAGAAATTACATGGCAAGAAGAGGCTAATGACAATTGACATAACACAATAAAAGAATTAATACAACTCATACAAAAAGATAACTTAGTATCTGAGTTCATCGATTTGCTATATGAAATAAAACACAACAACATCAAAAAACAAACAAAGAATATCTACAGTTTAAATCAAAAAGATAAAAGTGATGCCAACCCACTTGTCGACTTGGAAATTGAAGGATACCATGTCCGACAAGTTGTACTTGACTTCGGATCACAAGTAAAAATCATGACTCATGACACTTGGGAACAACTGGGAAGACCTCGACTACATGAGTTAGGTATATACCTAAAACTAGCTGACCAGGGCCTAATTGAACCTATTGGAGTCTAGAAAAATGTTGATACAACTATAAAAGGAATATCGACCAAAGTCTACTTCGAAATGATTGACCCCAAGGAAGGATCTAGTTCCTTCCCAGCGTTAGTCGGTCGACCTTGGCGTAGAAAGATGAAAGCATCGATATCCCTGGACAAAGAGAGAATCAAACTAAAAGGAAATGGACAAAAGGTCATTGTACCTATTCATCCATCCCAAGGAGAACCTTGGGTAGAACCTATCGACGAAGAAGTTGATATCCAACAACGTTATCAGATACAGAATAATGAAGATTCCATAGAACCTAACACATATGGTGAACTCTACTTAGGTAATCAAAACTTTGTTGGTTATAATTCAGATGCATAATTATATGATTGGGAAGTCGAGAACTATGAAACACAAGTAAGAGGGTGTTGTACTATCCAAAAAGTTCAGAAAAAGCTCACCCAACAGTGCTTCATAGTGTCCATTGTCCCAAAAATATTTGAGAAGAAAATTAGGGAATACCCTACTTTAAACCCTACAAATGTAAATACTACACAAATACCAAGATACAAGGAAAGAGAATCACCAGTAATGCATGTAGAACAAGTTTCCAAAAATATTGGTGAACATGGTCGACTACAAAGTTTAGTAGAAACTTTTATAGGACAAGCTGCTAGATGGTGGGATACCCATCAGAGAAGACTGCGGACCTAGACAAGAGCTTCAACTTAATTTATAGAAAGGTTTGGAGGAAATAAGTTAACCAAACAGGCTCAGATACCTATATTCATCCAAGGACAAAATCCAGAAGATCATATCAAGACATGTGAAAAGGAATGGAGAAGACTTGGGTACAAGGATGAACGAGCATGGCCACACCTGTTTCCATCAACCCTCTCCAACTTACCAAACAAATGGTATAAAATGGAAGAAGATAAGGGTGAAACCTTCCTATGGAATGAACTCAGAGAAAATTTCATTAAAGATTTCAACTTTATACCACAAAATGAAAATTTGGTCAAAACAACAAAACATTTTAAAGAATTTATACAACCAATAGAAAATAAACTCCTAAAAGACAACTGACAGACAATGAAATGTAACAATATACAAACTGGGACAATACCATAGTCGATATGACTACAGTTAGAAAATGAAAATATAGAAGGAAAAAGATTTAGATGGAAATCAAACCATGTCAAAACGACCAAACCTATCCGCACAGTGTTTAAAGTTGAAACAACCGATAATGAGGAAGCCGACCAAATGACTAACGCCAACTTCCCTACCACTTTCTCCCAGTTTAAAGAAGGAAGTCGACCAATCAATGAAGCCAACGCAATAGAATGGATAGATGCTGAAGTAAAAGCTAAAGAATTCAACATCTCAAATGATGATTGACCAAAAATGGCAAAGATTGGAGACTACTAGAGTGAAGAGGAGACAACAAATATAGTGAAATTACTAAAGGAGTTCCAAGATGTATTTTCTGGAGACTATAAAGACCTCAAAGGCTTAGTCCATGAAATGGGTGAAATGAAAATCAACACTAAACCTGATGTTCGACCTATGAAGAAAAGGCCATATAAGTTAGCTCACAAATACAAAGAGATAGTCAAAAAGGAAATTGATAACATGCTTGCAACAGGCATCATCTACCCTATTGACCAATCAAAATGGGCAAGTCCAATGGCAGTCCAACCTAAGAAACATGATCTGACCAAACTAAGAATTTGTGTCGACTTTAGGGAGCTAAATAAAGTGACACCGACAGACCCATTTCCAACTCCTTATGCAGATGAAATCTTAAATGAGGTGGCAGGACATGAATGCTACTCATTTACAGATGGATTCTCAGGTTATAACCAAGTGCCAATAGCTAAAGAAGATTAAAAAAAGACAACATTTGTATGTGAATTTGGCTCATTTTCTTACAAGGTTATTCCTTTTGGATTAAATAATGCACCTGCAGTATTCTCTAGAATTGTGGTCAAGACATTCCAAGAGTATATTTACAAAACCATGGTAGTATACTTTTATGATTGGACAATATACTCCATGTTAAAAGATCATTGCAAATGGTTAAGACTTATGTTGGAAATATGTCGAAAAATTCAGTTAGTCCTAAATATCAAGAAGTGTATATTTGTCACCCCCACAGGGATATTGCTAGGACACATTGTCTGCAAGGAAGGTATTAAGGTCGACTTTGCAAAAATCAAAATTATCCTCAACTTAAAACCACTAGTGAACTCAAAACAAATCAGAGTGCTACTAGGTCATACAGGCTAATATAGAAAATTCATAAGATATTATTCAGATATGACCTATGCACTAGAAGAACTATTAAGGGAAGATAAAGAGTTCAACTGGATAGAAGAGTGCCATTTATAATTTGAAAAACTAAAAAGAAAACTAGTTGAAGCACCAATCCTAAGGTTGCCAAACTGGTCGTTCAAATTGCATGTTCATATTGATGCATCAAGTCTAGCAATAGGAGAAATCCTAACTCAACCAGGAGATGATGGAATGGATTATCCTATAGTTTACAGTAGTCAAAAATTAAACAAGGCTGAAAGAAATTATTTGACAACAGAAAGAGAAGCATTAGGAATGGTCTTTGCACTACAAAAATATCGACATTATCTTCTAGCTAACACATTTATATTCTATACTGACCATCAGGAACTTAAGTACCTTGTCAATAAACCTCTACACCATGGAAGGATTTGTCGATGGCTACTTCTATTTCAAGAATTCAAATTCGAAGTTGTTGTCAGACCATGTAAGTTAAATGTCTGTCCCGACCATTTATCCCGAATCGGCACAAGAGAGGAACCAACAGGAGTCGAAGATGACTTACCAAATGCACATCTATTTTAGATAGAAGTAGTCCCAGTAGAGTTAGAAGAAATAGATCAATTCTTAGAATATGGAAAAGCACCAGAAGGAATCAGTACAAAGAAGAAACAAATCCTAGCTATGAAGGCTGCACCATACAGTCTTATAAATGGATTTCTTTACAAAATTGGATTAGATGACATCCTCAGAAGGTGTGTACTGGAACATGAAATAGAAAACATTATGCATGAAGCACATTATGGACCTGCAGGAGGACATTTCCAAGTAGACACAAATGCAAATAAAATCCAACAATCAGGGTTATGGTGGCCGACACTTTACAAAGATTGTGAAAATTTTGTAAGTCAATGTGACAGATGTCAACGACTAGGTCGACCCCTGCCTAGCACAGAAACACCTTTGATATCAGTAAAACCAAGTTTGACATTTGAAATTTGGGCCATATATTTCATAGGACCATTTCCTATACCAGCAAAAAGGACAGGTGCAAGGTATATCATAACTGCAGTTGAATATGTGACCAAATGGGAAGAGACAGAACCTGTCGACACATGTTCCAGTGAGATAGCTGCTAAGTTCATATATGAGAATATAATTACCATATTTGGATGTCCATTGACCTTAATCAGTGATCAGGGAACACACTTTATCAATAAAACTATCAAATCCCTAACTGACCAGTTCCAAATCAACCATCGTCGAAGTACAGCATACCATCCTCAGTCGAATGGAGCAATTGAAGCATTTAACAAAACATTAACAAAAGTTTTAACAGACATATGTAATGTTTATAAGGACGACTAAGATGAGAATATACCTACATTACTATGGGTATACATAATAGCATATAAACGCTCAACCGACCAAACCCCCTTTCGTCTAGTTTATGGACAGGAACCAGTAGTTCCACTACACTTTCAACAACAGACACCTATTATTGCATAAATATTACATGTCGATGTAGAACAAGGAAGAAAGGACTAACTATTGCAACTAAGTAAACTAGAAGAACATCAACTACTCACAATGCAACATCAAGAAATCCAGAAGCAACAACAAAAAGCATGGCACAACAGAAACATCAAGAACAAAAACTTGTTGGTAGGATACCTTGCTTTACTATATAATAGTTGAGTAAAAGGAAAACCTAAAAAGTTACATTTAGTATGGATGGGAACCTACGTTGTCGAAGAGATACATACCAATAGATCAGTTCGACTAAGGACGTCACAAGGTGTAGTATTTCGGAAACTCGTTAATGGAGCTTGACTAAAATGCTACAAAAACTAAAAATAAACATATTGAAGAAAAAAAAGAAAAAAAAAGAAATATATATATATATATATATATATATATATATATATATAGATATACATATACATATAATGACCATAACCGTTAGACAAAAATTATAAAAATCTACAAAACCCAAAATGCAAAATAATACTGTTATACGCAGAAAAATATGACAGGAAATCACCACTTCGACAATCGACATCATGCCCATCGACATAACACCATCAACCATTTTCACAAATGACATTGACCGATGAGCTCGATAGTCCCATCGTGCATTCATGACCTCGAGCACCAAAACCAATTCACCATTAACGCACACTCAAGTGTTCCAGCTGGAACATCACGTCCACCATTAATACATACATTGACAAGAACATCCAACACGACCCCTATAAATAATGGACCGCTGAAGGTTCATTCACTGCAAATCAAACAAAGAGAGCATCAGAACAACTAGACAACTTAAAAGGAAAAGCACCTTAGTGAAATCGACTACCAAACCGACAAAATGGCACCCAAATAGACTAGAGCCTCAGCCAAAGCCAAGGAATTACAGACTGTAGAAACACCTTTAGTAAGGAGGCTAAAGAACATTAAGAATGCTAAGATACAGGAGGATTCATGGAAAAAACTTTGGACCAAGGTAAAAGAGTGGGCTTACGTCGAAAAGAATCCTACTCAAGCTGCTGAGAAAATACAATATAGTACCATCTTCAACTATGTCAATGCACCACTTATGGCCATCTTCGGTGGCACAAAAGAAACAACCGTCAAGTTTATCATAAGCTGGTACCACAACAACCAGTTTTACTTCGACCAACCAGTCGACATCTCTAGAGAAGTCATCTCCAAGCTGATAGGTCTCTCAAACAAAGGATACTTAGTACCAGTAGGTATTAAAGAGGGACTGGTCGAAGAATTAACCGGGTCACCATCGGGAAAAAAATCAAAAGGGTTGATCATCAACCAAATCACAGCCCATACGCCACAGATCGTGGCCAAAATAATAGCCATCACAGTCACCTTGACAGGTCGAGGAAGCGACCTCAAGTTAGATATGCTAGAAGTAGTCGACACCATTATGACTAATGTAAAGATCTACAGATGGGCTGAGTATGTTGCCAAAATGGTCAAAACCATCTGTGAAAGATTCCAAGAGATGGGAGGAATCATCAGGTTCCCATCCCTTATCTTATAGATAGTCATGTATTCTATTCGCCCCGAAGGACACAAAAGTTTTCAAGAACTGACAAAATTTCACATGTGGAGATTCAAATCCTTCTCCCAGAAAGGAACATTGAAGGAACTTGCAGATGGAAAAGTGTTGTTGGAAAACTGGCTCCAATAACTAAAAGTCTGCACGACTAGATGGAGGGTGCCTCAAAACATCCAACGAAGTCTACCAAACAAGTCCCACATCCAGTTAGAGCTCGACCATACTTCAGTGTGGTACATGCAGGACGTTAAATCAAATGCAAAAGCCCATAATTATTATCCGTCGGTTGAATAGATCTTTCGGGAGATATCTCGACAAGCTGGAACAAAAATACCAATACCAGCGAAGGCCAAGGAAATCGACTTCTCAATCGAGGATCCATTAACAGACCAAAAGAAAGAAGAGGATTATGAGCTAAACCTCTACATCAGTACATTTGTGTCAGAGGAGACACCGGTTGAACACACTGGCCGACTTCAAATCATCATCAAACCTCTGACAGCACAAAGGGAAGAACCACAAATATACGAAACACATGCAAAGCAGTAGGAAATCCTTCGGGCTAAAGAAAGTCTCATCCCGAACCAGGAGCTAAGGGGAGAAACAAAAGTAGACAACCTAGAATATGCTATCACCAAAGAAATTATAAGAAAATTTTCGAAAGAGATATCAGCTGCAAGATAAGGGAAAGAACACAAAAACCACAAGGGAAAGGAAAGTGCAATCTTCTCCTTCCAGAGTCATCAGACGATGAAGAAGAACTAGGAGCTACGACCATTGACATAATTGAATATGCCGCAGCAAATAAAGTACTGGTGGAAACTCAGTTTTAGAGATTTTTCGAGGCAGGAGCATTACAAGGTCGACCAAAGAAATCCAAAATCACACACACATCGACGCTTGAAAAAATTATATACTTGGTGTCTACACCCCCACCTCCATCCCCGACAAAAGTAACTGAAGAGTTAGCACCGAAACAACTCTCAATAAGCCCACTCGACTTATGCAAGAGTGTTATGTCGGAGGCAATGAAAGAAAAATTCGACAAGGATAGATATCTGTAGGCATTCAGTGAGAAACTGCCTGAGATATTCACATCGGTACAGAAGATATCCACTAAAGCACCCCTATTTGAAGCTGGTGGATCCCGACAACCTAGCCAAGTCCTTCAGGGACTAAATTTTTTTGCAACTTTGACTTCGGTCTTTGGAAGGAACCCCGACAAGGAAGCCGAATTTGTAGGACATCGGACCACCACTATCACTCCGAATATACCACAACCCCACCTACCAACCTCTGAACCAACCGGAGGTGAGGAAGAAGAAAATGTCGAGGACATAAACAGAGAAATCAAACAACTATTCTCTGACTTCGACTCAGCCCCTCAGAACAACATTCCACCACTCAACCACATTTTCACCAACCCAATCACACCCAACCATTCCCCGACCCCATCGCCACCACCACCACCACCCCCCGACTCAGAACCCCTAATTCAACCAGCTGCACCAAAACCAACCCCACCACAACCAATAGTACCAACCCCATCCACTTCTGGACCACCTACATCCAAAAAACCAGAGGCAACAATCATCCCACTAACCCAAACCGAAATACCATCAACCACTACTGCATAAAAAACAGAAAATACAAACTCGAATTTTGCAGGTATACAGATGCTGAAACAAGCCGAAGTAGAGAAGCACAAAAAGAAGAAAATGAAGAAGGACCATCATGGACAACCAACAATGGTCCACATCAATCTAGTTGGATTGACCACTGCAATCGATTCAACCAAATTGAGAGATCAAGAGCTAGAACAACTACTGGAAGCACTAGCAATCGAAGCAAAGACGAGCAACAAGCATAGACGTAAGGAACTAGATAGCAAGGAAAAAGAACAAGTTAAGTTCCTTAACAAGTGCAGGGACCTGGTCCAGTCTATCATATTAGGACCAATATAGGTCGACACTACCAAACCACTGGAAAGATCTTACCAACTATTTGAAAGTGTGGTGCCAGCGCTCCAAGCACAGATTCAAGAAACAAAAGAAGAATAGAAAGAAGAAACTGTTCGACTATTGATGGCGCAGCACACAACCTTTTCCAAATCCTGCAAGTATTGCAATATCACATGGAGGAGTCTGTCATCACCAAGGAAGTACTGTGAGATTGGTCTACTTACTATGGGCATGTCTATCAACAAACTCGACAGACCTGACAAGGGATCCAAGCACTTGAAAAAAGGAAAACCACTGATGAGACACTCAGAAGCACAATAGAAGACCAAATAGTGCTTGAGATAGCCAAGCTATAGAAACTTGAGCAGGAAGCACATTAGTGGGTGCATCAAGCCATCCCCAATCTAGAAAAAGTAGACATCATCTGCCTGCAGATGAAACGACTTGTAGAGACTACAGAGGAGAAGGACCATTTTATAGGTCTCGACATGGAAAGAATAGCTGAAATTTCCATGCCAAAAAAAATGTCGATCCTATCAAATATGACTAAACTCACCATTGGCATTTAGAAAATATTGTAGAGTTGTACAGATTTCCAACATCACTTAGCCATGATGGCCCCAACAATTGTCGAAGTCTGCATGCAGAAAAGACCAACAATCAGACGTCATAGCCCATGAAGGACAAGCATGAAACAAATGACTACTTAGACAAGAATTTTTTTGGTACCTCCTTGTTTCTTTAGGAAGAAGAAACGTTTTGTTCATGGGGAAGATGTTAGAGGAGAAAGCTGGCATGCCGACTTGAATGATAGTCGACTTATTCGATCAGCCAACTAAGTCGATCAGCTGACTAAACTAGAGATTAGGTCGGCCACCTAAGGTCGTGTCGGTTCACCGAACCGACAGGTAGTTATTTTGTAACTGTTTGTGAATCATATATGTTAGGCTGTTGAGCTAGATTAGAACTCAGTTCAGTTCTCTGTATTGTATGGACCCACTCATGTTAATATAATCTTTTATTTCCTCTACTTGTTCTTATCTCTTGTCTCTGTTATATATGTATGTTTTGGTATGCATTATTGGTAACCTTAGGTGATCTGTGAGATTACAACACAACACCATCGTCATCATCATCATCTCTAGTGATGATGTTGATGATGATGATGATGATAACTAAATTATATTTGTCTCCGTAGTCAGTAGCACATTCGGTGATCATTGTCCTTATGGCCATCATCATCATCATAGAGAATGCCATCGTCAATATACCCTTTCCAGAAAAAAAAAAAATTGGCATATGAGTGTAATATGGTGACCATTTCAAATTTTGACAAACAGAGGATGCTTAATAAAGTCCACTATCAAGAAGAATTGAGATAAGCATAGGTAAGAAATAAGGTTAGATGGAATTCATTATATAATACAATTTATTTCTTACAAATCTTTAAATCCTAAAACTGTGTAAAATTCAATTAATTACAACCTTGATAAATAGGAAATTGAACATGAAATTGTTCTTGTCTTATTATTATTTTTAAAATGTCTTCTAACATAGAAACCATTGATGAGGATGATGATACCATTGATGATATGATGAAGATGATAATGGTGATGATGACGATGATGATAACATTAATGGTGATGATGATTATAACATTGATGAGGATGAGGATGAGGTTGATTACGATGTCGATGATGACGATGCTGAAGATGATGATGATGGTGGTGGTGGTGATGATGATGATGATGATGATTCCATTGATTATCCGAAATATGAAGATGATGATAGTGATGATGGTGATGATGATGACAATGATTATGATATAATTGATGATCATAAAGATGAAGATGCTGATGGTTGCAATTATTCTAATGAGCATGAACATGATGATGATTATGGATATTAACATGATGATGATGATGACGACGATGATGACGATAACATTAATGACAATGATTATTATAACATTGACAATGATGAGGCTAAGGCTGAGAATGAAGTTGATTAGGATGTCGATGATGACGACGATGATGACGACGACGATGATGATGATGATGATGATGATTATGATATTGATGACGATGATGAGGATGAGGGTGAGGGTGAGGTTTATTAGGATGTCGATGATGATGATGATGATGATGATGATACCGTTAATGATATTAATGATAAATATGATGATGGTGATGGTGATTATGATGATCATGATGATCATGACTATGATACCATTGTTGATCATAAAGATGAATATGATGATGTTTGTGAATATTCTAATGAGTATGACATGATGATGATGGATGTTATTAATCTAATGAGTATGAACATGATGATGATGATGATTTCTATTATTCATCATCAATATAATCATCATCAACTTCTTCATTTGTATCATCATCTGGTCGAGAATTTCTATTGTTGAAAGGATTGCTCATATCAGCATCATCATTAAAGTCATTTTTGGTTATATATTCATCATCAATATCATGACCAAGTTCAAAATCATATACTATGTCATTTGGATGATAAACTTCTTGATCGAATTATTTATCTGACACATCTGCAGCGACCAATTGCTCATGATCTGCATCACCTTATTTTTCAACATTGTATTCTTCCTCGACTTGATTATACTTGACCTATATTCCTCTTGGATCATACCTAACAATGTATTACTAACCTACTTTACCTGGCACCTATGACTAAAATACTTGCTCACATTGACTTCGAAGAACATAAGGCTCTGTACTCGATTCAAGTGCCCTTATATTAACCATGGTAAATGCATTGGCATGCCCAATAACAATTCGTTTAGGATCACATTCATTCATTTGTATCTTGTACCATTTGACCTCAAACAAAACTATTTTAAATGAATAAAAGTCACACTCAATCATATCTTCCAAATAACCTTAGTACCTATTTTCGGGTACTTATGGATGCTTGTCACTTCTAGAGGAAACATTAGTGACTTGAAAAAAATGCACTTATCCCACAATTGAATGTTTTCTTCTTGTCATCCAATTTTTTTATGCAAAATTTATGACCATTGTACCACATAGTGTTGTGGTGTATGAACTACATCATCTCCGACTCAGTAAATAAATATATAAGAAGAAATAAACAAAAGAAATACATTTATATAATGGGAAACAATGGAAAAAATGATCATGGTATAAAATATAGATGCCCTTTTATCTTTTAAACCACATACTAAATCAATTTCCCTGTTTGTAAGTTCATCGGGATATTCTTCTCGACGAAAATGCACTATTTTAATCAATTTACATAGCCCTTTTCATAATAAGGTACCATAGAATTATATACATCATTCTATCCATTTCTCCATCCAATCAATATTGTTTGTAATGTATAAATGTACTGCATCCCACATGCAACGAACTATACAGAAAAATAACAATTAAGAATTGTAAATCAGCTATTATTAAAGGAAGTTAAGTTTACCTTACAATACTAATGGAATAATAAAAATTATATGAGTAAGAAATATATGAAATTTAAAAATTAATTGTATAAATAATTAAATATACACCATCTAATTACCTTTCACTTTCCTTGTTCTACTTTTCCCCAAGAGGAACTCCCCTTCAAATTTGTTGATGGAGTTGACATGCCAAATGTGAGGAAGATTGATATGTTTTGATAAATTTGGAAGATTTTGACTAATGTACACGATGTATTGATATACCATATAGCCCTTCACAATAGAACCCTTGGGATGTGCTCTTTTTCTAACAAAAGCATTCAAAGACTCCAAACTCATTTCCACCATCCACATTGATCTTGTGTGTATAGGACCACACAATTCAATCTCCTCAACTTGGTGTATGAGATGGTTTTCTTGTGCATTGAAAAATCCAGGAGGTAAATACTTCTACATTTCACACATTAGATGAGTAATTTATCTCTTCCAATGCCTAATATCTTCTTGATGGATTTATTTAGATGAAATCCACCTATAAATGATGCAAGAAAGAAATAGTGATCAACAATATTGAGTCATATATAATAAAGTTCCAATATGTAAAACTCAATATGTCAATAAGATATGCAACAAAGTAAACAAACATTTTCATGTATATAAATTGTTACTTACCTCCTGTATTTACCAAGATCATATATAACTTGTTTTTATGTTGTCATCAAAGCTATCTGGGAGAGATAGAGGTAGACCGTATTGTAACAAAAAAATGATCATTATTTATTTAAATTCCAAATAAGAGACCACAATTACTAAAAATATGTACTAAATGGAAATTATATAGGTAAATAATTACCTTAATGAATGTATGGAAGTCATGAGTTTTAACACCACCAAATCACCATTTTTCGTTAATATATTTTGTATGTTCGACGAAAACATGGTAGGAAACCTTATTTTCTAAATGACCTCTTTTATATTGTTGCTTTGTTTCTCTATCAATAACCATGGAAGACTAATTATATTTCGGTACTCCTCTCTGAAATCGGATTTAATTACACTTTGCAATGCATGATTGGATTCTGCAATGTCACTACAATTTTTTCCAATTTTTTCTTCGTCAGTCCTTCCATATAAGATTCTGCATATCATTTATGTTGCATTCTTCCCTATATGCATTGTATCGAACAAATGATCTATTTGTAGGTGATCATAGTAAGGAAACCTACTGAGTTGTATGGGATAACTCTTCATTCCTCCTAGAATCCAATTCATGCCTTCACATAAACAAAAACACATTAACAATAATTCAAGATTGCACCCATGGTAGAGAAAATTCATAATATAACATATTTATATGCTTCATATACAATTTGCATACCATGATGATGTATATTATATTCCAACTTCCATAGGTGAGGTGTCATTCTTCGTGGTTTCTTCCCATTCTCTTATTTACCATTGAATTTTATTTTCTCGATAGTTCGATACTTATGGTTCTTAGGGAGGAAGTGCATGTACTCATAAAACACCTCCTTTCTTAGAATTCTTGAACGACGATATTTTATCCTAGGACCTTAGACTAGGAATGCAAATTTTCCCTTTGTTCGAATACCTGCAAGATATATGTATTGATGTTATAAGAATCAAAAGATTATTAATTTCAATAAAAATGCATGATATTTACCTTAAAAACATATTAATTTAAAGTGCAACAGAAATTTACGTACCACAAAAATGTGTTAACTTGAGAGCATCATGAATTTTCAATGCAAGTATTCCATGGAACTGGAATTGTTTCTACCTTATTGGTATATAGATGTCATACATAGTGATTCCAATCCATAACTTCAATATCTCATCGATAAGAGGATCAATATATACATTCATAAATTTAACTTGGTACTTACCTAATTTATTCAACAATATACATTTTTATTCAGGTATTCCATGGAACTGGAATTGTTTCTACCTTATTGGTATATAGATGTCATACATAGTGATTCCAATCCATAACTCCAATATCTCATCGATAAGAGGATCAATATATACATTCATAAATTTAACTTGGTACTTACCTAATTTATTCAACAATATACATTTTTATTCAGTTATGTTTCCCAATATATAAAAGGTGTTCTCATGCAGCAATGAAACAAAGAAATGAAATAATATAATTACTTTCAAAAAAATACCTAGAATAATCATTTCCAATAGTGTGTGCTCTCTCTTTATCGACATCAAAGGAGGAAGGTTATTGTTTATGAAGAAAATATGCCACACTGAGTAAGTAGAATGAAGCTGTCAAAATGGATTGAAAGCATCAACTTCCGATGAAAGTCTAACATTACTAGGTTCATCTTTAAAAATTGGCCATTTTTCTTTGATGTTCTTCAATGTAGAACCATCTAAAATCATGCGAAGAACACCTTATTCACTTATGTTCTTTTCTTTGTAATCCATAAACGATGCTATACTTTGGCACCTGAATAGTTGTTGGAAACATGGAATTATGGGATATAATGAAGAAGTTTGTGAGGCACGTTTTTTGTTACTTGATAATTTTGATATCTACTAATTTCACATTATCGGCGTTTGTTTTCTGATGTATATTGTCCATAATATATAATATGATCATTAGGACATGCATCGATAGATTGATAGTCCATTCCAACTTCTTTCATAATCAACAATACCTATCGACATGTGCATGGTAAATTTTGATGGTGGCAATAGAAATTCACCCAACAGTACACAACATTGACAAAAAATGAAATGTAAACAATATAAATCATAAATATTTCTTATCCCTAATTTATGAATTAATTAACACTAAAAAAAGAGGAAAATAGTGAACTTTTCAATATGCCATGTGAAGATGCAATTAATACATTACATACCTTAGGATCTGTGTGAAACAAATGTTTGACAAACCATTGAAAACATTCAAGTTCACCAAAAAAAATCATTAGTAGATAGAATATTTTTTTATGAGACTTCATAAAGGTTCTTAGGACTTCTCGAGTAGAGGAACATCATGAATATCATGGAGGCTGTCCTCATCCAATGGATAAAATGTGTCTTGGATCAATCTATTTATCTCATCTTCATCATTTGTATCAAAAACATCATCTTCATCCATAGGATCATTAAGAACTCTATCTTCAATATTATGATATCCATGTTCATGACCTTGTAAATTAGTATTTCTACTATAATAATGTGGAAAATAGCTCTCTAGCGGTCGACATTTAAGGGGCATCGTCTTTATAATTACAAACAATGTAATAACATTAGTGTATAATATACAACACATAAATTTTAAATGATAAAACATTTTGTGAATACATGATCAATACTATTACAAGAAGTACATTATCTAATGAATAACGTCTTGCCAATGGATGATATTCAAACCCCTCTTCAGCATGCCTCTTCTCCTTACAATGTTTCTTAGCACTTGTTCTTAAAATTCTTCTCATTCACAAATCCCTGCAATCATTGCAAGGGAAATAACACTTTCCATCACCCTTCGCCTCTAATGTTTCTTTAACTCAACATACCTCTTACTATTTTCTTCCTAAGTATATTTCTTTCACATTTTAATAGTATATAAGAACCAAACAAACTCAATCAATGTATAAGTAAATGATATATATATATATATATATATATATATATATATATTAAAGGAGACAAAAAATTAAAGGATGTGACGTGAAAATGGACAAATATAATTAGTAAATCCAAGTTGGCTTTACTTTGACATGTTACATATCACAAACAATACCCCTCCTTTCCAAATTATTAAGGAATAAGTTAGTAAGGGGGTCTATTCTTACCACCAACCACTATATTTTCGATATTTAGTGATAAATTTAAATGCCCCCCGAATGGTTATGTTCTCCCAAGTTAGGAACCATGATTTCTCACAAGCACATGGGATCACAATACTTAAACAATTTTTCACATAGGATATTACCACATGCTTGTCTACCCATCTATAAATAAGAAACTAAACAAATAAAACATTTCAAACGAAATGATCTTGTTTCCTTAATTAGTTCATCTTCATCTTTTTTTAATAAAAAAATGATTAAGAGACAAATCCCAATGACATTATATTTACTCATTCGAAAAATATTAGTTCACTAACCAAGGAGACAAATAATTTAAAAATACTAACTTGGAAACCAAAGGAGATCATGCAAATATTCGATGTGTTAAACCAGTACTAGACTCTTGCACTCACAGATCAAACAATAAGAAGAAAAATTGTTGCAACTATAGAAAAAGATTTGATGAAATATTTCTTAAGAACATGTATTTAGGGATCCATGATCATGGAGGTTACAACCAAAATGCACAACGGACAAATTTCAACAATAAGAAAAAGTCAATGACCATTACTGTGAAGATTGTTTATTTGCAAATGCTTAGAGGTTCATTGCTAGAGCGATGAATGTATCTTTGTTGCAATAGAGATCAAAATTTATCTCTATAGCGACAAATAGTCATGTACGTCACAATAGCAACAATGATAGGAGGATAGAATAATTTATGTTCAAAATATTTACCAATTTATCCACGAAAATAACCATTTTAACTTATTCATGGCAATATTTCGTGGAACTTTTGAGCCATATGTGTTGGTAATAACTCCCGATCAATATTATTCCCTTACAAAAGCAAATATTTATACATTACAATGGCA
>LPNX010198271.1:26627-63266 GCA_001517045.1 Pseudotsuga menziesii | reverse complement strand
ATATATCATGACATAGTTTCACCTATAGCATATTTTAACTTAAAATAAAAAGAAGAATAAGCTACTGTATGTAACCACAATATCTTAACAAATAGAGTATTTTCTTATCATAATAATTCTTTTACCTATACTAGTTTATTGCTATATTTTTTCCAGTAAATTTACATAAATAAACTTGTAAAAACAAAAACATAGATAACTAGATTTTTGTTCTTTCTTGATAATAATCTGCATTCCGAACTAAATTACTCTGCTATTATAAAATGTATAACCACATCTATTTAGTTCAGTCTATTATCATTTTATTCATCTACTTTAAATACTCTATCTGTGCCGAAGTACGGTCTCGTCCTTCCAGACATGGAAAAACACAGATTATAATTTTTTTTAATCTATTCAGATTCATTACTTCACTAATCCAAAATATTACTAACTATAAAATTTTACAACTAAATATTTAACATTCATTTAGTAGTTAGATTCACATTTAACCATCTAACACGGTAAAAAAAAGATTGTAGAACCTGATTAGGATGGACAACAATAGTGTTAGGAGGCCATTCCTCCCTACCAAACTCTTGGAGAGTGCTCAAACAACACTTCCTTAGGACCCCCGAGCCTGTTCCTGGTCTTCTTGGATGAGAACTGGTGGAGCATGCAAACAATATACTAGTCCAATGACTCAGAAAACACTCTGCACTCAGCAGTAAGATCCTTCAGCTGAAAAGCTCCACTAGATCACTTAGCAGTTAACCCCTCAAACTCTTTTGAAAAATTCCCTTGCCATTGAATTTCTTTGAAGTACATTCACTTGAATGATCACTTCTCTAGAATGAGCAGCCTCGGCTCTCTTCAATGGTCATTTTTATAAATATTGCCTAGGTCTTTTGGGTTAGTTGTCATTAATTCAGCACCCTGCTCCGATTCCACTTTCTTGGGGAATCATGACCCCAAATGTAGGGAGGTTGCCACCTGCAATAGTTGGAAGTGGTTTGAGGATGTTGCCACATGTCTGTTTGCTCTCCACCCAGTCTCCTCCACCAATTTGACCCGTAAACACTCTTTAACAGCTCTCCTAAGCTGTTGTCTCCACCTTTATTTATTTATAATTAAAATATTCAAAATTACATTAAATATCCTAGACTCTGCTGAGTCATCAATTACAACTTAGCATAAAATTTAACATATTGTCCTTAAATAAAATTAAATAAGATAATATTGATTTTTTTGCAAAATTGGGGCATGTGACATCCTTGCCATTGATTTCCATATAAAAGGAATCCATCTACCGTATTACATTGGCCGTATGCCACTATAATCACTAGTTATCTATAAATTCTCTTCACATACATGGTTCATCAATCTTGTTCCCACAACAGATATTAAACCATCTCATATTCCTCTGGCAATCAAATAGTTAACCTCTCCAATACACATCAATATAGGCTATGATTACACCTACCACACTCATACCTACCTAGTGGTTTGTTGCACACTTGATGAAACATCCCTTCTCTGGGCATAAGAAGGATACCTTGTGCTTCTAGTACTCAAGGAAATCCAATTTTAACCAAGGACCAAAAAATGTTGGGGTGTAGGGTATTACCTACCATGCACCCTTTATTACAATATTAAAACTCAGGTACAAAAATATAAAATAATTATCATGCTTCTCTTGAACACACCAACAATATGTCAAACTGTGGCTTTTATACCAGTTCTTAGGATTTAATGAGCATACATATAACTAATGATGAGAGAACATAAATCCACTTAGCAACACATTTAATATAGACACACATAATTTATATGGAAAACTCAAAACTAATAAAAACCTTCATAATATATATATTATCTCCCTTGATCTAAACTGGACAAGTCAATCCAAGTGAGCTATCCACCACTCACCTATAGGCCACTTTACAATGGAGCCTCCTCAATCCTTATAACAGATTATTTACATGCAATACCATGGGCCACCAAATAACATGGGCCCAAAAACATGTGTTAGACCTAAACCACCTTTGACTCATTCTCGAGTCAAGGTTAACTCTAACAGGTAAGTGGGATGAAATATACACTCTGAAACTAAAGGGAGGGTCACACCTTTGGGACCTGGAAATAAACAATGGAGTATGTGGGTCCACACTATGGTGGATATGGATAACCCATGAATCTAATATATGGGTGAAGCACTAGACACATAAATATACAACAGATTGGGACAAGAAGGAACTCATTTTCTCTACGGAGATCCACCCAGGATCTCATATATGGAAATCAACGCTCCAAGGAAGGTCTTTAGTTCAAGAAAATATATTTTAGGAAATTCATGATGGAGATTTAGCAAATATTTGGAGCAATTCCAAGAAAAAATTTCCATAGCTTCATAGTATTTTAAAGTTTTCTAGAACTTAATGAGTTTTTGAAACCCAACAGGGTAACGTTTAGGTGCGAAATTTTGCCAATTGGCTAGTTTTTGGTTTTTTTCAAAAAATAATTTCTCTTTTTAGTCTCTAATATTGCCTATATTTACATAAAGTATATATTTTTTATCATAATATTCACCAAAATTTACACATTTAATTGTTAATTGTATGTTTCATATTTAATATTCATCTACCTATCTATAAACATGTTTTCTTTCAATCCAAAAAAATCACCTAGAATACTATACCTAAGTATAATATTAGAATCCTTAAAAAACACCATGCGTAACACATAAGGAAGGAAAAGGATTTATAGAAAGAGAATTCAAGATCCTAGAAGTTCGAGGAGTGGAGACCATAGGAGTGGTGGAAGTAAGGTGTCTAGAGGGAGGATATAAACCAATTGTAGGAGGCTCTTTAGGAACATCACATAATAATAAACCAGGGTCCAAAAAAGCTTCGATGGGGTGACCTTTATAAAGAAGTAGTCACAATCAAGAAATCTTATTATATTTGGATGGGTCATAGTAAATTTCCTAGAGAAAAAGTTTGGAAAAAAATTGGAAATCCCAACTTTGGCCTAAAATTGCAACATTTCTATTTTTACTTAGTAAAAGATAAATTTTAACACGAGAACATATCATCAAAAGAGGAATGAAAGGATATTTTCATTATTTCCTATGTGAAAGAGAAGCAGAAAGAAATAATCATATTTTGGACTCCTTCATGTTTGCATCCAACTAAGGTATAAGTGTGTGATCACCTTCCGTAGATTAAGCATGAATCAATATCGACCTTATTTTTCAATGTTAGATTTTTAACATTTAAGCTATATGATCTTAGGATATTATCTAAGAGAATAAAAAGGACAGCAATCAATCATAAGAGACAATGAACACAAAGATTTTCCTTGGGGAAACAATAAAGGAGAAAACCTCGCAACTTCCTAAGAGTTAGAATCAGCACCAAAAGTAAAACCCAAAGACAGTAATATGATCTCCCGATAGTAGTAGTCTCTCTCTCTATTGTCCTAACTTCTTCTCTCTCTCTCAGTTATGGGATACAACTGAGTGTGAGTGACTGTGTATGAATGTGTGTTAAATAGAGAGCCTCCCTCTCTATTTATACTAATTCTTGACTTGACAATAACTCACTGGGGCTGACTTCTCTAGGAGAGTCTAATAACCCTTGGGCCCCACAACTATGGGGACTTTAATCCTTGATCAATAAGGAGCATTATACTCTATCAATTTACATGGCTTGTTTACATTATTGAATCTCTCGATTGGAACATCGGGGCATGACATGACTCAATTACATTACAAATAATTCCTGGAATAAACATCAAGGTACAATACATAAGGTATACAAGTGAATACATTTTGAAGTTACAAATACATCAACACTCCCTCTTAACTAGGAAGGTATTCTCTCAACACAATTTATTAGAACAAGTCTTCTTCTCTGTATCATATGGATCATGACCAAGTCATATTCATCTTCAATTAATATTCATCTTCAAGTCATATTCATGGTCAAGTCATATTCATCAAGTCTGGATCATCACTGGATCTGGATCATCACCGGATCATCATCGAGTCTGGATCATCACTTGATCTGGGGCATCATTGGATCATCATCAATTCTAGATCATCACTTGATCTAGATCATCACTAGATCATCATCAAGTTTGGATCATCACTTGATCTAGATCATCACTGGATCATCATCAAGTATGGATCATCACTTGATTTTGATCATCACTGGATCATCATCAAGTTAGGATCATAACTTGATCTGGATCATCACTGGGTCATCATCATTGGTGCTATCTCAATTCTACTCATCACAGGAAGTTCTACAGAGCCAACCCTTTTTCATGCTAGTTGTAGGCCTATCCTTCATGTAGGTATTCATCATCTTCAACACTTATATCTGACCATGGAATGAACCATGTCAGAAAGGCCTTCCCAACACTTACATCTGACCATGGGAGGAAAAAATCCAAGATCCATGTCAAAAAGGAACACCCAGCACTCACATCTGATCATGGGAGGAACACATCTAAAACCCATGTCATAAAGGCCTAGAACTCACATCCAACCTCATCTTGTCATAAAGGATTTGCACTTACATCTAACCTCATTATGTCAGAAAGGATTTCCACTTACATCTGACCTCATCATGTCAGAAAGGCTATGCACTTACATCTGAACTCATCATGTTAGAAAGGAATTGCACTCACATCTGACCTCAATCATGTTAGAAAGACTCTACACTTACATCCAACCTCATCACGTCAGAAAGGCTCTGCACTTACATCCAACTTCATCATGTCAGAAAGGATATTCACTTACATCTGACCTCATAATGTCAAAAAGTTACTACAGTTACATCCAACGTCATCATGTCAGAAAGGCTTTACACTTATATCCAACCTCATCATGTCGGAAAGGCACTACACTTACATATGATCATGTGGGAACACGTCCCTTAATCACATCAGAATGGATCTTCACTGATCATGTGAGAACACATCCCATAATCACATTAGAATATCTTTTCACTGATCATGTGGTAACACAACCCACAATCACATCAAAGCATCTCTGCACTTATATCTGATCATGTGGGAACAAATCCCTCAATTACATCAGAATGGCTATGCACTGATCATGTGGTAACACAACCCACAATCACATTAGAGCATCTCTACACTTACATCTAACCATGTGAATCTCATCCTTCCAACATGTCAGAAAGGCCAATGTACACATGAGTTCCCTTTGGAGGGAACCTCGATCTGGAGAACACAAAGTTTCTCCATGAAGTACTCAAACTTTAATCTGGCTAATGGTTTGGTCAGTAGATCAGCTATCTACTCATTCGTTGCAACATATTGAAGCTTCACTGATACTCTCTGCACCATATCCCTGATACATTGATACTTGATCTCAATATTCTTTGAATTTTCATGGAACACTAGGTTCTTCGACAGCTTCACATAGCTTTGGTTGTTGAAATATATACAAGTAGCATCCATTTGGAGATCAAATAAATTAGATAGTAGCTTCTCAGCCACACTGCCTCACAACTAGCCGAACAAGCTGCAACATACTCTGCTTCAACTATACTCAGTGCCACATAGAATTTATTTCTTCTAAACCAAAATATTACACCTGATCCCATACTGAAGAAACACCTAAAGTGCTCTTTCTATCAATAGCACTGCCTTCCCAATCTAAATCCATATAACCTTCTAGTTTAATCTTTTTATTTACCTCATACTTGAGCCCATAATCAATTGTACCGTTTAGGTACCTCAGAATATGCTTTGCAGCAATCAAGTGAACATGTCTTGGATCCATCAAGAACTGGCTCAATGTGTTTACATCAAAGCAAATATATGGTCTTGTATTCGTCAGGTACATCAAAGACCCAATCATCTGATGATACATCATAGCATCAACCGCTTCTGATGAAGCATCACACAGTAGCTTTAGGTTCAATGCCATAGGTTTTTTCATGGCCTTGTAGTCCATCATCCCAAAGCTCTTCAAGATCTATATTGCATACTTCCCTTGTCCTGGGGAAATTTCATCTCCATTCTACCACACCTCCATGCCTATAAAATAGTGCATCATACCCAAATCCTTCATTTCAAACTCAACAACAAGCTTACTCTTTGTATCAGCAATCAACCCATCCTCACTTGCTACAAATAGATCATTTACATACAATAGGAATATCACTGGGTTCCCTTCTTCGACCTTGTAGCAAAGGTTGGAATCTTTACTCTTGATAAAGCCCAAATTGGATAGGAAGGTGTCAATTATTCTGTACCATGTCCTAGGTGTTTGTTTCAAACCGTACATGGATTTCTTTAACTTACACACATGAATCTATTTGTCATGTGTCTCAAAACCGACTGGATGCTCCACATATACTTCTTCTTCTACTACACCATTCAAGAAAGTTGTCTTGACATCCATCTGGTGTAATTTCCACTTCATTACTGCAGCTAAAGAAAGTACTAATCTGATGGAAGTAGATCTGGCTATAGGAGCAAAAGTTTCTTCATAATCTATTCCTTCTTTCTGGGAGAAACCACGAACCACAAATCTCTCTTTATATTTCTCTATGCTACCATTTGCAGCATGCTTGA
Organism: Pseudotsuga menziesii; assembly: GCA_001517045.1. Lineage (NCBI taxonomy): Eukaryota > Viridiplantae > Streptophyta > Pinopsida > Pinales > Pinaceae > Pseudotsuga > Pseudotsuga menziesii. Next base: position 56,672 of record LPNX010198271.1, on the reverse strand, counting down.
TCTTTGTAGATCGATTTGGAAGTCACAAAAAAATTCCCCTCTAGTCTTGGGAAAACATCCCAAACATCATTCTTCATGATTGATTGATACTCTTCAATCATAGCATCCTTCCATTATTTCTTTTCTACCACTTCTTCATAGTTGGAAGGTTATTTATCAATGAAGTAACATAATAGGGCTACATAAATGGAGTATAACGTGGTTCTTTTCATTTCTCTAGGTATCTCTTCTAGAGCCCCATATATTTCTGCACCTTGGATAGCTTCTCATACCCAAGCAAGTTTCTCTTGTGATGATTATTCTCTTGAGGTGGAGTCTACAGGTTCTTGAGGTTATTATATTTCTCGATCTTCTTCTGGAATTGATTCGTTCATGGTTGTGTCATGAATTATGGGTACTTATGTTTCTACAGTTTCTTCAGTAGGTCTCTTTTTCGATTTGTCGTAAGCTGAGTCTTCGTCAAATGTTATGTCCCTGCTGATGTTAATCTTCTTGAATCCTGGGAAGTATATTCTATAATCCTTCAAGCTTTTTGAGTATCCCACAAATATACCCGTCCTTCCTGAAGGATCTAACTTTGTCCTCTTTTCTTTTGGAATGTGTATGTACACTGGACAGCCAAATATTTTGAGATGAATGACTTCTGGTTTCTTGTCGAAAAACAATTCTTTAGGTGTCTTGTTCTCAAGTACTCTATGTGGAGTAGGGTTTTGTACATACACAACTATTCTAGCCACTTCTGCCCATAGATGCATGGGAAGATATTGATCATGAACCATTTCCCTTGTAGCTTCCATGATCATTCTATTCTTTCTTTCTACAACCCCATTTTTTTGTGGATTATATGGAGTGGTCAACTCCCTCTTAATCCCTAAAACTTTCCATAATTTCTTGAATTCATTTGATGTGAATTCTCCATCATTGTCTGATTGAAAAATATTGATATTTTTCTCTATGTAGTTTTCGATCAAGGCTTTGAAATCCTTGAACTTGATTAATACTTCATCTTTGTTCTTCATGAAGTATATCCATGTCTTCCTAGAAAAATCATTAATTAAAGAAACATAGTATAGATACCAGCTTAATGAACTGGATGACATCGGACTGCATACATCAGAGTGAATAATTTCCAAGATTCCTTTAGCCTTACTTTCGCTACTTGGAAACATCTTCTTTGTGTTATTTCATTTCACACATCCCTTGCATACTCCTTCATGTTTTTCTTGTATTTATGGAAGACCTTCAACAACTTTGCTTACAAGTTGTAGTGCCCTATATTCCATATGTGCAAGCCTTCTATGTCAAAGGTCATTTGGTTCTACTGAGTCATGAACCAAAGCTTGTTCTGCTTGGTGCTTTAATATATATAGTCCTCCCTCTTGTTCTCTAATTACTACTACATCGTTAATAGTATTTCCTTTTGGCCACATGATGACTTGGCCATCTATAAATGCAAATCTTATACCTTTTGCATCTAATTCAGAGATGGAGAGAAGGTTATTCTTTAGTCCTGGTACAAATAGGACATCTTTCATTTTCATAGACTTTCCAAAGTCTAGTTTGTAGGAGGATTCTCCACTACCTTTTATTGGATATTGGTAGTCATCCCCAAGTTTCATCTTGTGGGATGATTCATGTTATGATAGTTTCACAAATGATTCTTTGAATCCCATCATGTGTTTCGAAGCCCCGCTGTCTATAAGCCAATCATTTCTTCCATGTGTGATGTTTCCCGTGAGAGTGGAAATCAAAAAATATTCTTCATCACTGTCTTGTTTGATTCTCTTCTTGGAAGGCTCATCATCTTCTACAGCATGAGCATGATGTATTTTCTTTTTTTCCCTTCCTCTTGTGAGATCTATCTTTGTTTCTAGGACAATATCTTGCAAGGTTTCTTCTTTCATCACATGTAAAGAAAATGTACTTAGGAAAATCTTTGTTATAATTTCTAGTGCTTTTCTTCTTGTGAGAGTGCTTACCTCTGTGATGGTATGTTTTGCTTTTCTTGGATTTTACTGTGAGATATTGATTTTCACTTCCCATATTTTCTTCTCGAGCTGATACTCAAGATTCTTATTTTGAGCATTCCTCCCACAGTCTACTAAAATTGACTAGCTTCTTTATATCATAGATCCATTGAATGAAAGAGTCCCATGCCCTACAAAGACCATTCAAGGTGGTCATCACAATCTCTGCATTATCTACTTCTTCATCTACCGCTTCGAGTTGTTCCTTGATCTGAGTGACCCTTGTAAAGTAAGACTAGATGGTATTCAGATTCTGGATCTTTACATTCTTCAATTGATTTCTCAGAGTCATCTTTCGGTTTATGTTCTTCCCTTCAAATAACTTGGTTAGGGCATCAAACATCTCTTTAGGTGTATTTAGAGAGGACACTTGTGGTATGAGATGATCCTTGTTTGAATCAGCAATAATTATCTTAGCAATGACCAATTTCTTCTTGTGTAAGGCCTTAGCCTCATCTCCCTCTCGAACTTGAACCTCTTCATTGATCTAAGAGTCCAACTCATTTTCTTCCAGGACCAAGGAGATCCTATACTTCCAAGCTAGAAATTTATCATCTCCCTCAAGATTTTTATCAATATTGGTATGATGAGACATCTTAATAGAGAACCTCAAATGGAAATTCAAAAGATTAGATCTTACCAGGTTAATATGTCAGAACTGGATCTGGAGCTGAATTTCTGCAGAGCTGGTTTTCTGGTTCTGGAGCATATTAGGGTTTGAATTTCCTGGTGTTCTACCCAACCAAAAACTTTGCTATTTATCTATAAAATTTGATTTTGGGGAGGAGATCAATCCAGGCCTGGGATCACTCAAAAATTCCACTTCTGTGGAAATCCCTAATTTCCCGCAGCAGTGTCGGGTCAAAAATTGAAAATGCTCAGAATCAGATTCTACTTCGACATAAAGATGCACCCTAGAGAGGAGAGTCATCCCAACCTCCTTTTGCTGAAAATATGTGGAGAGAGATCCAAAAAGTAGGAATCCCTAGCTTCAGCAGGTTCATAGCGTCTTCTTCTTAGGTTATCTCTAATACCATGTTATATTTTTAACATTTAAGATATATGATCTTAGGATATTATTTGAGAGAATAACAAGCACAATAATCAATCACAAGAGACAATTAATACAAAGATTTTCATCGGGGAAACCATAAAGGATAAAACCCCCCAAATTCCTTAGAGATATAATCAACACCAAAAGTAAAACCCAAAGATAGTAAGATGATCTCCTGACAACAGTAGTATCTTTCTATTGTCCTAGATTCTTCTCTCTCTCTCAGTTATGCGCTACAACTGAGTGTGAGTGACTGGGTATGAATGTGTGTTAAATAGAGAGCCTCCCTCTCTATTTATGATAATTCCCAACTTGACAATAACTCACTAAGGATGACTTCTCTAGGAGAGTCTAATAACCCTAAGGATCCACAACTGTGGGGACTTTAACCCTTGATCAATAAGGAGGGTTATACTCTATGAATTTACATGACTTGATTACATTATTGAATCTCTTGATCAGAACATTGGGGCATGATATGACTCAATTAATTACATATACTTCTCGGAATAAACATCGCGGTACAATACATAAGATATACAAGCGAATACATTCCGAAGTTACAAATACATCAACATTCAATTGGGGAGTGTCCCAACTATCCCTTTCAAAACCCTATTGAAAATTGGTTCTAATAAATCTTCTGAGGTTTCTTTTTGTGGGAAATATGGCGCGAGCAGAACCTTATAACTTTCCATGGAAAATCCAATTCTGAGCATGTGATATGGTCTATCATAAAAATTTTTATGTTGGAAACTACTCAGTTATATCCATGGTACGATAACAATTGGAAATCCCAAGGATTGGAATTCTCAATCCTTCATGCTTGGGGAATTTAAAGTCTCTATTAGGCTATTGGTAATCCCAAACACTAACGTTGAAGGGAGGATAATATTGACCACTAGTGTGCTCCACCAACCAGGATCATAAAATTGAGCTTTGATGGTGCTTGTAAGGGGAACCCTTGTCCTGTTGGATTCTACATGCTATTCATGAAATATAAAGGTGAAGTTACCGAAATATTTAAAGGTTTCATTAGATAGGATACCAACAATGTTGTTGATCTAGAGGGACTTATTCATGGACTGCTTATGAGTCAATGAAAAAATTGGTTCCCCCTAATTCTATAATGGGGTTCAAAAATTGTTATTGAAATGGAAACCCGCATTTAGAATGGTAAACATAGCTCTAAAGTTTCTACATATTCGAATTTGGAACATAGGATTGAGTGGTTAGTTGTTTTCCTTTCGAATGGGAGGGCATGTTTCTTCATCCAGGTCATGCATAAGAGGGACAACATGGCTTCTCTCTTGGATAATAAGGGGACACAAGAATGTGTCTTATACATGGAAGGACATTTATCATATATGACTAATGGGACTTTTCCTGCCAAAATATGTGAACCCTAAGGGAATCTAGATGTGATCCATCGAGAGCTTGTCAACATTTAGGACTTGTACTGGAAACATGGAGAATGCATATGGCCATGAATCAAATGATAATTTCCTCAATAGTAAATATTTAAGTAATGTATAAGGTATTAATATGGGTGACAAGGAAAAATAATCCCAATCTCATCGCATGGTATGGGAATTGCTTGCTCGTGTGCAAAACCTGACTCTTAAGGTGTGGAGAATAATCGAAATAAATGGGACAAATATGAATGGGGTCTCTAAGATTTGGATTAACATCATTAGGGGGATGCACTCATCATCATTGTTTATGGAAATATCATATTTATGCTTAAAAAGGTGTCCATCCTCATCGTCATCATCTTATTCCCTAGTGGGTTCATGAAAGAGTGGGAATTATGAATCCTTAGCAATGGGCGCTCTCTTAAGTGTGTATGCAAGTTGTTTAAGGTGACATGGAGAGCAGATGGATGAGGAAGATGAAGGATACTAAAGGGAAATATTCTATGGAATGTTGTAGGGAAACCAAGGCACAAGCTCGTGTAGTTTAGGAGGCCAACTACTTTAAATTGGGCCTCCCTTTAGATGTTCATATTGATTTGGAAACCTTGGAAGCTATTCTATGGGTGTAGTTAGATCACAATAAATTGTAGAAGGAGACTCTAGTGATTGAATATTGGGTCATTTACTCCAGAAATATGACAATCAGGTTGGGACTTTATGATCGTAGAGTGGGTCTTTATGTTGGGCACACTGAACACACTAAGAGGGGGGTGAATTAGTGTGTGTACCTTTTATAATTTTTAAAAACTTAATTATCAACAAATCAAAAAGTACAACATTCATTAATACATTATTAACCTTTACATTTCATAATCATGTCATCATCACATCATCATCACATCACCATCACATAAGAAGCATACATGGTACAAAATATTTTTACATGGAAACCCAAGCATTGGGGTAAAAACCATGAAATACTTTTAATAAGATTTGTTCCAGGAACAATTGGAAATATAATTCTTATACAAATTCTCCATATACAACTGTCCCAAGAGGATCCAACCCCTCAATTTATAAGCTAACATACCTGAAGGAAGCTCCAAATCCCTAGCTTTTTGGATTCAACCAGAAGGAGGCTACAACCTCCTTTCCTTACCCTATCTTGCCACCCTGATATGAAGAAGGAAACTGAAACCACTAAATACAAATTACACTTATCCTATGGACTTGCTAACCATCAATTGTGCAATCATTGCTCAACACTTGTACCACATTGCTCCATACCTATACATTACTCCTCAACCCGTACCACACTACTTAATACATGTACCACACTACTGAATACATGAACCACAATTCTTGATACCTAAACAACCTATACCACATTGTTCAACTAGTCAACCAACTATTATCCAACTTAGACTCTCTGAGTCTTACCAACTTCATACCCAACTCTGTTCAACTGCTCAATTTTTCAACTTTTCACAATCATTATATTTTCCAAAATACCATAATCTCTATCTCTGCACCTATATCTTTGCATCACTACCTCAACACCACAATCAATGCCTATGTCACAATGCCACAATCACTATCATAGTGTGTCAACATATGTCACACTATATCAACCTATACATGCATCAAATGTATACTAAGAAACAATCATCCATCAATTTCATTTGGATCCTCAACTTTTCCATCTTATACATTTCCAAAACATTGAACATTCTAAGAGATGATCCATATACAAAAATATAATCATGGACTATTCCAAGATAATCACTATGACCTATGCCAAGATCATTGTACAATATGTCCATATAATCACCATGATCTATACAAACAAATCACAAATATCTATGCCAAGATAATTATAAAATGTGTTTACATAGCTACCAACATCTATGTCATTATCACCCTCAATTATGCCAAGAGATAAGAACAAGAACATGAAAAAACTTCATACCTTTTCAAGACAACATGATGGACCCTAGTCCATGAGAGGCATGGCCATCACAATAGAGAGCCATGTATAAGAACCATTCCATATCTATGAGAATAAAACCATAATCATATCCCCCATAAAATATATAAAGAATTCAAAGAGATATACCAAGAGAGAGTGTAACATCCCCGACCCTCCGACCAGTGAAGAGGACGCTACCCATTATTGCTATCTACTTGGTAAACTAGATCCATGAACATACAATGAAAAAAATGCAATGAAACTAACATACATAGATGCATAACAAATGAAATTATACAACAGAATAAAAACCATTCATTCAAGCATTAATCATATTCACCATAATTCATTAAAAAAATATATACAGCTGCAGGGATTAATACACAAGAATACTTATCTTCGAATGAAGCTCCCTATAACCAGCTATGTCACTGCAATGTTCCACCCAACCATAGGCCAATTTTTTCCTTAATCCCTCAGTAGCACTGCCTTCCCCGAGTTGGGAATGATTTCCATAAGGAATAAGGAAACCAAGCAGCCTCACACCTAGCTAAAGATATGTCAAAACTCAGTCAAGACAACACGGTTGGGTTTATAAGACCAAGAGTACACAACAACACATAAACAAGCCAACAAGTTGGGTTTATCAGGTTATCAAGAGATGGAAGCACTATCTTCTAATCTAGTGGGCTCACTGAAGAGCTAAGGATGCCTACATCGAAACTAGCTTGACTCCTAAGACATCCACACACACCCAACACAAGGAATCATTCCCTTCTTTGCTGCACAGTCCCTCATGACAATAATTCCCTTCCAGTGCTATTCAAGGGGTGTATAGGAGAGATCAAACCCTCTATCTTTGTCTATGAGGATCCTGTAGAACACTAGGTTTGTCAAGCAAACTTATTTCCACTCCTACATAGTCCAAAGACCAATCCACTGTGCACACACAGTAAAACAACTATTCACAGCTCTTGGGTTTAAAATAAAACACCACAGAGGGAAATCGAGATGACAATTTGGGTAATACACAGCTCAGAATGAGGGATTCGACTCTGGAGTCGTTGTTTTCCCTATCGTGGCCAAAATGACTCAACAAAACCCATAGCAACCCAAAATTCGTGTGGAAACTAGCAGCGATTTCTCAGTTGCGTGAGGGAAGAAATGCAACCTATGTGAAGGTGAATTCACATGCCCAGACTCACAATGTGAAGAGAAATACACCCAGCAAAAACCCCCAAAATGAAATTCACACACAGGAAACTTGCATCTGTTTGAGAGAGAGCCCAACGTGGATTTCTGAAGATGGGAAAAATGTCCAGGGCACAAAATCATGAATGAGAGCTACACTCAGCCAAATTGTGAAGGTAGAATAGCTCCTAAGCTTCCCTACTTGAGAAAAATGAAGAACATGGGTGTATGGAAGAATGACATGCATTTTTGGGCATTTTCCTTGCCAAGGAAGTCAAAACATGTTTTCCAAAAATGGGTCCTCTGCCCAATTTAAATTTCTTCCCATACTCTTCCCACTCCATGCCATAACTAACTCAACTGCATTCTAGCAGAATTTAATGATTGGGGAAAATGAAAAAATGGGTGGTTGACTGATTGATGGGTTCTCCCTTTGACATTTAGATTTTCCCCATTGGCCCCAAAAGGTTAAATATTTCCCCCTCCTTATCCTTAGGAAAATCGTGCCCCCATCTCATTATTTGTTACATAGACATAGCTGGTTGGGGTTTTTAATTAAATTGCATATTTACATGATGTTAAAATTATATTATGCCGACTAGAACGAAATATACCTTCGGCAACAATTTTAATTGCCGGAACATAAAACAATAAATTGATGGTGGGGATTTTTCCTTTAGCTCCACACCATGATTAATTACAATATATACATCATATACATTTTTAATACAAATGGGGTCAAAACCAGGGTGTTACATTCCCGTCCCCCTTCAATAGCACTGTCCTCGGTGCTTTACAAAATTGAACAAAATTCTACACTGGTACCGCCTCAATGCTTCGCAGAATTGAACAAAAATGGATGTGCCAATTGCATGTCATCCTTCAGCTCCCACGTAGCCTCCTTATGACCGTAGTACTCCCATTGTGCCTTTACCTGCCCTATGCCTTGGTTCTGGAGCATTGTGACCTTCATGTTGAGGATGTGCATTGGCTTGATTTGGAACTCTCCCTTGGGTTCCACCTGAATCACATCCCAATTTATCACAGGGTTAGGATCATGTACATATTTCTTAAGCAAGGAAACATGAAAAACATTATGAGCTCTAGCGCTAGTAAGCAATGTAAGTCTATATGCAACTGGCCCTGTTCTTTCAAGCACTTCAAATGGCCCACAATATCTTGGTGACAACTTGGAACAACTTCGAAGCTTCAAGGAACTCTTATTTTCCCTCACTCTGAGGCAAACATGATCCCCTACACTAAACTCTCTATTCACCCTATGCTTATCTGCATAGCATTTCTTCCTGTCCTGGGTTGCTTTCAGATTCTGTCTGATCTTTACAACCTCCTGGTCCATCTGCTTGAGCAATTCTGGACCAAGAACAACCCTGTTCATGTGATTATCTCAAGTCATTAGTTTCCTACACCTTCTACCATACAAGGCTTCATACGGACTCATCCCCAAGGATGCTTACTATCCATTGTTATAAACAAACTCTACCAAGTGTAAGTAATATTCCCATTTGGTGGGTTTGTCTATCACATACATGCAAAGCATGTCTTCAAGCACTTGATTAACTCTCTCTGTGTTCCCATCAGTCTGAGGATGGTAGGCAGTGCTGAATTTCAACTTTGTACCTGAATCTGCAAACAACCCATTCCAAAAATTGGAAGTGAACTTGACATCTCTATCAGAGACTATTGCCTTAGGAAATTCATGCAATTTGAAAATCTCTTTCATGAAGATCTTTGCAATGTTATCAGTCTTATGCATAGACTTAACCGGTATGAAATGTGCTTCCTTTGTCAACTTGTCTACCACAACCATGATGGAATCATGTTGTCTCCAATTCATTGCCAATCTTGTAATGAAATCCATGGAAATAACTTCCCATTTCCATTCTGGAACTGGAAAAGGTTGCAACAATCTTGCAGAGTGTTAATGCTAAACTTTCACATGCTGAAATTTCATGCACCTCGAAATATATTCAGCCATGTTCTTTTTCATTCCTAGCCAAAAGTACTGCTTTCTGGCTGTAGCAATTGTCTTCTGATATCTTGGGTGACTAGAATATGGAGCTTGATGGATTACATCCATAACAACTCTCCTCAACTCTGCTACAATTGGAATATAAATTCCACCTTTATAAGTAAGAAGTCTATCTTCTTCCAATTTATATCCCTCATACCTCTTCTCAAGAACTTTCTGCTACAATTTGTCTTTTACTTGCTCATACAAAACATCTCCAACAATATGATTAACAATCTGCTGCCTCAAATATGATTGGAAAATACTAAGAGATGCCAGATGCATTTCCTACACCTTCCTACTGAGCGCATCAGCTACCTTATTCTATTTTCCCTTTATGTGCTTGACTTCAAAATCAAACTCAAATAAAAACTCTATCCATCTCGCTTGCCTAGTATTTAGAGTAGGATGATCAAACAAATACTTCAGACTGCAATGGTCTGTCCTTAGCTCAAATATTCTACCCATCAAGTAATGCCTTCACATATTGAGAGCAGGTACTATGGCTGCATGCTCTAGATAATGAGTGGCATAGCTCTTCTCATGCTCTTTCAGCTTTCTTGACTCATAACATATCACGTGGTTGTCTTGCATAAGGACTCCTCCAAGCCCTTGTCCACATCCATCAGTACATACCACGAAATCTTTCTCTAGGTCTACAACCTTCAACACTGGTGCACTGGTGAGAAGGTTCTTCAACTGCTGAAAGATTTCTTCACACCTCAAGGTCCATTCAAAATTTATCCCTATTGCTGCCTTTCACACACCTGGGTCACGTGGCAGAAATCTTCAAGCCACTCGGTGTGTCCTTGGGGGCAAGTCTCGAGTCAAGGCTGTCACCTTGTTCTTGACTCCTCTGTTTAGGATCAACTCCTAACGAAGCCAAGGGGGGCAGACCCTATTAATTTACTAAGGCTAATTACTTAGTATGGTGATGTTAAACTGAATGAATTACTTAGGAGTTTGAAATTTAACCATAAACAACCATAGATGACAAGATACAAAATGAGTGCATGAAAGCACAATGCTGAGACACAATATATATATATAGCAAGAAAATAACCAGTGCCTTAAAATGGAGTCAAAAGAAAAACAATGCACTTGCATGTGCTTGGATGGAATGTTTTGCAATTGCCTCTTGGTACGTTTTAAGTTAATGTGAAATATGAGTTGATTAAAATTAGGCGAACGGGTGGACTCTAGATATACCCGAGAGTACTTGGAGTATGTCCAAAACTAAACCTTCACGGCTACCCGCAAGGAATATGTGGGCTGAATGGAGTCTCTGGGGATATTGTTAATAATCCACCCATTAGGGTGTGACAGCGATCGGTGCCCCGAGGTCACTTTTCAGAAGTTCTCACTTCCTTTGGGTATTTTGCCACCATAATGGTTTGATCTAGGTGTTGGATTTTCACCTGATGGTTTGTCAATTTGGGAGAGTGAATCCTAATTATACTAGTCACTCAAGTGCTTTTGATACAACTTGATTGATCAGACAAACCACAGCCAAGTGCAGAGAATACACACCGGAGTCTTGTCAATTTTAGTAAATTTTGAGATGGATGTTCTTGTTAAAATGAAAACCCTCCAGGAACCTCTTTCGGTCAAGGTGGACCTCAATCGGGGAATCAAGGAGGGGTTGATTTTATTATGGTTACTAAAACAAATTATGATAGCAAATGAAAGATAAAAAGATAAGCAAACCACACTTTTCTAATTAGACTACCACGAACCTTTCTTCACCTTTCGGCTCAAAAGGAGGCTCGTGGGGTAAGTATTAAAGTTACTTTGAAACCAATAGAAATGGAATATGGAAATGATTTTAAATCAAAGTATGCTACCCTACATATTAGAACTACTCTAGATTGACAAAAGATGAACAAAAAGAAAAAAAATGACATGGACACAAATCCCCCCAGGGGGGATGGGGAATGGGCTCGAAAGAGCCTTTTCAGAATAATTTTTATTACCAGCAGTTACAATATCATAAAACTGATATGATGCCTCTTTATTCTTATATAGAATGAAATCCAGAGCTTACAAAGTGCAAAAATTAAAGATTTCGGTCAAAAAGGGAGACCCCTGGGGGGATTCAGAAGGCCCAAAATTCACTTTTGAACAGAAGATCCGCCTCTTTTCTGTTATACCTAATAAAAACCAGCAAGATTATTAGATTGAAATATGCCCAAAATCACTCTGAAATTACCTTTGGGTCAGCTTACTTTTAACCAAAAAAAGCTAAGTTAAAACTAGTTAAAAAAGGTAAAAAGGAAACCAAGGAAAGCAAGATTTCCTTGGGATATTGGATTGCCTTTTATGAAGCCAATATGATGTGCACTGATTTCTTGATTTATATTTCATAACAGAAAATAGAAATCTAATGCATGCAAGTTACAAATTCTCTTTAAGATTCCATGCAAAAAAGACGATTTCCCTAAAGCTAGATCTAGAATGCTTATGAAACCTTTTAAGAACAAGATATAGATTATGGTATTTGAGGAGATATATCTATGTTAAATTTAATTTAAGATAATAGATCTAAATAATATCAAAGCTTTGAACAAAGTAACCAGGTAAAAAAATTGATTTTGAAGGAGGAAAAGGAGAAGAGAAGCGCTTGTTGCTGAAGCAAATCTGCAATGGAAACTTGTTAGTGGAATACAGAGGGGCAATGTCTTCACAAATATTTTGGATTTACAGTATATTAAAACTAGATCCACAGCTCATCCAATCCTTGCTACCTGAAAGCTAAACACACAATCCTGCACGAAACCTTATGAGATATGGATATATATATGAAAAAGAGACAAGAATTACGTGCAAATAAACTTATTAAACATGCATAATATAGATCTTCTAATCATATATGCTATGAGATATAAGAAAAACAAATAACCTGACTTTCCCAACTATACTCCTATTGATTCAACTGAATCGTTCAATCCAAACAGGGTTCAGATGCAGAATTTGACAGAAAAGCCGGCAACATCAATAGCTGTAAGACAATGCTTAATCCACACATATGAGAGCATTACACCATTTTTCCTCCAAAGCTTCTTTATTTCAACAATCAAAATATTACAACAGTACTACAATAGCAAGCCCTTCAATCCAACTCTAACTAGCTTGGAAGAGGAGGCTTATGCTTGGATATATACAGAAACTAGGAGATCTAGCCCAGGGGGGCACAAATACCAAGGAGATAGACCACTGTAGCTGAAGGAGAGTCCATCAATGCTTGATCTATGTCTAACTAAGCCATATCTGAGTCTCACTGAGTGCAATTGTAAATCGGAGAGCTGATTTGACTGACACCTCAACCTATTGACTAAAGCATCCACCAAAACTCATCCAGATGAGCCAAAAGATGTGGAGGAGAGAGGGAGGGTGAAATTCCCCATAAAGGATGGTGAAGATCAACTCTGGATCAGATTTGATCACCTCCTTCAGTCAAGGATTTGTCAGATCCAATCAATCTGGTTCAGATCTGACTGATGTCAATCAAATCGGCTGAGAATCCACTAATCTATGATTCTGGATTTGCTCCATTATTCATCAATTTATTAATTAAAATAATCAATAAATGATTTTTTGGGGCTTTCTGACTTGAGTGATGGAAAATCACTCAAAACTAGGAAATAGTGGGTCCGTGGGTTTACATGGTGCTCTTAGCTTGAAAATGAGAACCTACATGACTGAAACTGATTATTTGGCCCACTTTTATTACAAAATCAATTTTTCCAATTAAACTATTAAAAAATAGCCTAAGTTTTGGAAAAATTAAATTTTAATAAAAAACACTGAAAAAACTAAAAAATTGAAAAATTGAAAAAACCTAGAGGGACTTAGACATGTTCATATGACTCGACCATGATGCCTAGCATGTTTATACATTGACACATAGACTCTAATAACCTCAATATGCCCAAAAGCCAAGCCAACCACCCCAACTTTGGAGTTATGGAGTGAAAAACTCAAAAATTATCAGTCGTTTATTCAACAACCCATAATAACCAAGGGAAAAAACACCTTGGGATGATCAGATTGACAAATAAAGTCTAAGATACCAAGTCTTTTACAAACACTATCATGCTAGAACATTTATTATAATTCCCCCATGGGGTATGAACATGTGATATAGTACAACAAGCACTTCCCAGAAGTACTTCCAAAGGTCTTGTGAAGTCCGAAAAATTTATCCTTGTCCGGTTCACCAGGCTCGCTTGATAAAAAACCACTAAGTACAACTTAGGTGGTAACATCCTGGCTCCAACTGCGGGACGTGTGCTCGATATTGTCATAGGGCAAGGAGAGGATATGAGAACACCAGAATCTCTGGTTTATACACCGTATAAAAATATCTCAACTTGACAAGAAAAACCTCAGTAGCACAAGCTTTAGATAAAAACCAAATGAACCATTAAGATGATTTATTTTTAAAAAAAAATGTAACTAACTAAAAGAAGAATTTTTTTATTATAGCTAAGTATAAAATAGAAATGCAGAAAGTAAATTCTCTCTTTCAAGGAGCTTATGTTCCTACTCTAAGCATGATATAAAAAGGGTTAAGTGTAATCAGACATCCAATGTAACCACCTAAGCATTTTATTAACATAAGAAAAAATTTCCTTGTCTTTGGTTACTAGCCAAAGTAAGGATACCTTATTCAGAAAATGCAAACCTGTGTGATGATTCAGAATGGGAGGGATGGATGGGAGATCATAGGGATGAATAATGTCATAAAAATTCTTCCCCAACTTGTATGTGCTCATGCAGGTTACTTCTATCCATGACTGGATAGGAATGATATACCGATCAGAATGATGAGGCAAACTGACTACATCATCATACTGATCATCGGGGCTTATCAAATGATAACTCGTTGCACAAGCCCCAAGTAGCTCCAAATCATAAGAATCCTCTATATGTGAAAAAGATGGCTGAGACTAATATTCCACTGATTGCATCACATCTGAATTTTCACAACACTGCTTCTCAATGTCTTCATTACTAATACCCTTGTGCGGCTCTGCATGATATGACTCTGAATGATCACATGAAAATTCTGAATGCTCCTCTTCCATACTAAGGTTTTCCAAGGTCTCCAGATCCATGCTTTCCTCTATGGAAGTATAGTATATTGGACTTCCACAAATTTCTAAATAGACACTCCCGTTGCTGGATATAGCATAGATAGGATTCTTAATAAGATATCCACAAAAATCGCAATAGTCATCACCATTATCTATGTTAGATGTGATTGATTCCCCATTGCTGATATCAAGTTCCGATATCAAGTTTTCTTTTTCTTCATTACTGATACTGATATATGGCTCAGACTGATCATGTGGATAAAATGCATGCTCCTTTTTCATATCAAAGTTTCCCAAGGCCACATGGTCCATGTTCTCTCCTTTAGATATGCCATAGATAGAAAAATCAACAAAACCATCAAAAGTTTCTGGTTCATTATTTTCCTCTTTATTCATGTCATAGAACGGATTTTCCATGAATGTCCAGGAGTCCTCATCAATATCTTTGTCGGGGATAAGGGAGTCTTCCTCACTTGTAAAATGCTCCAAGCTTTACTTGTCCTCATTTTCATACTCATCTTCTTTAGAGATAAGGTCACTAGGTAGTAAACCTTCCAGACTGTCACCATTATATGGAGAACATGTAGGAGTCCCATCATGTACATTACAGTTTTCATCATAACTTTCACTATAAGATTCTGCAGTGGTTTCATCCTTAGGTGTGTACTGTTCAGCTGGTGACAAAAGGTAGGCCTGGCCTACCATGTATATATGATCAGGCTCGCTTGAAGTTGTTTCCTAATTACTGACCTCAGGAAGTCCATGTTCCATGACTTGATTGCAACATAACAAGTGCTTTCTTGGTGCAATTGTTCACAGGGTCTACACCATGGAATTACTTCTTCTACCATGTTAGCTGAGTCTAACTACTTTGGAATCCTAGCCTCCTGTTGAGGAAAATTATCTTGATACATATGATTATGCTTGGGATG
This sequence comes from Pseudotsuga menziesii, assembly GCA_001517045.1. NCBI lineage: Eukaryota > Viridiplantae > Streptophyta > Pinopsida > Pinales > Pinaceae > Pseudotsuga > Pseudotsuga menziesii. The sequence continues at coordinate 40,959 of LPNX010198271.1, read as the reverse complement.
AAAGTCCCTAGGTCCATTATTCCTTTCCATTGTAATAAATCTATTATGAATGTGATTCAAGTGTGTAGAATGATTGGCCATTAGTTGGTTTTGACTAGTAACCAAGCCTTTTATCATGTATGTTACCTTTTCCATGGGATCTTTAGAGGCTCCTTTTTCTTCCGATTCAATGGATTTTCCCTTTTCTTTGTTGTATGAATTGTTTCCCCTAGTGTAACCTGGAATGTTGAATTTTCCTGAAGACTGCATTTTCTTTTCTATTTTCTTGGCAAATTCCTGAGCAGTTTTTAGATTGGCCGGATCTTTGTCTCTTAACTAGAATCTCAAATCACCGGTGAAAGCTTCAATGCAAGATATGAGGATGGAGGCATCCTTTGGCTTGATTTCGTTAAAAAGGTTTGCAACCACACGCCTGAACTTAGTGTTAAATTCATCCATGGTTTCATTCTCCATGTTCTAAATGTTAAGAAGGGTAGCAAGCAGATGTCTTGGTTCTTTATTTTCTCCCCATTTCTTCTTAAAACCCTCTAGGAATTCACTAAGAGTTTTATATGAATTATCATCTAGGTCGAAGTACCATTCTTTAGCATCATCTTCTAAGGATAGAGCAAAGAGGTTCATTTTGACATCATCATGGTCATGGGTAGCATCATTGCAATAACTGACCAGGTGCTTTTCAAACTTTCGAAGGTGAGACTTGGAAGTGATGGAATTATTGCCCTGAAATATGGGGAGCTTCTTCATAGCATCTTTTGGAATGGCATGGGGAGCACCTGCTATCTGAGAAAAGTCAAGGGGTTTGAATAATTCTGTCATTTTTTGAGATTTGTGAACATGACTCTCTACAAATATGTGATGGATATCTGAGAGGGATTGGTCTCCTAAATTTTCAAGGTTTCTACGGGAAGTCTACCTATTCAATATTTCCCTAATAAACCTTTCGGCATCAAGGAGAGGATTGAATAATTGTCAGCAATTTCTTCTAGTATAAATTCTTTAAGGGATGTTAGACAGTGGGGTTTCCCGATGGATCGAGTTTTAATTTTTATGTTTTCTAAACAACTAAAAAGATAAAAATTGTGGGGCAAGTCTTGATTCAAGGCTGTCACCTTGTTCTTGACTCCTCCATTTAGGCTCAACTCCTAATGAAGCTAATGGGGGTAGACCCTATTAAGTTACTAAGGCTAATTACTTAGTGTGGTGATGTTAAACTGAATGAATTACTTAGGAGTTTGAAATTTAACCATAAACAACCATAGATGACAAGATACAAACTGAGGGCATGAAAGCACAATGATGAGACACAATATACCCATGCCTTAAAATGGAGTTAAAAGAAAATCAATGTACTTGCATGTGCTTGGAGTGAATGTTTTGCAATTGCCTCTTGGTACGTTTTAAGTTAATGTGAAATATGAGTTGATTAAAATTAGGTGAAGGGGTGGACTCCAGATATACCTGAGAGTACTTGGAGTATGTCAAAAAATAAACCTTCACGGCTACCCGCAAGGAATATGTGGGCTGAATGGAGTCTCTGGGGCTATTGTTCATAACGCACCCATTAGGGTGTGATAGAGATCGGTGTCCCGAGGTCACTTTTAATAAGTTCCCGCTTCCTTTGGGTATTTTTCCACCGTAATGGTTTGATCTAGGTGTTGGATTTTCACATGATGGTTTGTCAATTTGGGAGAGTGAATCCTAATTATACTAGTCACTCAAGTGCTTTTGATACAAATTGACTGATCAGACGAACCGCAGCCAAGTGCAGAACATACACACCGGAGTCTTGTCGATTTTAGTAAATTTTGAGATGGATGTTCTTGTTAAAATGAAAACCCTCCAGGAACCTCTTTCGGTCAAGGTGGACCTCAATAGAGGAATCAAGAAGGGGTTGATTTTAATATGGTTACTAAAACAAATGATGATAGCAAATGAAACATAAAAAGATAAGCAAACCACAATTTTCTAATTAGACTACCACGAACCTTTTTCACCTTTCGGCTCAAAAGGAGGCTCGTGGGGTAAGTATTAAAGTTAATTTGAAACCAATAGAAATGGAATATGGAAATGATTTTAAATCAAATTATACTACACTGCAGATTAGTACTACGCTAGATTTAAAAAAGATGAACGAAAAGAAAAAAATGGCACGGACGCAAATCCCCCCAGGGGGGATGGGGAATGGGCTCGAAAGAGACTATTCAGAAATATTTTTATTATAATTGGTTACAATTTCATAAAAATGATATGATTCCTCTTGATTCTTATATAGAATGAAACCAAGAGCTTACAAAGTGTAAAAATTAAAGATTTCAGTCAAAAAGGGAGACCGCTGGGGGGATTCAGAAGGCCCAAAAGTCACTTTCAAACAGTAGATCCTCCTCTTTCCTATTATACCTTCTAAAATATGGAAATATTATTAGACTGAAATATGTCCAAAATCACTCTGAAAGTACCTTTGGGTCAGCTAACTTTTAACCAAAAAAAGCTAAGTTAAAACTAGTTAAAAAAGGTAAAAAGGGAACCAAGGAAAGCAAGCTTTCCTTGGGATCTTGTATTGCCTTTTAGGAAACCAATATGATGTGCACTGATTGCTAGATTTATCTTTTATAACAGAAAACTTAAATCTAATGCATGCAAGCTACAAATTTTCTTTAAAATTCCATGCAAAAAGGACGATTTCCATAAAGCTAGATCTAGAATGCTTATGAAATATTTTAAGAACAAGATCTAGATTATGGGATTTAAGGAGATAGATATATGTTAAATTTACTTTAATATAATATATCTAAACAATATCAAAACTATGAACAAAGTAACCAGGTAAAAAAATTGATTTTGAAGGAGGAAAAGGAGAAGAGAAGCGCTTGTTGCTGAAGCAGATCTGCAATGGAAACTTGTTAGTGGAATATAGAGGGGAATTGTATTCACAAATATTTTGGATGTACAGTGGAGTCAAACTAGATCCACAACTCATCCAATCCTTGCTACCTGAAAGCTAAACACACAATCCTGCACGAAACCTTGTGAGTTATGGATATATGTATAAAAAAGATACATGAATTACATGCAAATAAATGATTAAACATGGATAATATAGATATTCTAATCATATATGCTATGAGATATAATAATAAAAAAGTAACCTTACTTTCCCAACTATACTCCTGTTGATTCAGCTGAATCGTTCAAGCCAGATAGGGTTCAGATGCAGAATTTGAGAGAAAATCCGCCAACATGAATAGCCATAAGACAATGCTTAATCCACACATATGAGAGCATTACATGATTTGGCCTCCAAAGCTTCATTATTTCAACAATCAAAAGATTACAATAGTACTACAATAGCAAGCCCTTCAATCCAACTCTAACTAGCTTGGAAGAGAAGGCTTATGCTTGGATATATACAAAAACTAGGAGATCTAGACCAGAAGGGAACAAATCCCAAGGAGATAGACCATTGTAGCTGAAGGAGAATCCATCAATGCCTGATCTGTGTCTAACTAAGCCAGATCTGAGTCTCACTGAGTGCAATTGTCAATCGGAGAGCTGATTTGACTAACACCTCAACCTATTGACTGAAACATCCACCAAAACTCATCCAAATGAGCCAAAACATGTGGAGGAGAGAGGGAGGGCGAAATTCCCCATAAAGGATGCTGAAGATCAACTCTGGATTTGATTTGATCACCTCCTTCAGTTAAGGATTTGTTAGATCCAGTCAATCTGGTTCAGATCTAACTGATTTCAATCAAATCGGCTGAGAATCCACTGATCTATAATTCTGTATTTGCTCCATTATTCATCAATTTATTAATTAAAATAATCAATAAATGATTTTTTGGGGCTTTCTGACCTGAGTGATGGAAAATCACTCAAAACTAGAAAATAGTGGGCTCGTGGGTTTACATGGTGCTCTTAATTTGAAAATGAGCATCTACATGACTGAAAATGATTATTTGGACCACTTTTATTGCAAAATCAATTTTTCCAATTAAACTATTAAAAAATAACCTAAGTTTTGGAAAAATTAAATTTCAATAAAAAACACTAAAAAAACTAAAAAATTGAAAAATTGAAAAAACCTAGGGGGACTTAGACATGTTCATATGACCCGACCATGATTCCTAGCATGTTTATACATTGACACATAGACTCTAATAACCTCAATAGGCCCAAATGCCAAGACGACCACCCCAACTTTGGAGGTATGGAGTGAAAAACTCAGAAATTATTAGTCGTTTATTCAACAACCCATAATAACGAAGGGAAAAAAACACCCTGGGCTGATCGGATTGAAAAATAAAGTCTAAGAGACCGAGTCTTTTATAGACACTATCATGCTAGAAAATTTATTATAATCCCCCCATGGGGTATGAACATGTGATATAGTAGAACAAGCACTTCCCAGAAGTACTTCCAAAGGTCTTCTGAAGTCCGAACAAGTTATTCGTGTCTGGTTCACCAAGCTCACTTGATAAAAAACCACTAAGTACAACTTAGGTGGTAACATTCTGGCTCCAACTGCGGGATGTGTGCTCAATCTGGTCATTGGGCAAGGATAGGATACGAGAACACCAGAATCTCTGGTTTTTACACCCTGTAAAAACATCTCAACTTGACAAGAAAAACCTCGGTAGCACAAGATTTACATAAAAACCAAATGAACCATTAAGATGATTTAGTTAAACAAAATAAATGTAACTAACTAAAAGAAGCAAAGTTTTATTATAGCTAAGTATAAAATAGAAATGTAGAAAGTAAGTGCTCTCTTTCAAGGAGCTTATTTTCCTACTCTAAGCATGATATAAAAAGGGTTAAGTGTAATAAGAAATCCAATGTAGCCACCAAAGCATTTTATTAACATAAAAAAAAATTCCTTGTCTTTGGTTACCAGCAAAAGTAAGGATACCTTATTCAGAAAATGCAAAACTGCGTGATGATTCAGAATGGGAGGGATGGATGGGAGATCATAGGCATGAATAATGTCATAAAAAATCTTCCCCAACCTGTATGTGCTCATGCAGGTTGCTTTTATCCATGACTGGATAGGACTGATACACCAATCAGAATGATGAGGCAGACTGACTACATCATCATACTGATCATCGGGGCTTATCAAATGATAACTAGTTGCACAAGCCCCAAGTAGCTCCAAATCATAAGGGACCTCTATATGTGAAAAAGATGGCTGAGAAAGATATTCCACTGATTGCATCACATCTGACTTTTCACAACACTGCTTCTCAATGTCTTCATTACTAATACCCTTGTGCGGCTCTGCATGATATGACTCTGAGTGATCACATGAAAATTCTGAATGCTCCTCTTCCATACTAAGGTTTTCCAAGGTCTCCAAATCCATGCTTCCCTCTATGGAAATATAGTAGATTGGACTTACACAAATTTCTAAATAGACACTCCCCTTGTTGGATATAGCATAGATAGGATTCTTAATAATATATCCACAAAAATCGCAATAGTCATCACCATCATCTATGTTAGATGTGATGGATTCCCCATTGCTGATATTAGGTTCTGGTATCAAGTTGTCTTTGTCTTCATTACTGATATTGATAGGTGACTTAGACTGATCATGTGGATAAACTGCATGCTCCTTTTTCATATCAAAGTTTCCCAAGGCCACATGATCCGTGCTCTCTCCTTTAGATATTCCATATATAGAAAAATCAACAAAACCATCAAAAGTTTCTGGTTCATTATTTTCCCTTTTATTCATGTCATAGAACGAATTTTCCATGAATGTCCAGGACTCCTCATCTATATCTTTGTCGGGGATAAGGGAGTCTTCATCACTTGTATCATGCTCCAAGCTATACTTGTCCTCATTTTCATAATCATCTTCTTCAAAGAAAAGGTCACAAGGCAGTAAACCTTCCAGACTGTCATCATTATATGGAGAACATGTAGGAGTCCCATCATGTACATTACAATTTTCATCATAAGTTTCACTATAAGATTCTGCAGTCGTTTCATCCTTAGGTGTGTACTGTTCAGCTGGTGACAAAGGGTAGGCCTATCCTACCATGTATATATGATCAGGATTGCTTGAAGTTGTTTCTTGATTACTGACCTCAGGAAGTCCATGTTCTATGACTTGATTTACAACATAACAAGTTCTTTCTTGGTGGAATTGTTCATAGGGTCTACACCATGGAATTACTTCTTCTACCATGTTAGTTGAGTCTAACTGGTTTGGAATCCTAGGCCCCTGCTGAGGAAAATTATTATGATACATCTGATTCTGCTTGAGATGAAAATCCCTAGGTCCATTATTCCTTTCCATTGTAATCAATCTATTATGAATGTGATTCAAGTGTGCAGAATGATTGGCCATTAGTTAGTTTTGACTAGTAACCAAGTCTTTTATCATGTATGTTACCTTTTCCATGGGATCTTTAGAGGCTCCCTTTTCTTCTGATTCAACGGATTTTCCCTTTTCTCTGTTGTATGAAGTATTTTCCCTAGTGTAACCTGGAATGTTGAATTTTCCTGAAGACTGCATATTCTTTTCTATTTTCTCGACGAATTCCTGAGCAGTTTTTAGATTGGCCGGATCTTTTCCTCTTAACCGGTACCTCAAATCACCAGTGAAAGCTTAGATGTAAGATATGAGGATGGAGGTATCCTTTGGCTTGATTTCATTAGGGAGGTCCGGAACCACATGCCTGAACTTAGTGTTAAATTCATCCATGGTTTTGTTCTTCATGTTGTTAATGTTATGAAGGGTAGAAAGCAAATGTCTTGGTTCTTTCTTTTCTCCCCATTTCTTCTTGAAACCCTCTAGGAATTCACTAAGAGTTTTATATGAATCATCATCTAGGTCGAAGTACCATTCTTCAGCATCATCTTCTAAGGATAGAGCAAAGATGTTCATTTTGACATCGTCATGGTCATGGGCAGCATCATTGCAATAACTGACTAGGTGCTTTTCAAACTTTCGAAGGTGAGACTTGGAAGTGATGGAATTATTGCCCTGAAATATGGGGAGCTTCTTCATATCATCTTTTGGAATGGCATGGGGAGCACCTGCTATCTGAGAAAAGTCAATGGGTTTGAATAATTTCATTATTTTTTGAGATTTGTGAACATGACTCTCTACAAATATGTGATGGATATCTGAGAGGGATTGGTCTCCTAAATTTTCAAGGTTTCTACAGGAATTCTGCCTGTTCAATGTTTCCCTAATAAACCTTTTAGGATCAGGGAGAGGATTGAATAATTGTCAACGATTTCTTCAGGTAGAAATTCTTGAAGGGATGTTAGACGGTGGAGTCTCCAGATGGATTGAGTTTTAATTTTTATGTTTTCTAAACAACTAAAAAGATAAAAACTGTGGGGCAAGTCTCGAGTCAAGGCTATCACCTTGTTCTTGACTCCTCCGTTTAGGCTCAACTCCTAACGAAGCCAATGTGGGTAGACCCTATTCAGTTACTAAGGCTAATTACTTAGTATGGTGATGTTAAACTGAATGAATTACTTAGGATTTTGAAATTTAACCATAAACAACCATAGATGACACGATACAAAATGAGTGCATGAAAGAATAATGCTGAGACACAATATATATATATATATATATATATATATATATATATAACAAGAAAATAACCATTGCCTTAAAATGGAGTCAAAAGAAAATCAATGTACTTGCATGTTCTTGGAGTGATTGTTTTGCAATTGCCTCTTGGTACATTTTAAGTTAATGTGAAATATGAGTTGATTAAAATTAGGTGAAGGGGTGGACTCCAGATATACCCAAGAGTACTTGGAGTATGTCCAAAACTAAACCCTCACGGCTACCCGAAAGGAATATGTGGGCTAAATGGAGTCTCAGGGGCTATTGTTCATAACGCACCTGTTAGGGTGTGATAGAGATCGGTGTCCCAAGGTCACTTTTCAGAAGTTCCCGATTTCTTTGGGTATTTTTCCACCGTAATGGTTTGATCTAGGTGTTGGATTTTCACCTGATGGTTTGTCAATTTGGGAGAGTGAATCTATACTAGTCACTCAAGTGATTTTGATACAATTTTACTGATCAGATGAACCATAGCCAAGCGCAGAGCATACACACCGGAGTCTTGTCAATTTTAGTAAATTTTGAGATGGATGTTCTTGTTAAAAAGAAAACCCTCAAGGAACCTCTTTCGGTCAAGGTGGACCTCAATCAGGAAATCAAGGAAGGGTTTATTTTATTATGGTTACTAAAACAAATGATGATAGCAAATGAAGCATAAAAATATAAGCAAACTACAATTTTCTAATTAGACTACCATGAACCTTTCTTCACCTTTTGGCTCAAAAGGAGGCTCGTGGGGTAAGTATTAAAGTTACTTTGAAACCAATAGAAATGGAATATGGAAATGATTTTAAATCAAATTATACTACCCTGCAGATAAGTACTATGCTATATTGAAAAAAAATGAACGAAAAGAAAAAAAATGACACAGACGCAAATCCCCCTAGGGGGGACGGGGAATGGGCTCGAAAGAGCCTATTCAGAATTATTTTTATTACCAGTGATTACAATATCAGAAAAATGATATCATGTCTCTTGATTCTTATATAGAATGAAACCAAGAGCTTACAAAGTGCAAAAATTAAATATTTCAATATAAAAGGGAGAGCCCTGGGGGGATTCAGAAGGCCCAAAAGTCACTTTCGAACAGCAGTTCCTCCTCTTTTATGTTATACCTGATAAAAACCAGCAATTTTATTAGACTAAAATATTCCCAAAATCACTCTAAAAGTACCTTTGGGTCAGCTTACTTTTAACCAAAAAAAACTAAGTTAAAACTAGTTAAAAAATGTAAAAAGGGAACCAAGGAAAGCAAGATTTCCTTGGGATCTTGGATTTCCTTTTAGGAAGGGAATATGATGTGCACTGATTTCTAGATTTATCTTTTATAACAGAAAATAGAAATCTAATGCATGCAAGCTACAAATTCTCTTTAAAATTCCATGCAAAAAGGACGATTTCCCCAAAGCTAGATCTAGAATGCTTATGAAACCTTTTAAGAACAAGATCTAGATTATTCTTTTTCAGGAGATATATCTATGTTAAATTTAATTTAATATAATAGATATAAACAATATCAAAGTTGTGAACAAAGTAACCAGGTAAAAAAATTGATTTTGAAGGAGGAAAAGGAGAAGAGAAGCGCTTGTTGCTGAAGCAGATCTGCAATGGAAACTTGTTAGTGGAATACAGAGGGGCAATGTCTTCACAAATATTTTTGATGTACAGTGGAGTCAAACTAGATCCACATCTTGTACAATCCTTGCTTCCTGAAATCTAAAAACAGAATCCTGGATGAAACCTTATGAGATATGGATATATATATGAAAAAGAGACAAGAATTACATGCAAATAAAATTATTAAACATGGATAATCTAGATATTCTAATCATATATGCTATGAGATATAAGAAAAACAAGTAACCTTACTTGCCCAACTATACTCCTATTGATTCAGTTGAATCGTTCAAGCCAGACAGGGTTCAGATGCAGAATTTGAGAGAAAATTCAGCAACATCAATAGCCGTAAGACAATGCTTAATCCACACATATGAGAGCATTACACCATTTGGCCTCCAAATCTTCTTTATTTCAACAATCAAAAGATTATAACAGTACTACAATAGCAAGCCATTCAATCCAACTCTAACTAGCTTGCAAGAGGAGGCTCATGCTTGGATTTATAAAAAGACTAGGAGATCTAGCCCAAGGGGGCACAAATCCCAAGGAGATATACCACTATAGATGAAGGAGAGTCCATCAATGCCTGATCTATGTCTAATTGAGCCAGATCTAAGTCTCACTATGTGAAATTGTCAATTGGAGAGCTGATTTGACTGACACCTCAACCTGTTAACTGAAGCATCCACCAAAACTGATCCAGATGAGCCAAAACATGTGGAGGAGAGAGGGAGGCTGAAATTCCCCATAAAGGATGCTGAAGATCAACTCTGGATCTGATTTGATCACCTCCTTTAGTCATGGATTTGTCATATCCTGTCAATATGGTTCAGATATGACTGATTTCAATCAAATCGGCTAAGAATCCACTAATCTATGATTCTGGATTTGCTCCATTATTCATCAATTTATTAATTAAAATAATCAATAAATGATTTTTTGGGGCTTTCTGACCTGAGTGATGGAAAATCACTCAAAACTAGGAAATAGTGGGTCCGTGGGTTTACATGGTGCTCTTAGCTTGAAAATGAGCACCTACATGACTGAAACTGATTATTTGGCCCACTTTTATTACAAAATCAATTTTTCCAATTAAAATATTAAAAAATAGCCTAATTTTTGGAAAAATTAAATTTTAATAAAAAACACTGAAAAAACTAAAAAATTGAAAAATTGAAAAAACCTAGGGGGATTTCGACATGTTCATATGACTCGACCATGATACCTAGCATGTTTATACATTGACACATAGACTCTATAAACCTCAATAGGCCCAAATGCCAAGACGACCACCCCAACTTTGGAGGTATGGAGTGAAAAACTCAGAAATTATCAGTTGTTTATTCAACAACCCATAATAACCAAGGGAAAAAACACCTTGGGCTGATCGGATTGACAAATAAAGTCTAAGAGACCGAGTCTTTTATAGACACTATCATGCTAGAAAATTTATTACAATTCCCCCATGGGTTATGAACATGTGATATAGTACAACAAGCACTTCCCAGAAGTACTTGCAAAGGTCTTCTGAAGTTTGAACAAGTTATCCTTGTCCGGTTCACCAGGATCACTTGATGAAAAACCAATAAGTACAACTTAGGTGGTAACAATCCCCCTTTTTTCAAAGAAGTGATGGCATGTGCAACTTTGGAGAATCCTTCAATGAATCTCTAATAATATCCTGTAAGTCCCATAAAAGATATTACATTTGTCACATTTCTTGGAGTAGGCCAATTCATAATGGCTTCAATTTTTTCAGGGTCCATAGATATACCCTCTTCTGAGATAATGTGACCCAAATACTAAATTATATCTCTATAGATGTCACACTTACTTAGCTTTGTATACAACTGATGCTCCATGGGAAATTGCAATGTCAACCTCAAATGCTCTTCATGCTCTTCCTCATTCTTAGAATAAATAAGAATGTCATTAAGGAAAACAAGAACAAACTTTTCCAAATACCTACTGAAGACATTGATCATAAGGAACATAAATGTAGTTGGTGCATTTGTGAGACCAAATGGTACCACTATAAACTCATAGTGTCCATACCTTGTTCTGAAGGCTACCTTATGAATGTCTTCATCCTTTATTCTCACCTGATGGTAACCAAACCTCAAGTCAATCCTGGAAAATACCTTTGCTCCTCTCATTTGATCAAAGAGTTCATCAATCCTAGGCAAATTGAATTTGTTCTTCATAGTGACTTTGTTCAGCCGTCTATAATCAATACACAACCTGAGTGTACCATCTTTCTTCTTTACAAACAGAACTCGTGAACCCCACAGAGACACACTCAGCCTGATATACTTCTTCTCCAACAACTCCTATAGTTGCATCTTCAACTCTAGCATCTCTAGAGTACTCATTCTGTAGGGTGTCTTGGACACTGGTGCTGCTCTTGGAACAAGTTCAATTGTGAAATCAATGTCCATCTTTGGAGGAAGCTCTAGAATCTCATCAGGAAACACATCCCTGAATTCCTGCAACACATGAAAGTCTTCCAATATAGGAGTTTCATTCTCTATTGCTTCCAAGATATGAGCTGTACACAACTATCAACCTTTCCTACATAACTTCTTCAACTACATTGCTGAAATCTGCCTCATAAAAGTCACCTTGGGAATACCTCTTACAACTATGGGGTTCCCTTCTTCATCCATGCATTCGAAAGTCTTATTGTAATAGTCAATATTTACCCGATGAGCTTCTAACCAATCCATTCCAATAAGAACATCATAGGAACCAAGTGGTAGAACATTCACATCTACACAAGTGACCAATCCATTCATGACCAATGGACATTTCTCTACCACTTCACTAACCTTTCTCTTAGTTCTAGTGGCTAGCTGAACTAAGCAATATTTTCTATGCTTTACTTTGTTAAAAGCACAAATATCCACTACTTTAGGGTTAATGTAACTGTGAGTAGAACCAGGCTAAATCAAAATAGAAATAGATTGCTCACCAATATTACCTGCAACTTCAACCACAGTTGATTGGTGATCTGCCTAGCGGTCCTCTAGTGTTGCATAAACCCTAGGGACGACCCTTGCTACTTGACCCACTATTTTTGCTTCTTGAATGTTGTAAGATGGTATTGCACTCTCACTCTCGAGTGGACAATTGATGCGCATATGGGGTCCTCCACATTTCCAACATTGGAGAGGTTCTCTGTTCTACTACGGATCTCTTGGCTTCTCTCCCACCACTCCAACTAGCTTACTCGCAGCTTGGGATGGCTGATTCTGCTGATTCCCAAAGTTAGAAGGTTTGAAACCTTTATTCCTTTGGTCAGACTTCTCATTCTTCTTGTACTTCCATGTCTTATGGTAATTGGGTTTACCTTTTCTTTGCTCATAGCAATACTTAGCCTTCCTTATTGCTTCTACAAGAGTTATAGGTTCATAAAACTCAATTCTGTCTTTGTAAGACTGAGACAATCCACTCAAGAAATGTTGGATTTTCACTTTCTCATCTTTGATATACCTGACATACCTCACTAACTCCAAGAACTTGTTTACATACTCTTCCATAGTCTGCTGTCCCAATCTCAGCTCATTGAATTCTTTAATCTTATCATCATAGTACCTAACATAGAAGTACTTCTACTTGAAGTATTTCTTGAATTGTTTCCACACAATTCTTCTTTCATTAACCTTCTTTACTTGTCTATGGTGTTCCCACCATATGGATGCTCTTCCAGTCAAATTGAATATAGCTGTTAGAATATAATCCATTAGGGATTATTGTAAATAAATAATAAATAGGAATATGAATAGATGCGTAGGAAGATGAAACGGCTGGTTCTCAACCGCCACATTGTAATGTATAAATATTTGCATTTGGCTATATAATACAATGAATTAGGAGTTATACCTAACAAGTGGTATTAGAGAAGGGTTGTCTGCCATAACTCTTGCCTGCCAGAACTTCGTTCTGCCATATCTATTTCAGGCTTCCTGGCTGCCTGCCCATCGCCAGTCTGCCCTCTGCTCTTCCCTCCTACCAGTGCATTCATTGCATGCGTTGGAGATAGCGTGGGCTGCTGCATGACCTAACCCTAATTTCTGGAATAGAGGATGCGTTGAGCTGCCTGAAGACTGAATGTGCTGCGTATAGCTGAATGTGCTAGGATGCGACCTGGTATTGCTGAAGAATGGTGCCGCTGCATTGAAGACCCATGGACGCTGTAAACTCCAATGTGCACCATTTTGCTGTACGTTGTGAGCATGAAGAACCATACCATATATCAAGATGCGTGAGTATACCATATATCTATATCTTTGACTGCATGGAGATTTCTCTAATACAAACCCTAATTTTTGATGTGAATTTGGAGCATTAATTACAATGTGGAGCTGGACCCGAAGAATTTGTGATCTCCTTCCTGCGTTTTGAAGAAGCCCGTGAGTTTCAGTATATATATGGTATAAGCTGCGTGGAGATTGAAGACCTGCGTGCATACCTCGGTGCTGCGACCTGCGTGCATACCTCGGTGCTGAGTGGAGTGCTGTGACTTGCGTGAAGATAATATGTGTGAAGGATGAAGCCGCCCGGTCGCCTTTGATGGAAAAGTATCCATGTTGGAAGAATATTCAAAGGATAAGAGAAACCATTGGAGACTGCACACTTTTTTGATAGATTGTGATATTTTTGAAGTGAACCCTATTTTTTCTTGCAAAATCTGGAGTGCGTTGAGACTGATGCATTGCTGATATATTATATGCTGCGTTGTAATCTTGAGATGTGAGTTATATATGATGCGTCCATATGCGTTGAGTATATGCATTGATATCTCTTGTAAAACTGATCGTGAGAGTTGCTTGACTTCGTAGACAATCCTATGTCTTGCATTTGGAGAATTCAAAGGGTGAAACCCTACTTTGTGAATTAAGTTACTTTCTTGTCTGTGTAAGTTACTTTCTGCCACATGAGAGATTGTTCGTGATTGGTATCCATTGAGTATGGTGCTGCTATGCAATATTGTTGTTGTGAATTCACTTATTCATTGACTCCACTCAACATTGGTATGAGTTGCGTGTTTAAGAGTTGTGAAACTGTTTGTATAATTGTTGTTCTTTGAGCTCTCTCTCTTGCATTGAATCG
>LPNX010198271.1:2733-26375 GCA_001517045.1 Pseudotsuga menziesii | reverse complement strand
TATCCATTGAGTATGGTGCTGCTATGCAATATTGTTGTTGCGACTTCACTTATTCATTGACTCCACTCAACATTGGTATGAGTTGTGTGTTTAAGAGTTGTGAACATGTTTGTATAATTGTTGTTCTCTGAGCTCTCTCTCTTGCATTGAACCATTAGAGAGTTGCGTAGATTGCAGCTGAGGCGCTGCAACTATATATATTGAAGGCTGTGATTGTGACTGCAATTGTAGTTGCAAGCTGTGGGGTAGATGCATACTTAGTGGAGAGCTGCAAGCTCCTTAAACCCATTTTCGGCGAATGCAATAAAGATTGTTGATGCTGCAAAATTGTTCTACTGCAGCCAGCGTGGAGACTGCTACGGCGTTGGTGATTGTCTTCAGCTAAGGGGAGGTAAAACGTTTTTGTTTGTTGAAATACACAAACCCTAATTCCTGTGGGTGGATGTAAAAGAAACAATCTGCAAGTATTTTTCATTTATAGTGAGTAAAAGGGACCGTGACTAATATATACATGATATATAGAAGACTTCGGTGGAAGGTATATATGCTGCTGTGTATGATGTTGTAATGCATAAAACTAGAATTACTATATTTCTTTCTCTGAAGATGCGACTAGAAGAGCACATGTTGTGTGAGGATACTGCTCTTGTGAATTGGTGAAAGATTGAAAGCCAATGCGCAGTAAAATAAATCTGGATAATCGAAGTTATGGTTTTCTGGAGTTTAACAAACAAACCTGTGCAGAGTTTTTTTGTTTGTTTGCTTGAGAAATATTTATAAAATATCGTTGGCTAAGCTGTTGTACTATGAAGACTGTTGGCTGAATATTCACACCATTACCAATTGCATAAAGACCCTGAAGGCTGCGAATTGGTACTAAATTTCTTCTCCCCGAATTGCTGGGAATTGAAGCTGCGATACTGTCATTGTATCACTTTAAAACCTGAAGTTGACATTGTAAATCACCTTGGCAGAGACTGTAGACCTGCAAGGTTATTGTTTTTCTCTTTGTCATATGAAGATCAATATTGTAAATTATACTAACAGTTGTAAAAGATGCACTCTTTGGCATCTAGTATTCGTGCTATCCTAGCTGGCAAAGACCAATCCAAAGACCCTTCCAAGGGAGATTGCAGCAAGAGAAGACGAGGAAGAAGAAATTTTAGAGACAGAGGGGGCAGAAGCAAAAGATCAGATTTGTAGTGCAAGCATCGCGGAAAGACTAGGCACACATCAGATCAGTGTTGGGCTTCATGGGACTCCATCAAAGACAAGCATAACCAGAAGAAAGATGACCAAAATGCTAGTAAATCTTCTAATTCTTGTATTGTTGCACATTGTAATCTTGGATTTAATGAAATGACTTCTCTCTCATCTTATAAATATTGTTGGCTACTTGATACTGGTGCAACATCACACATGACATTTAGAAAAGACTGTTTTGAAGAACTGAATGAATCAATAGATGGCATAGTGTACTTTGCAGATAAGTCTAGTATTAAACCAAAGGGAATGGGAACCATTCGACTGAAGATGCCTGGATTCCCTGATTTCTTGTTGAAGAACGTTCTCTATCTTCCAGAGTTGTAGAGAAGCCTGTTGTCCTTGGTGGAGATTTGACAGCAAGGCCATTCCATCCACATGTTTGATGGAATCGTTGAAATAAGAAAGCCCTCTGACAACCAAGTCATCATGACTGGATACGAATATGGAAAGCTGCTGAAGCTCAAGGGTTCATCCACAAGATTTCAGAACTATGGCTACCTCTCTCAGCATGGAAAAGGTAATATGTCATCTAGTTCATTGTGGCATGCAATATTTGGTCATCTAAATTATAACAGTCTTCGTTTGTTGAGAAAGAATGGTGTATTTGGCTTGACCACCATTCCTAAAGAAAAGAATAAATGTGATGCATGTATTTTAGGGAAACATAGTAAGCTGCCATTCCATGAATCCAATTTCAGAACAAGTAGGAAATTAGAACTAGTGCATTCTGATTTGTGTGGCCCAATGCCAACTCCTTCAGCAAATGGGAATAAGTATTTTATGACATTTGTTGATGAATACTCAAGAATGTGCTGGACATATTGTTTAAAGACAAAATCAGAAGCATTTCAAACATTCAAAGACTTTCATGCATTGATTGAAAAACAAGCACAATAAAAAATTGGTACACTTCGTACTGATAATGGAAAAGAATACACTTCAAATGCTTTTGAAGCTTATCTTCGTCAACATGGAATTGCACATCAGACTACCGTTCCCTACAATCCTCAACAAAACGGTGTAGCAGAGAGAATGAATAGAACCATAATGAATATGGTTCGCTCAATGATGTTTTTCAAGAATGTAAAACTAATGTTCTGGGGTGATGCAGTAAAATGTGCAGCATATTTGAGAAATAGAAGTCCATCAAATGAACTTGATGACAAGACTCCACATGAAATGTGGTTTGGTCATCTCCCTTCAGTCAGGCATCTCAGAGTTTTTGGTTCCACCTGTTATGCCTTGATTCCGAAGGAGCAAAGAAACAAGCTTGGTGCTCGAAGCAGAAAGTGCATTTTCCTGGGGTACGAAGAATACTCCAAGGCATACCGTTTGTATGATAAGGTAAACAAATTTTTTTTTATTTCCAGAGATGTCATTTTTCTTGAAACTAATAAAAATGACCAGTCCATTGAGAGACAGCTTGATCATCTGGAAAATTATCCTCATCCAAAGAAATATTATGAAAATGAATAAGAAATTCCAAATCTTGAAGGGGGGATTCCTATTCTGGATCAACCTTTGGAATTTCCATATGAAGCACCAACTCCCCTGCATGAAGAAGTTCTTGCTACTTCACTTGAACAAGAGGTTCAACTGGATGATGTGATTGAGAGAATTGAAAGACTCTCAATCAATGATGAATCTCCACCAGCTGATCAACCAGGACCATCAAAGAAGATTCCTAAATGGGCCACAAAGACACTTGAAAGTGTCCATCCAGATGAAGTTGGAAAGATGGGAACGAGAAGTTCGAAAAGACATGAAGATGGAGGAGGAGAAGATAATTCAGGTGATGACATGGATGTATCATTTGATTGTGAATTTAATTTATCTGCTAAATTTGAACCAACTTCCTTTGAAGAAGCTTCTACTTGTGTTGAGTGGAAAGAAGCTATGCAAAATGAGTATGATGCACTCATAAAGAATGGAACTTGGAAGCTGGTTGACCCTCCAGTTGGAACCAAACCAATTGGCTGCAAGTGGGTGTACAAGAACAAATACAAATCAGATGGCTCACTTGACAAGCACAAAGCGAGGCTTGTAGAAAAAGGCTATGCACAAAAATAAGGAATTAACTATGAAGAAACATTTTCTTCTACAGCAAAATGGGCTACCATCCGTACCTTACTCTCTTTAGCTGCTCAGAAAGGGTGGAAAGTTCATCAAATGGATGTGAAGACTGCTTTCTTGAATGGAGACTTGAAAGAGAATGTCTTCATGTCTCAGCCAGAAGGCTTTGTTGTGAAAGGAAAAGAACAAAAGGTATGCAAGATTGTCAAATCCTTGTATGGCCTAAAACAAGCACCTCACGCATGGTATGAAAAGTTAACCAAGCATCTTTTGAAATTAAATTTCGAACATTTTGATCTTGATGATGCAACACTGTTTATAAAGAAAGTTGGAATATCTGTTGTGTATCTTGTGGTGTACGTAGATGATCTTTTGATGATAGGGAACAATGAGAGCTATATAACATCCATAAAGAAAGATTTGAAAAAGATCTTTGAAATGACAGATATGGGACATCTCCACTATTACTTAGGAATTGAAGTCACTCAACATCCTAAGTACATATTCCTATCTCAGAAAAAATATGTTGGAGAACTACTAAACAAATTTTGCATGACAAAATGCAATCCTATATCTACTCCAATGGAACAGAAAATAAAGCTCACATCAAGCGAAGGAAAATAATTTGAAGATGCGACCAAGTATCAACAACTGGTAGGAAGTCTTATCTACCTTACAACAACTAGACCAGATATTTCTTATGTTGTTGGCATGCTTTCAAGGTTCATGCATAAACCTTGTGAAGGACACTGGTCAACTGCAAAAAGAGTTCTAAGATACTTGAAGGGGACTCAAGACGTTGGACTCAAGTACTCTAAGGTGGATGAATTCAAACTTATTAGGTACTCAGACTCAGATTTTGATGGCGATAAGGAGACAAGAGTATCAACTTCTGGATACACTATGAGTCTTGGATCAGCAGCTATCTCATGGAGATCACGCAAACAATTAGTTCCGGTAGATTCAACAACAGAAGCAGAATATGTGGCTGCAGCTGAAGCAATGAAATAAATAGTATGGCTCAGGAAGATACTTGAATATTTGCAAGAAAAACAAGAGAACTCCACTCCATTACTGGTCGACAATACTTCTGCAATCAATCTGGCTAAGAATCCTAGATTCCATCCAACCAAACACATCAACACAAAGTATCATTTGATTCGACATCATGTAGAGGCCAAGACAGTCCATCTTCGACATTGTTCCACAAATGATCAAGTTGCAGACATCTTCACCAAAGCGCTTGGACGAGAAAAGTTTGAAAGATTCAGAAACATGCTCAGACTTACGAACACCCCTTCGGATTAAGAGGGGGATTCTTAGAATATAATCCGTTAGGGATTATTGTAAATAAATAATAAATAGGAATATGAATAGATGCTTAGGAAGATGAAACGGCTGGTTCTCAACCGCCACATTGTAATGTATAAATATTTGCATTTGGCTATGTAATACAATGAATCGGGAGTTATACCTAACAATAGCTACCCTTGCTTTCATATTTCTGGAGTAGTCTTGAACTTGGAAATAGTTCCTCATCCAAAGAAGAGAAGCCTCAGCTTATTGACTAGTCTTGATCTCACCATTAAAAGTACGAGGCCTTGCCTTTTTGAATTCATCTCGTGAATTGTTCTTGTAATGTCTCCTTCTCTTATTCTTGCAAGATGGATAGCTTGAATCTCCACTAGGTTTTTCAGAATTAGATTACCCACCGGTAGGCCATTTTTGAGTATTTCTTATGTCCCTAGAAGCCCTCCTAGAGACATGGGACCTTTTACGGGAATCTCCCCTGGCGCTACTCTTGCTTCTTTCTGGATTAGTTCTCTAATGCCTAGATTTTATCTGTTCCTGGATGTCTTTCAAACTCTGTAGTATAGCTACATTTATCTAATTTTGATCTTCTTGAGCCTTAAGCATCCTTTCATTATCTTCTCTACAACTTTGGAACTCCACCCTTAGGATCCTCATGGTGGCTGAAATATCTGGGGGAGTATCTTGAAATATTCTCCCATTGGACTTTTTCTCGTCATTTGAAACTCTGACATTTTCTCCCATAGCATCTTCCTCGAACTCATAGGGGTCCTGTGCATCATTCATGTCATCGATTCTCATCTTGGCGCAACCAATATTTTTTTTTTTTTGAAAATTGTTCTATGTGGAATGCTGACTCTGAAGGTGACTATAGTTCTACACAATGTGTTAATAAACACAATTGTTAGCTGCATAACAATATCATAAGTTCATAATTACTTACCTACATTTGGAAAATACTATATTGACATCTTTGTCAAAACACATAATTTTCTTTTCACCAAGAACGACGGTCTGAAGGGGACGACAGGGGTCAAAGGGGCTTTCCCCCTTGTGGCTTCCCTATGACACTCTTTTTTTTTTCTAAATCTTTTATTTTCACGTAATTTGGCACATAATATAAATGCCATTTTTCTCCTTTTCAGCACCTGTAATTCCACTAAAAAACTGCTGAAATCTGGTGAAAAATCCCACTGAAAAAGTCATATTTTTCCATCTGATTGGATCCCTTCCCAACTAGTCATCTGATGTATCAGGTCACTAGTTGACAACTATTCTAACACCTCAGTGGATCGATCTTCATTTTTCATCGGATGCATATTGGGTCAATATTCCTCTATCTTTTGATGCCATATCAGGTCGATCTTCCTCTGTCATCCAATACCATATCGGGTCGATCTTCCTTTGTCTTCTGACGCATCGGCTCGATATTCCTCTATCATCTGATACCATATTGAGTAAATATTCCTCTGTCTTGCAATGCATTGTATTTATCTTCCTCTGTCTTATGATGCATCGGCTGATTGATCTTCTATTCTTTTCCGAGATGCCTCGGAGGGCTTCACCCGAGAGCCATCGGAATTTTTTTTTTGAGATTTCCTATACTTAAAAATTTTTATGAAATTTTCCTCTCCTCTTCCTCTTTATTCTGCCATGTTGGATCCCTTCCAGTGAGCCTTTTCGACACCTTGGCTCCACCTTGCTGAGACCTCGGCTCCTCCTAGCCGAGACCCTCGGATCCTCCCAGCCAAGACCTTCATCTTTACCTAGCCAAGACTATCGACTCCTCCTATCCGAGACCGTCGGATCCTTCATCTCCTCCCAGCCAAGAACTTTGGCTTTACCTAGCTGAGACCATCGGCTTCTCCCAGCTGAGACCTTCATCTCCTTTAGCTCCTACCAGTCGAGACCTTTGGAAAAATTTCAAACTTAGACAACATTTTTTTTCAAAATTTCTCTTCGTTTGGTTTCTTTACCGAATGGACTCAAATTAATTCTTCTGACGTATCGGATGGACTTCAGCCTAAGTCATCCAACATATGGGATGGAATTCAGCCTAAGTCATCTGATATTTCTCATACTTAGAAATTATTTTTTTGAAATTTTGAAAATTCTCCCTGATTTTTACATTTTTCCTTTGCTGGGAAGAGCGTAACCTGCCTCTGTCACTGCTTCTTCATGGCCCATTGAGGCCCATGCTAAAAAAAATCTCTGATACCACACTGTAACGTCCTCGGCCTTCCGACTGATGAAGGGGACACTACCCATTACTGCTATCTACCCAAGAAACTAGCCCCATGAACATATAATGATAAAAATGCATTGAACTAACATACATAGATGCATAACAAATGAAATTATACAGCGGAAGCAAAAACATTCATTGAAGCATTAATCATATTCACCAATATAATTCATTAAACAAATATATACAGTTGCAGGGATTAATACGCAAGAATACTTATCTTTGAATGAAGCTCTCTATAACCAGCTATGTCGCTATAATGTTCCACCCAACCATAGGCCAATGTGCTCCTTAATCCCTCAGCAACACTGCCACCCCTGAGATGGGCATGATTTACACAAGGAATAAGGAAACCAAGCAGGCTCACACATAGCTAAAGATATGTCAAAACTCATTCAATCCAACACGGTTAGGTTTATCAGACCAAGAGTACACAACAACACATAATCAAGCGAACAAGTTGGGTTTATCGGGTTATTAGGAGATGGAAGAACTGTCTGCTAAGCTAGTGGGCTCACTGAAGAGCTAAGAATGCCTACATTAGAACTAGCTTGACTCCTAAGACATCCACACACACCCAACACAAGGAATCATTCCCTTCTCTACTACACAGCCCCTCGGGACATGAATTCCCTTCTAGTGCTATTCAGGGGGTGTAGAGAAGAGAGCCAACCCTCTAGCTCTGTCTATGAGGCTCCTGTAGAACACTAGGTTTGTCAAGCAGACTTCTTTCCACTCCTACATAGTCCAAATACCAATCCACTGTGCACACATAGCAAAAAAACTATTCACAGCTCTCGGGTTTAAAAGAAAACACCATAGAGAAAAATCGAGATGAAAATTTGGGTAATACATAGCTCAAACTGAGCAATTCGACTCTGGAGTCATTCTTGGCCCTGTCATGGCCAAAAAAACTCAACGACAACCCGCAACAACCCAAAATTCGTGGGGAAATCAGCAACAATTTTTCAGGTGCGTGAGGGAAGAAATGCAACCTACGTGAAGGTGAATTCACATGCCCAGACTCACAACGTGAAGAGAAATACACCCAGCAAAAAACCCAAAAATGAAATTCACACACAGGAAACTTCCATCCATTAGAGAGAGAGCCCAACGTGGATTTTTGAAGATGGGAAAAACGTCCAGGGCCCAAAATCGTGAATGAGAGCTACACACAGCGAAATCATAAAGGTACAGCAACTCCTAAGCTTCCCTGCATGAGCAAAATGAAGAACGTGGGTGTATGGAAGAATGGCATACGTTTTTGGGAATTTTCCTTGCCAAGGAAGTCAAAACACATTTTTCAAAAATGGGTCCTCTACCGAATTCAAATTTCTACCCATACTCTTCCCACTCCATGCCATAACTAACTCAACCACATTTTGGCAGAATTTAATGATTGGGGAAAAAGACAAAATGGGTAGTTGACTCGTTGATGGGTTTTCCCTTTGACATTTGGATTTTCTCCATTGGCCCCAAAGGTTAAATATTTCCCCCTCCTTATCCTTAGGAAAACCATTCCCCCATCTCATTATTTGCTGCATAGACATGGCTGGTTGGGATTTTTAATTACATTGCATATTTACATGATGTTAAATTATATTGAGCCGGCTAGAACGAAATATACCTTCGGCAACGATTCTAATCTCCAGAACATAAAACGATAAATAGATGGTGTGGATTTTGCCTTCAGCTCCACACCACGATTTATTACAATATATACATCATATATATTTTTACTGCAAATGGGGTCAAAACCAGGGTGTTACAGAGAGTCTCACATACCAATATCCAAGATAAGCTCTGTTGACCCTCATTTTGTCATCATTTTCAACTAATAATTTACATGTTTTGACATATGTTTTGTCAACTTTTGGCATATTTTCTATCATACAGTTCACCATTCAGCACCAGGTATGATTATATTTTGCGATTTATGCAAGTTATGATTTATTTCCATTATTTCATGATTTTATAGGTTAAATTTGATGATATTTGATTATATGCTAATGTATGAGATCATTATTGCAGGTCTTTGTTCATGATGATCCAACGAATAGAACATGCATCCATTCTAGATATGTGTAGATCATATCCAACTCACTGCATAGCTCATAATTCAGTCCATCGAGATGATCGCATGCTGGTTCTAATAGATTCCTAAGCATTCAAGTCTGGAACAGCCTGTAAATTGCTTGTTGTCCACGCGGCAGAGTAATAGCATGAACCCCCTTCTAGAAGATCGCTCGTATAATGACTCTGCATGACACCTTGACACCAGAGACGCTGAAGTAGAGCTCATATTCCACATCATGTGCCATAGAAGGAACATCTTGCAAAGAAGGAGGAGAATGTCATGTGTTGGTTATTCGTTCAGTTAGCTATCATAATGGATTATTTATTTTAAGAGAAGCCGACCACTGAAAGGGTTAACTTTCTCGCCTTTTGTCAAACACTATATATACAAATGCTGCTATGTGAGAGAGGGTTGAGAAATAGTTTCTCTTAGTTGATACATATAATCAGTCAGTTTTAGAAACTCTGTTACACTTCTCTTTACTTTAATGGAAGTTCTATAGATGATGTGCAAGATCGTGTCTCAAGTAGTGTGAGCAAGTAATCACTCTGATTGTTGGGAGGGCCCCTCATCAACCGGATATTTCTATTTCTGTGTATTCTTTGTCATTCCTTTTCTGCAATTAGCATAGTTCATTTGTAATTTGGTTATACAAACTAGTTACTATAATAGTTCATTTTATTTGTTTTTTTTATAAGCATAGATTATACTATGTTATTCTGTTGTTAATGTAGTTTCCTTTTATAAGCTAAGAAATCGGTTGTGTATTAGTTAGTTTGCAATTTCTTTTCTAAAGTATTTCTAGTTTATTGTTTGGTTTTATGTTGATAGGATAAATTACTTTGATGCTGTAGGATTCAATGACAGTAGATTTAATTTTGTCCTTTCCCATTTTATTATGAATCTATTTAATTACATTTCAGTTTATTCAATATTGCAATAGGTAATAATGTTTTAAATTATGAATTGAATTTAAGTTATTTTACAGAATGAATTCAGCTACCAAGTAGATTTAA
This sequence comes from Pseudotsuga menziesii, assembly GCA_001517045.1. Taxonomy (NCBI): domain Eukaryota; kingdom Viridiplantae; phylum Streptophyta; class Pinopsida; order Pinales; family Pinaceae; genus Pseudotsuga; species Pseudotsuga menziesii. The sequence goes on along the minus strand of LPNX010198271.1, from coordinate 16,387 downwards.
TTCTTTCTCTTTATATTTCGTTGTCATGTGCATAAGTCAGCTGACCTTAATATCATTTAGAGTATTTATTTCTTGACATTTTAGTATTTTTGTGTGCAGACTGTCATTCAGACATCATGTTATGTCTGTCATACAGACCTTTGTTTCAATCGGTTATCCAGTCTGTCATTCAGTCCTTAGTGCTTTTAACCTATTTTAAGCTTGTTTTCTTCATTTTTCGATTATGTTTTGATAAATAGTAATTAGATAATGGTTGTGTTTTTTCTTCTTTCTCCTCATTTTATGTTTCAAATTATGTCTACTATATTGCCTTGTAATTATGTCTTTGGTTTGATTTAATTTATTCCTTTGCATGTGAAGTCCAGGGTTAAACACATTAATAGATTAGTATCTTGTAAATCATTCATAGCAATAAGGATTGTTCTTTCCATCATGTAATTATTGAAGAAACATATAGGATAGGATTTAAAATCATCTTATTAAATTTTGTATTTTGCTTCTCTTTATTAAGTTTTCTACTTATTTATAAGTTAGGTCTATTTGCTTATAGTCTTGTTCTATCCTTTACAAGTTAGGAGTTAGCCAGCTATGAAATAAACCATCATGTTTACTATCACTTGCAATTGGACATTTCTTAGTCTGCATATTTTTGTAGAGGTTAAATTAGACTTGATCCCATTTAGTTTCTACACTTCCTTCGAGAGTCACTTTGACACCTCTCTTGCTCATGTTCCAATCATGGTGAATGCTTATCCTCAAAATAACCAAGGAGATTGGAACTAAAATGGTTTAGTTTAACTTATTATGTACATCTGTTAGTTTTATATATAGTTTTTAGAAAGCATATCTAGTTGTTGTAAGTCCTTGTTTGTGCAGTCAGTCTTTAAAGTTGTTTAGCAGTAAAATAGATTTTCTTATAGAGAATAGTTCATTGTCATAGAATTGTCAATATATTTATCTTTTAGTAGTTGTTTATAGAGTAGATTAGTATAACTTGATACCACTCTGGTCTAGTACTCTATTCAATTATCCTGATAGATGAATTCTTAGGAGTTTGACTCAGTTTTTCATTTTGAAATATCTTTCAATCTTTTGTTTGTTAAAGTATTACCATGATATCCTAGGAACCCCTATACCTTTGCATATATTTTGTGTCAACTCTAAGCCTACCAACCCCGGTCGATAATTAAATATTAGGTGAATTAATCTAGACGATAGTTTACCCAACATTTTGGCGCCATTGCCAGGGAGTTGTTATGTAAGGTAGAATAGATGTAGGTTGGTGGCGGGGGAGTGGTAAGACGAGAGGTAAGAACCTGCACATCTATTATAATAGGCACCCCCAAATCCAGTAGTAGTAGTAGAATAGGTTTCCTTTTAGTCCTTTTGAACAAACCTAGAGATTATCAGGGTAGATTTGTTAAGATAATAAAATTTTGTTAAATTTTTATGGGGGAAATAAAACCCCAACCATTAACTCACCAGAAAGGCATAAAAAAAAAGAGAAACACCTATATGAAGTACTTCTATTGGAAACATAAAGAGACTCTTTCGGTAGATCTTAGAGGGGAAGTCATAGAAAGAGAATAATTACTGGCAGGAGGTCTTGCAGACCTCATTCTTGACGAAGTTCAAAGAGAATAACCATTGGGAACCCTTAAACCTTCCACTAAGTCACAAAACTAAATGATACAAATTTTTATTAGTAGAGAAGCTGAACTTATTTTGTCAATCCTGTCCAAGTAAAGTCTCTCTTTGGCAACTCAATAAACATAGTACCCCCGCCANGTCACAAAACTAAATGATACAAATTTTTATTAGTAGAGAAGCTGAACTTATTTTGTCAATCCTGTCCAAGTAAAGTCTCTCTTTGGCAACTCAATAAACATAGTAACCCCGCCAGTTGAAACATTTACAGCAGTATCTACTATCCCTATAAGACCCAATAAAGAGAATGGTTGTTCAGAGGAATATCTCTTCTGAAAAAGAACATTGGGATGCCCCATTCTCACCTCGAAAGAAACCTTCTAGGTATACTCATTTTAGAAACCAAACTTTCATGAAGAAATAGGAAGAAGAACGAGCAACAAAGAGAAACTTTTGTCCAAGATGTAAAACTAAACATCCCAAACAAGAATGTCCATTAAACAAAACGCCTGCATGTCACATTTTTATAAGGCATCATGCTTTGCCCCCAGGGATCAAAGCGGGTCCTACCAAAATAGAGGTAATTATTGGACTTCACTCTCCAAAAACTCTTCTTGATCCTTAAAAAATATTGTGGGTTATCATCACTTGTATATATGTAAATATGCATGTATTTCTTTGAATAAATAATATTCATTTCTAATAATTTGTTTACAGGAGACTCTTTTTCTATGTTTTCAAGAATAAAAGAAACATCTAATAAGTGGTTTTACAGTGTGGATACAAATGGTTCTTTCTATTTCTTTAAGCAGCTCATGAGATATTATCCGAAAAAGAAAGTTCTCTAAAAACACTCAAAATATATCTTAGCTTTGAAATTTTAAGAATTCTTGTATATCATTATCAATACAGTTATTCTATGATTTTTTTATGCTTTATAGATGGTGTCTTGATTCAAACCTATAAATTTCCGATTATTTGAATAGTTGCTCGAAAAAATTACTTTAATCATCATGTTCTTTAGAATTTTCACACCTATAGACTACTAGTTCATCCTATACTCGTTATCCAAACTTGACTCTTAAATATTTTTGAGGACACTACAAGGTAAGTGGGATGTCTTCTTGTGGGTAAAATTATCCTTTATAAAGAAGATAGATTGAGAGACCAAACACCTTTATGTTATTCTCTTTTGACATGATCTATAGTTAAGGCCATTTTATGAAAAATAAATTAATATGAATTATGTGTTTACCAGGGCTTAGCACGCTCTAGTAGAAATCGACTTCCATATACTCAAAATATTTATACAAGGCAAGCCCATCGGGGTAATGAACATGCCTACTGGAAATGGGTCAATCCTAAGTAACAACTTGAAACAAGGAATTTCGATAAATGCAAGTAAATTCGTAGGGGTACTGAACAGGCCTGCTGGAAGCGGGGCTATGCTTGCATGGTACTAAGATAAACCTGTCAGGGTATTGAGTAGGCCTACTGGTAGCGGGGAAATATTGGGTAAAATAGACCTGTTTAATGCACCACTATGCACATGGTTTGTAGAAAATTGATAATTTTAAGAAAAATTTTCAGAATTTGTGAATAAGCATGTTTTGGCCTATTGTTTGATGATGTCATTAGAGAATGACCGTAAGTTGGACTTGGATCCAACAGTCTAAATTCAACCAATACCTAGGATATAATTATCCTATAAATGGGACCCATAACTGTAAAATCCCACAAACTCGAGGGTGACCTAAAAAATTCTTGAGATGATAAGTTATACTTACAATGAGGCATGGATGACTAGTTTTCCCTATGGAATTTTAAATTATATTCTCAATTGCATGATAAATGATACATTTACATATTTACATATCGGAGCACTATTATTTTTGATAAATGTATATATCTGAATCATTTCCATTTATTAGTTAGTCTTTTTCTTGCAAAAATCACAACAACACGATTGAACTTTTAATACTTTTGAAATTACTTAGTTTTCTTGTATGGCTTGAGGATATGCCATATCTTTGGTTTGGGGGAGGATTAAACTATCTGTATTTATTTTTCTAAGTTACTTATAAAAGACTCATTTTTCATTCCCAAGTGACAAAGTGTTTCCAGGATAATGCAAATGGCGAGACTGGCCTTAAAATCCTGGAGGAATAAGGGAGAGCGCAATTAAAGGATCAAGAGAATTGTCTCATATGACCTCCTTATGGACTGAAAACCTAGGAAAATCCATGCTTAGAAGTAGTCTGATCCAGCAAAGCTCATTTTTACAGAAATCTATATGAAGGATCATATGAAGGGTCGAATGTTGGTATGAATGAAAAGCCAAATAATGATCTGAATGAAAAATCTGATATTTTAGTACCTATGGTTAACATATTAGCTTAATTTTATTTGGGAAAAAAATTGAGTGATATCATTGAGTCACATCCACAATCTTGATCCATGATGTAGTATAGTTTAAATCTAATACGATTTCGTCTTATCTCTATATGGGTGTGATTTGACCTTAGAGTACTTCCTAGTCATTATTACACTGCCATTACCCCCATCCTATTATCCACTCGCACACATAAGCTATTAGAAAGGTCGACCCTCTTGTTAAATCAGGGCTATGGTTATGAATATGGTTATGCATCTATATTAAGTTAAACGTTTAACCTGTCCAAAGTTTACTTTGGACATGGTTGAACAAACTAAACTTTAGAAACTCATTAAATTACACATTTTTGACGGCACATGTTTCAAATATTACCATGATGGGACGATCATCTAAAACATGCCGAGCTATTTACATGATCATTTGGTAGGTTTAATGTGGCACATTTTAAATCAACATTGTGCGAACCTTCTCCCATTCCATCATTTTCACTGACCATTACCACTGTAGAGTGTGTTAGTTACCTTTCCTTCATACTCTATAAACTATGTATCCTAGATTTTTCTTAAACATGGAAAACCGTTTCAAACCTGAGAGCTACCAAGACTTATTCCAGTTGCCAGAATTCAAAGAATGTCGAGAAGTATTTTTCTGCGCTGGTTGGAACCCATTCCTTCATCTATTGCAAGGGTATGATGAGGAAATCTCACTGGTTTTTGCGATGGGCTTTGATGGGAGGAAAGCAAGGGTTGGCCATCTTATTTTCTCAGTCATAGAGGAATAAATCACATGTGCAACCAAGCTTCCATGAGAAGGATATCGATGGCACAAGCATTGGTTTGTTCCATGGGAATCTAATAATTTTTCCCTTAAACCTAATTTTCGGCATGTGATGGGGAGAAAGGGTTTTCATTGGAGCTGGATCAAACCAGAGTACCTTAATCCATTGAAGGTCATCATCCATTTTATTACTTGTGAAGGTAATTTTAGTGTCTTTAAGTCCTATCATCTCCATCTGTTAGATTATTTTGTTGATAAAAAATGTCTCAATTTCCCTTTATTTTTTCTGAGGAGCCTGGAAAAGATGTCAAACCAGGTTAGAAAGAATACTATTAACCCTAATGGCATCCTATACCATCACAGTTTGATTAAGCTCTTAATTTTAGAAAAGCTTAAAGAGAGAAATCAACCCTGGTATACCTTTGTATTCAAATTTCTTAACCACCATTTGAATATCAAAAAGAACCGTCGACATCTTAATCCTTAAGAATCCATTCCATCCCCATCGTCAGAAAAGAAAAGCCCCAATGTCATTCATATAGATGATGACACATTGGAGGTGAGCCTGTCCACTTACTTTGTCCCTGTATCATCCAAGTTTATACCCCTATCACGACCGCGTACTAGAGATCAAAAAGCAAAATTTGTTCAGTCTATGGTTTAGCCTGCTATCCAGACAAGTCCCTTAGACAGTGTGACCAAATCAAGAAAACTTGACATTACCTCTCTGATCTCCCTGCCTAGTGTTTCATCTAAAATGCTTGAAAGTGATGATCATGGGACCATCCCTGCACCTATTCATGAGAATGTTTCTACGCATGTTCAGGATTTGGGTCCTAAAATTCAAATTCCAATTGTTGATCTTGAAGTACCATCCAAGGAGGTGAGTCCTCTACAATACTTTCAGCAGCCTGCAAAGCCATCTATGCTACATCAACCAACAATAGACCAGTTAACTCATGAGTTGTCTTAATCAACAAATAAAAACAAAGGATATGTTAAGTTGATCGCAGAGCTTAGAGAAGAGAACAAGGAGTTGCGGTTGTAGGTCAAAAACATGGAGGAACTCCACAAGGCTGTCAGTTTGTCACAAAGGACTCAATAAGAAAGGAGCACTCTTTTAAAAGCATAGTCTAGGAGACTAAAATGAAAATCACCTACTGCATCAAAGTTGAAGGCTTCTAACGCAGCTTTGCCTTCTTCCTAATGCCATTTTTCATTTTGACGAATGGGACCAGGCATTCGTTCGGTTTGAGGGAATGTTGACCCTTGTTTTGTCATCATTTGTAGCTAATAATTTACATGTTTTGACATATGTTTTGTCATATTTTGGCATATTTTCTATCATACAGTTTTCCATTAAGCACTAGGTATGATTATATTTTGGTATTTATGCAAGTTATGATTTACTTCCATTATTTCACGATTTTATAGGTTAAATTTAATGATATTTGATTATATGCTAATGTATGAGATCATTATTGCAGGCCGTTGTTCACGGTGAGCCACTGAATAGAACATGCATCCATTCTAGATATGGATGGATCATATCCAGCTCACTGCGCATCTCATAATTTAGTCTGTCGAGCTGATCACATGCTGGTTCTAATAGATTCCTAAGCATTCAAGTCTGGAATGGCTTGTAAATTGCTTATTGTCCATGCGCTAGAGTAATAGCGCGAACCCCCTTCTAGAAGATCGCTCGTATAATGCCTTTGCATGACACCTTAATGCTAGCCTCTTTGAAGTAGAGCTCATATGCCACATCACACACCATAGAAGGATCATCTCACGAAGGAGAAGAATGTCATGTGTTGGTTATTTGTTCAGTTACCTATCATAATGGATTATTTATTTTAAGAGAAGTCGACCACTAAAAGGGTCGACTTGCTCATCTTTTGTTAAACACTATATATACAAATGCTTCTATGTGAGAGAGGGTTGATAAATAGTTTCTTTTAGTTGATACATGTAATCAGTCAGCTTCAAAAACCTTGTAACACTTCTCTTTACTTTAATGGAAGTTCTGTAGATGTTGTGCATGATCGTGTCTCAAGTAGCACGAGCAAGTAATCACTATGATTGTTGGGAGGGCCCCTAATCAACCAGAGATTTCTATTTATGTGTATTCTTCATCATTCCTTTTCTGCAATTCACATAGTTCATTTGTATTTTGGTTATACAAACTAGGTACTGTAATAGTTCATGTTATTTGTTTTTTTATAAGCATATATTATACTAAGTGATTCTGCTGTTAATGTAGTTTCCTTTCATAAGCTAAGAAACCAGTTGTGTATTAGTTAGTTTTCAATTTCTTTTTTGAAGTATTTCTAGTTTATTGTTTGATTTTATGCTAATAGGATAAATTGATTTGATATTGTAGGATTCGATGACAGTAGATTTAATTTTGTCCTTTTCCATTTTATTATGAATCTATTTAATTACATTTAAGTTTATTCAATATTGCAATAGGTAATAATGTTTTAAATTATGAAATGAATTTAAGTTATTTTATAGAATGAATTCAGTTACTAAGTAGATTTAATTTTTTCTCTTTATATTTCTTTGTCATGTGCATAAGTCAGTTGACCTTAAGATCATTTAGATTATCTATTTCTTGACATTTTAGTATTTTTGTGTGTAGACTGTCATTCGGACATCCTATCCTATCTTTCATACAAACCTTTGTTTCAGACAGTTGTCTGGTCTGTCATTCAGCCCTTACTGCTTTTAACCTGCTTTAAGCTTTTTTTCTTATTTTTTCGATTATGTTTTGATCAATGTTAATTAGATAATGGTTGTGTATTTTCTTACAGCTTTAGATTATATCGTTTACAATAATTATTAACTTTTATTCTTATTTCTTCTTTCTCCTCATTTGATGTTTGAAATTATGTCTACTTTATTGCCTTGTAATTATGTCTTTGGTTTGATTTAATTTACTCCTTTGCATGTGAATTCTAGGGTTAAATGCATTAACAGATTAGTATCTTGTAAATCATTCATATCAATAAGGCTTGTTCTTTCCATCATGTAATTATTGAAGAAACCTATCGGATAGGATTTAAAATCATCTTATTAAATTTTCTATTTTGATTCTCTTTATTAAGTTTTCTACTTATTTATAAGTTAGGTCTGCTTGCTTATAGTCTTGTTCTATCCTTTACAAGTTAGGATTTAGCCAGCTATGAAATAAACCATCATGTTTACTATCACTTGCAATTGGACATTTCTTAGTCTGCATATTTTTGTAGAGGTTAAATTAGACTTGATCCCATTTAGTTTCTACACTTCCTTCGAGAGTCACTTTGACACCTCTCCTGCTCCTATTCCAATCATAGTGAATGCTTATCCTCAAAATAACCAGGGAGAGTGGAACAAAAATGGTTTAGTTTAACTTATTATGTACATCTGTTAGTTGTATATATAGTTTTTAGAAAGCATATCTAGTTGTTGTAAGTCCTTGTTTGTGCAATCAGTCTTTAAAGTTGTTTAGCAGTAAAATAGATTTTTTTATAGAGAATAGTTCATTGTCATAGAATTGTCCATATATTTATCTTTTAGTACTTGTTTATAGAGTAGAGTAGTATAAATTGGTACCACTCTCGTCTTGTACTCTGTTCAATTATCCTGATAAATGAATTCTTAGGAGTTTGTCTCAGTTTTTCATTTTGAAAGATATTTCAATCTTTTGTTTGTTAAAGTATTACCACAATATCCTAGGAACCCCTCTACCTTTACATATATTTTGTGTCAACTCTAGGCCTACCAACCCCGGTCTATAATTAAATATTAGGTGAATTAATCTAGACAATATTTCACCCAACAAGCTCTATCCATGAAACAAATGTTCCATCACAAGACAAACCCACAAGCATGAACCATACATTTTCTAATATCACAAAATGAAGAGAAAATATAGAAATCAAAAGAAAATCTATATAGATTCATCATATATCCCTCATAACCAACTTTCTAATGAGTCAATAATTTTTTAATTCAGATACCATATGAGAAAGTTATGCCATTTTTCATGAATCTCCTCAATCCTCAAAGATGCCCAGAAATTGATCATCAAAATGTTTTGCACTTTTTATCCAAATATACATAATAGAAAGAGAAACTTGATTGATTATGAAATTAAATGTTTGTCCTTCTACTTATACATGTCATCATGATCTAGTATCTTTTTCCAGTGTCTCCTTAGACTCATCCTTAATTTGTAAATTTTCATATTTTAAGGGGGTCTTCAAGGGTTAGTACCCTACCTCAAGAATCCATCATGACACTTCATACCAAAAATTCAGTATCACTCCATAACTTCTTCGAAGGTGGCCCTACGGTTTTACCACATCATCAAATTTGGTGGATATGCCATTATTTCTTATGGGGATAATTTCTACTTCAAGTGGTCTAATGGGACAAAGTACCACAACTTTTGGGGTCATGTGGACCAAGAATTATTATTTTAAGAGTACTTCAAGTTTCAAACCAAATTTGGGGACTCTTTAGGTCCTTCTCAGCCATGGATCATGTAACCCAACGCTCATGGGAAACTAGACCAAACACCATTGTTTATGGGTTTCATCACCTTTTATTTGAACAATTATTAGGGGTAACCTTAGAGACATAGAAACCAGTTAGTACCTTGAAGAGTGCATGCACCTTTGATTGTAAGATTCCATCATTATCCTTTGATTGAAATATTTATCCTATTGTTCGACGCCAACACATTTATTCAGAGGAATATACTAAGGTACCTTGGGAATCATTGACATCAATGGTGATTTACCTCGCACTTATTAATGATATACATTAATGACCAGTAATCAAGTGGTCTCTACCATGTTCGATGTCAAAACATCTATTCACATGGATAGAATCTTATTATTCAAGATTGGGATGAAGACCCTAGGTGTTCTTTAAGAATTCCCTTGTAATATCTAACTATACCCATATTGCGTTGGATTATTTTGTGATTGAGTCATTACATAGATCCACAATATATATATGGTGCTTATGCTCAAGTTTAGGTTATAATGACGTAGATATACAATGTATGTCTGGTAGCTATGTCAAAATTTGAGTTTTGTTTGTCATGGATCTGCATTGTATGTTGGTAGCCATGACCTAGACATCTTTGCATGGATTTGGAGAGTATTGGTCAGAAGCCATGTTTTGGGTCATTCAAAGTACATAGCTCAGAGTATATGATACTATAAAAAAAAAGTATTCAACTGACAATATTTTTCCTCATATTTCAATCGATATCTTTCAAATAATTTCACCTATGCATCCCTCTAGATTCACACTTTACGTGGAAATATGTTACACCAAAACCTTGTCATATTCATGTGTACTTTATAAAATACCTTAAAATGTCTATGTAAAAAGAATTGAGAAGATGTTTTCCTTTCTAGAAGTCAAATTATAGTGACATTGATGCACCCTTACTTTTGACAGTGGGCGTCATACATGGTTGGCACTAGTTTCATATTGACAAAGAGCATTGATGACACTTGTCGTCTTTGTACTAGAAGCATCACCTCTTCCGGACACCACTTTCTAGTGTACAATTTACATTGATGCTCGTTAAACAAAAAAAGAAGAAAAAAGAATCGAGATCTTACTAGAAGAAATCCCTCATGGAGGCTTATCCCAACTAACCAGAATAGTTGGTAGTCGAGCCCCTAATCCCTGTGGATGATCCCTTAACTTCCTTTGAATAATCCTCAACTCATTTGATCCCTTTTGGCCTATAAATACAATATCACCCTCATGATTGAGGGGAGTACCAAGAAATAAACCATATTATGTTGAAATAATTTTAGAGTGAGAGGCAAAGGATTGAGGTTTTCAGGAAAAAAAGGATTGTAGGAAGAAGCACAACACCAAGGCCTTTCAGTTGTGACTTTTACCTTATTATGTTAATACAATCATGGTTTCCTTTCCCATAAGAATTGTGTAATCATGTTTATTACTTTTCTCCTTGGTCATTAATATATATTTATTTTATTTATTGCAAAATAATCTGATGAAATGAAAGGGTTTGCATGCTTTGCTAGGGTTTGCGACCTACTCTAGACCTGTATTGCATCCAGACTCGCCTGCATCACCATATCTGCACTAGCTTAGGTTTCATTTGTCATCTTGTCCCTGCTTCTGTACCATGACGATAGCTTTGGGGGGGCGCCTGGCCTTTCCCATTCAGAAGCTGTTCAAAAATCACTAGAGGGACTGATGGGGTCTGGCTCCATTATGAAGGTAAGAATGGAAGACATTCCCATCCCAATGAAGGACATCAGTACAATGGAAAATACCCGTAGTGACGCATGCAAGAAGAATGAGGTAACTCCTCCTCTCTATAAAAGTCCTCGTATTCCATGCATGATAGAAATACCATCTTGATTGCTCCGAGTAGAAAGAATCAATGCTAGAGCCCAAAAAATGAAAGATCACGGCTTGATCGACAAATTTATGGGGTTCTAGATGACCAAACAGGCCCTATGGAGCTGGATCATAGCAAAATGGAAACCCAAATCCCACTTCGACTTGTAGCTGGGGTCAAAGCACGAGTGGAAGATGGAGGACCTTAATTTTTGAACTTTCCAGGCCTCTATTTACAAAACTGGGTAAAGAGATTCTTCCCAGAAAAAGAGGATTTATCATGGGCTCCTATTTGGGTTTGTATGTTTTCACTTCCTCAAGAATACTGGGATGAATCCACCCTCCAGGAGATCAAAAATACCTTGGGAATTTTTTTTTGTATGATGGACCAAACTAGAATGAATAAATATACCTCCTATCCCAGAATCTGTCTCTATATGCATATTTATTAGTCCCTTCTAGATGCCATATGCCTCTCCCATGAAGACAATGATTGGATCCAGCCGCTAGACTATGAACAAATTCCCTTCAGTGGAGAAAATTCCATGAACATGTGAACCTGTTCAGAGAATTCCCTACTAACAAAAAGTAGGAGAATCCAAAGAAGGAAGGAATGAATGAACAAGGGTTTCAGTAGATCACCAAAAATAAACGCAACCATAAGAAACCTATCTAAGAAAATATCTTGGATATCCCCCCTTCAACCAACAATAGTTTCCAAGTCCTAGACAATGAGAACACTAAAGAATAAATTCTGATGCAAGAGGACCGAGAGTATTAATTTGTCACAGTGGTCTAGGAATCACTACTACATTTTGACCAAAAATCCGATGGCTATCATGTCGGATTTTCGACACTTCTCTGTCGCATGAACGACACTTTGATTTTTTTAAACCATCGGAAACTTTTCGTCGGTGATCCGACACCTAGGTAACCGTCGCTTAAGCAACACATAGATAACCGTCGATTAATTTTACAGTGTCGGTTAAGCGATGGAATTTCTACGACAGTACTGAAATTTTTTAATGAAATAACTCTTCATTCCGTTGGTAAAGCGACAGCAGTTCCGTCGGATATCCGACGGATTCAACTGGGGCTGTTGTATAAGCGACAGGATATTCCGTCGCATAACCGACGAATATGGACTATAACTGTCGGAAAAGCGACATTGATAAATGTCAATTAAGCGACGAATAGAAACTAACTTGTCGGAAAAGAGACATTTATTAACGTCGATTAAGCGATGGATAGGGATATGGAGCATTGGTTAAGCGACGTTTATGAATGTTTTTAAAAAAGAAAAACGCCTACAGAAGCGTCGGTTAAGCGACATCTGTAGGCGTTTTAAAAAAAAAAAATCATTTATCAATAAGGCACATTATTCGCATTTCCTTATTGTTTCTTCCTTTATAGTCTATTGTGTTTATATCCTCGTTTCTTCCCCAATTATTTGTGTATGCCTTGCAAATCCCTTATTTTGTGTGTTTATGTAATCGATAATACATGTTTTCTAAAAACTCATGCTGATTCTCTTGTATTCTCTATTCTCTAACACGTTTCTGTCTGGAATCAAGCAAGAATGAAATAAATGAAGGTTATTCGAACTTTGTAAGACCAGCATCATACCTTACTTGATTGCTCTTAGGTTGACCAATTAAGACCTATTAACTAGGGTTGATGCACAATTGGATGAGGTTGAGGACTTTATCAGTGTCAAGATAAACTTAAGACACATTCAAAACCTTTGTAGACCTAAATAAGGCCTTTCATGACGTCACTTTCACATAATTGATTGTGAAATACCAACTCTTGTTAGATAATGGTTAATCAGGGCTTTACTCAATCGTCCTTTCTTTGTAAAACCATCTAGGACCTTGCTTTTGAAGGTTTGCCTTTAATTAAAAGAACACAATTTGTGATCTCTCTATTCAATTTTGGGCTAGATCAAAATCACCAAGAAAATAACTTCAAATACAAAGCGTTGGACCTTTAAACACCTCATAGCTGATGTGAATAAAGTCTTTTTGCAACCCAACCCTTCTTATTATTTTGAAATCGAGACTTCAAATTACAACGGATTCAATTTTGTCATGTTACTCTTAGAGACATTAATGGATGCATATTCTTCCAACTGGTAATTTCAATCGACCTTGACTCAAAAAGATTCCAAGACCTTACAAATAATTGTTGCAAGTTGTCTTCCTATTTTGAGTTAATTTGTCTGGATTTGTGAGTAATGATTAAAATATTGCTTTACATCCTTGATTTTTCATTTCCTTCCGTGTATGTGCTTGTTTCTAAAAAGAGAAATAAAATGCATCAACACTATCATAATGCAAGAATAGTCATCATGGCACACACAAAGATTTATCAATAAGGCACATTATTCGCATTTCCTAAAGATCTTTAAACAATTTTCAAGCAGCTTACCAAATGCTAGCCTTTTCC
>LPNX010198262.1:568085-595662 GCA_001517045.1 Pseudotsuga menziesii | reverse complement strand
ACTTCTTCTTTCCCCGCTTGAAGTTGTTCTTTGATTTGAGAGATCCTTATGACTGCATGTTCTCTGCATTCTGGATCTTCACATTCTTCAGCTGGTTTCTTAAGCTCATAATCTGATCTATGATCTTCCCTTCAAATATCTTGGTCAAGGAATCAAACCTCATCGATGTCTTTAGGGAAGACACTTGTAGTACAAGTTGATTCGAAATTGAATCATCAATGATCTTCTGGGATTTGACCAATTTCTTCTTGAGGAAGGCTTCTAGCCTCATCTCCCTCTGAAACTGGAACCTCTATGCTCATGTAGGTGTCCAATCCATTTTCTTCAGAGAGATCATACACTTCCAGGCTTGGAAGTTGTCAACTTCACCAATCTTATCATCAAGCTGATGTCATAGATCACTTTGAAAAGAGAACCTCAAATGAACATAGCAAAGGATTAGATCTTACCGATTTGAGGTGTCCGTCCTGGTTCCGGAGCTGGCTAATCTAGGGTTTGTCATAGAAACCCTAATTTTAAAACTCGAAATATTTTAGATATGTTTGGATATACATATATATCTATTCAAATGGAGCTGTCCAATGTACTCCATTTCTGAAAACAGTGGAGGGAAGCTCCCGGAACAGGAAGCCCTAATTTTCCAATTTCTTCTGCAGAAATTCCTGTTACTGTTTCTGTGATATCTCCAAAATTTCTGATCCTCTATGTCTGAAATTTTGAAATGAGGTAACCTCGCATGTATCTGATCCACCACCATAGGTATAATCAGAATTGGTTTCACCATTTTGGATTTATGATCATTTTCCCAAGGTGACCTGTTACAGGACTGTTCAGAACAACGAAGTTGTACGGAATTACACGTGTCACTGGTTCATCTTCAGAGTCTGATAATCGGAACACCGAAAGTAAAATCCGTTCCCTTTCTAAAAAATCTTTAGGAATTCCATTTGGACCTCTGTAGCCCAAGATATTGCAATTCTCCCCAGGTGTCCTGTTTAGGGATGAATTCTGGAAGAGGCTGGAATCCTAACTTGGAGAGAACATATCTCCTGGAATACAACGAATATGTGGATGAATTTTGGACACAGTGTTAATCAGGATTTTATATTCGGTCCCTGAAATTTTCAGCTCCTGATCCTTCTTAAATATCGAAATATAGTGAATGCTCCAAAACATAGCAGTTTTAGTATTTAGGGTTTTTCTAGCTCGGGGTCAAACTAGGGTTTGACTTTCCCGGAGATTCACCCAACCAAAAAACTTGATCCAGGTCTCTAAACTTCGGTTTTGATGAGGAGAAAAATCCTATGCTGGTCTCACTCAAAAATTCCTCTTCTGTAGAAAGCCCTAATTTCCACATCGAAAATTGAAAATGCTCGGAATCGAATTCCGCTTCGACGGAACGATGCACCCTTCAAAGGAGAGTCAGCCTAGCCTTCTTTTGCTGATTGATTGTGGAGAGAGAACCAAAAATAAGAAGTCCTAGCTTCTGTAACTTGTGAAAGCTGCCCTATTCAGGTTAGCTCTGATACCATGTTGAATTTTTCATATGCTTAACTAAGACATAAGTATATCATTTCATTTTTCATAATAAAAGCATATAAAGCAGGATCACTGAAAGAAACAGTATCACAAGAACAACACAGATTTATCCTGGGAAAACCCTAAAGGGAAAAACCCAGCAAAAGATTCCTCAATATAGATTCCCCAAAAGGGAAAAAGGTAAAACCAACAAGGAGATCAAAAACCTGATTCTCCTCCTTCTCCAGCAACTCCTCTCCTCCACAAGTGCGCTATTCCAAGTGAGTGTGTATGTCTCAAATGAGGAGCACTACACCTCTATTTATATTCATACATTTACTTAAAGTTTACTCAATCAACATGTCGGCTTAAGTTAACTCATGTAGGCTCGAGTTACACATGTAGGCTCAAGTAACCACACTGGGGTGCTGATGACCCACCTTTACAAATAGAGGGGACTACCTCATGACTCTTATTAGTTCTTCCGATTAGGAGCATCGGGGTTCAATGTAATATAAGTGGTTCTCCCGGTTGGACCATCGGGGACCACAAAAGATACATAAAGAATATTCTTCGAAGTTACAATATTTCAACACTAATATGAACCCTTCACTGTCTACCTATTTTTTTCGGATTTCATCTTCTTCTTGTCTTTTCTTTTCTTCTTCAACCTTCTTAGCTGCTTCCTCAGCTACTCACTTCTTTTCTTCTTCTTCTGTTCTCAACCAGTTCTCTGCTTCATGTACAAGTCTATTAGCCTCCTCCTCTCTCTTCTTAGCTTCTTCTTCTTCTTTCCATTTCAATTTCTCCACAGCTTTGCCTTTACCACAGTTTCTATATTTTGCTTGAACTTTTTTCTTAGGGCTGTCATGTTCTTAGCATTGCGGAAAGTCTCCTCATCTTTGTCCCAAAATTTGGTGTGCTCAAAATGAACTCCAACTTCTTTGCAGTAATTAGCTACTTTGTCCTTGGAATCATTTCTATGGAAATTCATTTCATTGAAGTGAAAGTATTCCAATTATTTGATAAATTCTACTACATTCTTCACCCTTGAAAATTTGTAACTTCCATCAAAGAAGGGCACTGCAGGATATACTGCCTTTTTCTGTTCAAAAAGGAAATTCCCTACTCCATCAATATATAACTGTCTAACAGCTTCTTTGTGGAGTACATAATCAGTAGCATATATCGGGATCAAAGAAGGGGCCCTTGAACCACAATACATTCTTACATATAAGCCATCCTCTATTAAATAATAATTTCCATATTCTTGAATCACCTTGAAGGCTTCTTCTCACATGCAATTGCATTCTACCAAGAAAATCAAAGTGTATAAAGGCATGATAAAATGCTCACAAATCTCTTTATAATAGCTGTAATATTTGTGAGCCCAAAATAACTTGTAAGCAACATATACTGGAGCCTGAGCCTTATCCCAATGGAACTTTAGTGCAGGGAAAGGTTGAGTGCATAGAATGCAATCGATCAAAATAGAGCTCATGTAGAATTCAGACTTCTTTTGGGACACTCCTCCCAATGCTGCGCTTATGCAGGCTGACAGGCTATTTGACACTATGCTTGCCCTATTAAAAATAGTCCCTTGTGTAGCAACATAATAAATAATAGGTATCCAACCCGGCTTAAAATTTTTCCCATTAGCTCTTCCAAAGGTTCTATTCAGCATTAAAGCAATGAACCTATACGGAGTACGGAGAGTTGATGTCTCATACTCTCCAGAAGACGTTGTCCTGAAATTTCTTCCTGGGATCATCATTTTCTTCACTGTCTCTACCAATTCCAGACCTAATTCCTTTAACCAACCTTCATTTAGATAAGTCTGTGGTGATGGTAGATGATATGCCATGGACACATAAGAAGGGCTATATGCGGCATAACCTTGCTTCTCGGTATTTGCTAGGATCATCCTTGTTACATATTCCATGGGAAGAATCTAACCTATCACTTCCGAACATGGAAAAAGATCAGGCCTGGTAGCCACTTTAATTAGGGATAACCTCTCAATGTTTGCATATATGTGTATATCTTCAAAATCAGCATCTGGAACAGTCTGTCTTGAAATCATTCTATACACTTCTCCCCACTTGTATTCTGGTTCAACCCCAGTAGTAGCTTTAGTCTCTTCATCAATGACTTCTACCCTGGTTATCACTTCTACTTCAACCATTTGGGCTTTCTTCTTCTATTTTCTTGTCATATTTCAGTGCTGGAAATCAACCTGTAACAGTCATGCAACATGGTTTTAGTCTAACTATCTCTAGTAACTAGTATAGTGATAAACAAGAAAACATACAATTATTAACATTTCTTCAATATGCATACTGGAATTCAAAGTCAATACCACAACCTTATGAATGAGCTATTTTAAACAACTTTCAAAATATTTATGCTCCCCAAACCTGCCTAGAAATCTGCTCGCTCAAACCCTAAACTCTTCCAACTTCATAAAACCTATATGGGCACCTCGACTGAGGCAAAAATCCCCCTGCCGTTTGCTTCAACAACATTCTAAAGCCCTAATCAGCTGCGCGGCCCTCCTGAATCCCACGGGAAACTACTGCTATCGGAGGCACGATTTTCTAACCCTAGGCTAAAAATGTAACAACCAAGAATAGGGTGGTGCATCCAGCGAAACGCCTGTCTGCACCATGCCCTAAAACCCTGCAAAAATGCCACATGTGCACTCATGGCGGACAGACTAAAACTTCACTGGCCAAAATGAAACGTTCATAGCCAATGGGCTAAGCCCTCAGTAAAAAGATAAAAATCACCACAAGAAAGCCACAAAATGCAAAAAGAACCTAACCCCACCATTGAAACCTATCCCTATCCACCTTGCAGTTACACATTAACAAAACCAGGAAAACCAAAACCGTGAATAGATCCTTCCTGGCAACAACGATATAGGAAACCTGGATAGGAACACCTTCCATGGGAGAAGAGGAGAGCGAATGGAAGCTTGACAGCTGCGTAATCAATAGGATGGATGACTTCTACAATGAAAATGACAAGTAACAAACCCAAAATGACGTTATATAGACCTTGACCGGGGTGGAGAACTAGTGGTGTGAAAACCCTTTAACCACCGTCGGGTGACCAAATCCAAAGGAAAACCGCAATGTCGACTGCTGATCACTCTATTCACCCGGTGATGGATTGGGAAAGAAATATCGGAAACCAAAGTCACTAGATCCTTTGGTATCAGAGGGAACAATACTAAGTTTCGGATCAGCTCACGACTAACCCTCCGCAACGTCGGTCGATGGACAGACTAACACTCTAGCTCGTTCTGGAAAATAAACCTGACTACGAGATTGCCCACTTAAACGGTTATCGAAAAAGGATAGCTGAAGGGACATTCGATCCATTGGATGCACTTGATACTAGGAAACCAGAACCTCGGAAAACCAACTCGGAGAAGATAGACCAACTTAATCCCGATGCATCGACTTAGATCTCGGAAAAGTTCCCGATAAAACCCATCAAAAAGCTAGTGGACTATTCCTCCGCAACGTCGGAAAACTAGTTAACTAAGCATCCGATATCAGAAAGCTAGTTGACTGAGCATCCGATACAGACATGCAAAAAGACTAAGTTTTTTTCAGAAAATTTCTGAGCCCTGGGAAAACTTGGGTCGAAATAAAACATTCCTAGGCCATCTAGATGCTAGAAAAAACAAGGGGGAACCCTATTTTTTTTTTTTGGGAAATAGTTGCAGCTGCAATAGGTACATAGAGCACATCAATGAAATAACCATGCTCCAAGTCAATCCTACCAATTCCTTTGGTATGGATTTTAGAGTCATCTCCCATTCAAATAGCTAGGCCACTTTTCGAATGCATAGAGGAGAATATCTCTATGGTGGAAACCATATGTCTAGATGCCCCTGAATCAATAATGAAGGTAGAGGAATTAGAAGTACTTTCTACCAAGGCATGACATTTCTATTTGTTGTCTGAACTTGAGGTGCCATCTGGAACAATAATGTTATTTTTATCTAGCAACTGTGTCATCTAATCAATGGTTTTCTTCATGCAGGATCTCTCTGGATGCTATCCCTTGTGGCAATATGTGCATTTGTTTTTCTCCTTCCCTTTATTTTCCTTCTCCTTAGGAGGATTCAAACTCCCATCACTAGTTTTGGGTTTTTCAGGTTTCCTCTTGTCTAACTGCTTCAAATTCTTTTCCTTATGCTTTCCCTTGGAGGCATTCAAAACACCTATGACTAAAGCTTGATCCTTGCTAGCTTTGATGGTTCCCATTTGAACTAGTTTGTCTTACTCCTGGGTGAGGGATTCCGTGAAGCTGTCTAGTGCAGGCATTTTCCAATTTCGAAGTGTCAATTTTCCGGAATGAAAGGTGCTTACAAGCACTGAAAATTATCGGCCTAACTTGGAAAGGATGGATATTATTCGCTGATCCTCTTTCTTCTCAATTCCACATTTCTTCAGCTGAAGCACTAGAGACTTGAACTTTGTCAAGAACTCCTGTATCGTTTCAAAATGCGTTGGGATCATGCTTATGAGCTCGTTTTCAAGATGATGTCCTCTCAATTCATCATTTTTCCCAAAGAGTGATTCTAGTTTAACCCATACTTCATTTGGCGTTGTCAAATTGTCTATACGAAATAAGAGCTCACTTGAAATACTCAGGCATAGCAATCCATAGGCTTCATCAAGTCTATTGAAATACTTAGCTTTCTCTACAACAGAGTTTGGCTCCACCTTTGCACCCATGGTAACCCTGTATAGACCCTTAGATCTCAATTGAATGACTATTTATTCCTTCCATTCTAATAAATTTAATGGGTTAAGCAATATTTGGTTCTACACCATCTCTAATTACGCTAATGGTGAGAACTTTGCTGAAAGTCCTGCAAAAACACTCAATTTTATCTGGAAATTCTCCAAAAAATGCAGCTCAAACACTCAAGATTGATATGCAACTCCTGTGAGGTCCTTTAAGCTCTAATACCATGTGATAATTTCGATATACAACAATATCTAGGAGCATAAGAGAATATCACAAATCGAATTACTTGCAAAAACCAACAAAATAACATGAAAGAGGAACGATTTTACATACACAGTGTGAATAGAAACTGGATATTATTTGACTGTATAACATGTGAATATCTTTATAAAAGGTTTATATTACATCTGGTTCAATTCGAGAGGCTTAGGAATCCAAATCTGAGTGTACATGTGAAATTGGCCTCAATCCCCCCTAGGTGGGCCAAAATTGCTCCAAATCAGCACAAATGGTCACGAATGCTGGTGTGAACATGGATGAAGTGTGATGGAGAAATCATGAATCCTTGTCATGTGTGGGTGTTCAAAATAAGGGAAGTGGGAGGCTCAAGGTGGGCATTCAATGCTCTAACAGTCCAAAAATTGGGCCCATCCTTAGCGCTCCTAGTCAACCATAATTTTTCAATTCAAGGAATGTGAGTGCACCTATCATAAACGAGGGTGAACATGTGGATTTTGAATGAGTTGGAGCACTCATGTAGGTGTGAAAACATCAAATTAACTGGTTATTGTGCTAGATTAACTTCCCTAAGTCCAAACTATAACATATCATTGCATAAATGCAATTAAAATTGGATAAGGCTTTAGAGTAAGGTACTAAGTGGTGTAGTATGGAGGCATTGATCTGATGCTACTCTTCATGTGCCTTATTCAACCTTTCATTGAAATTTCTCATAGTATCAACTATTTCTAGAGGTGTGATTTGTGCCCTCATTCCATTGGATTTTGTTTTTGTGTTACCACCTTGCACATATTCTCCCATAACATCTTCTTCATGTTCATAAGGATCTTCCCCATCATTCATGATGATAATTCCACTAGTTAATTCTTGATTTTTCTACTAACTATAATGGTATTACTGGTGTTTACAACATTGTGCAAAACGGAAAGTTTTATTATATAACGTTGACAATTCTTGATAATTACTTTAACATTATTGCGTTGGGTTCCTTTTGCACTTAAAGGCCAAGTGTTGAAACCAATACTTTGATACCACTCTATCACATCCTTGCTAGACTTAGTGTCCCATCATGACCATGGGAATGCTTTTCTGTTTGATATCAAGACAAGTACGTATTGATAATAAGATTATTACTGCGCAATATCCAGTGATATACATTTTTACTTCACTAAGCGACACATTGCATTGATCATAATTGGGTTTATGTGCAATACTACATGTACTAAATTTAAACCTTGTGCAAATGCTACACTTGTTATTTTATTTCATGTAGGAAAACTGCATGCGTTAACTATGATTGTTGCATGATCCGCCGTGCAATAACCCTTAACCACTGCGTGTCAACTGCCGTGCAAAATAAACACATCGTGGAAACTTAACTTCTAATGGCTGTTACTGGCTTCATATAGAGTTAGCACTATATGCATAATGAGACTTCATATATAATAAAAATATATACATGAAATCATTTCATGAAGTGCACTATCACATATCCAACACTTAGATATCAAGAACCATGATAATTACTATCAAGACAATTCATATTCACAACTACTAATACAAGATGCATCTTCATCATTTTAGATCAACATTCATACAATGGAATTGAAATAACAACAATGATACATCAAGTTAACACCTATCTTTAATGTGTTTTTTCTAAGCAACTAAGTACACACAATCAACATTCCACCCAAATGTAGGCACTCTTTCTAGCATATACTATTTCTATTAAGAGGCCACCCCCGTGCTAGGAATGATTTTCCTAAGGAAAGGGGAACAATCCAAGTTCAATCATAGTCAATAAGGACAAGTCCACAACCAATCTAGTGTGCAGTTGGATTAACATGTTTTCCACAGTCACACAGACTCAATATCAAGCCAAACCAACACAGAATTGGGTTAACATGATACAAAGGTAATCGAGGGGAAATGCTAACTATTAAACTCACACCAAATTTATAGGAACCTCTATCAGACTCATCCAATTTGGGGTCCACAGTAACCACCTAAAAAAATACCAAGAAGGTACCCTTTCATTGATTCATAGTCCCTCAGGGGTTACTGTAACACCCTTGGCTTGAACCCCTAGTCTGATAACTAATTGACTATGAATTCCGAATAGGTTGAAACTTATTGTATTTTCGTAATTATTATTATTAAAAATATATAACTAGCCATGGTTGAGGCAGATAGCCGAGAAGTCAATGACTCATGTATTCACTAGAGAGATGCTAAGGGGGTTGTATATGACCTAAGGGGATATGATATGACCCTGCTATAACCTTGAGTACTGAAAAGAGGATCCTATGTCTTTAAGTAAGCCTAAACCTCTATAATTAGCCTTAAACCCGATTTATGAGCTAACGGGGTGTTAAAAAGTGATTAAGGAAAGGATTAGTGGAATTGACATGTTGCTCATGGAAAAACAAGGTATTCAATGAAAAATTAAAAATCAGACATGGGAGAGAGGAGACAAACAAACTGACCAGTACAATGAGTCGGTGGAAGCCTAGACTGAAGTACGTAGTGCAAAGAGAGACAAGAGTGCAGCGAAGAAAGATGATACATGGAAGGAATATAATGCAACAAAGAAGGATAATGAAATTGTTGGTTGGACTCTGTAACTATGTCTAGAGCCTAAGTAAATTACTCATTCTATTTATTACACAGTGGTTATTGGGATGGTTGAAATCCCAAGAGACCAAACTTAAATTGGTGAGTCAAATTGTTGTTGTAGTAATGTCCATGATTGCCTCTGGTTGCTCTAGATAAATGAAAAATGGTGCATGCAGCTAACTTGGTGGAATTCTGATAACTTGAACAATGTTGTGTCACACTTTTGTGCTTACAGAAGGAAGCTAAGGGAATGAATTGCATTATTTGACATGGAATTGGCAGTGATCCAATTATCTTGATTGCACAATGACAATTCTAAGACCCCTGGAACCTGTGAGTAATCTAGTACATGAATCTTAGCTTAGGGGTGGTAATTCTACTGAGAGATATTAGTATACTTTCCTACGGTTGGATGGAGTGTGGATACCATGAAGCCAGGTTTTATATAGTTTGAATTTATTTTAAATTTAATGGTCATGAAGATTCTAATGTATGAAAGTCTTGAGAATGGACTGATCTTAATAGTTTCACTTATTTGGATAAAATCCTTGTATGTGAAAGGATTGTTGCAGTCTCATAGTGTTTAAAGACACCATATTTAAATGATTGTCTCTTCGAAGTAAAACCTAAATTTTACTAAGTGTAGAATCCAAATAAAGACAAAAAATTGTCTAAGTTTATGACTAAGGAAACACCTTGATATTTTTCATAAATTGACTAAGTCCCTTAACGTTTAAGTCTAAAGTGAGTGGCGGATGCTCCGTTGCTGATATGTCGATGTTTTGATGCTAATATGCTGATGTTGGGATCAACACATTAATTGGTAATTGAATTATCGTTCCATTTTCGATGCTGAGGTAGCAACACCAATGTACCAACGTTGGAGTTGAGGGTTTCCTTTTGGATCTATGGTAACTTTCGATTCATGAATTTCGACTTTCGACTTCTCATTCGTAGGGTGATAGCGCCTGATGCTTATGAATCACATAGGGTTGCGATGTAAAGGTGGTGGTGCCAACATTGGTATTGGAAGGTTCATTGATAAATTTTGTTGAGTCATTGTTAACTTCCGAGGTCCAACATGCCAACACTGGGTAACTTGGGTTTTTGACGTCGGGGCGAGAACGTTGGGGTGGTTTCGTTAGAAACCCATTTTGCGGCTATGAATTATGAATGACGATTTTGGGAATGTAAAAAAGAGTTGGTCAAGTCGGGGAGGTGGAATAATCTATTGGGACCATTGATCATTTTAATTAATTATCTGATTAATTAAGTCTAATCATTAATTGGTAATTATAACCTATAGAAATTTACACTTCCATAGTAGTGAGTTGATTTGGGCTCACTGATAACAATTTTAAATAATTTTAATTTTAATTGGTTATAGATCCTTTATAGCTGTCTATGTGTGTTTTAGCTACATATTGTTATTTGTGTAGCTGTGTAACGTGTAAGTGCATTACAGTATGGTATCAGAACCAATGTTACAACTCTTGAGCCTCTAGGGCATTTGTTTTCTTTATGAGAGAAAATGAATTTATAAATGCGTCTATTATACTACCCAATAAGCTAATTAATAGTTTATGTCAATCATGAGTAGTTTAGTTTACAACTCTTGATCTTTTTGAGTTTGAAATTAAATGCAAACCTTGCATGAGAAAGGATGGATAAACTTAATCTTATCTAAGTTAATCTTGGGGAGTCAAGATGTTTGAGTAATCTAGGAAATTCATTGTAAGTTTTGCTTTAGTTAGCTATAACTAACAAGATGATTTCTCATGGTAAGAAAATTTGTTGCTTGATGTTGTGTATGATTGTATAAATGATTTATCCTTAAAGCTTAGATTGCAAGCGACTTGGTTGCTGCATAAAGTCTCCAGTGGACCATTGATTTTGGTTGGTTAAAAGTCCTATTTTGATATCTGATTCTTGTGTATGGTAATTATTTTGTAAATTGTCTTTGGTTGTTCTTGTAATGCTATTCTTGAACAAGATAATTGTTTTCTCCTGAATGTTGGTTATTGTTGTTAAAACCAGAGTTATTTAGCGATGATATGGTGAATGGTGTATTTACTAACCCTGATGGAATTCCTGAACATTGGAAAACAAAGACATGTCTCCATAATATGTTGTCAGATGGAAACAAGGGAAGGGGAATAAATTGTTTGGCATGAATATGGTTGTAGCCAATCCTCTGTCATGCTGAATAGCATGTTTCTCTTGTATTTACATGTGTTTACAATTAAATAGCCTAGATCAGTGTGGTATGCATAGATTGCATAGCTTTTGGGGTTTATTTAAATGCTTAGAAGTTGCATTAATTTCATAAGAAGGATGACTGGTTTGTTTGTTGTGGACATGTTAACCTATCCTTAGTATTTGTGTGCATTATTTGTATTTCTTGTACCCCTATCTCCAACTAGTAGTAGGGTTGGGGACATGATAAGTGGCTGTCAGCAGTTGTATGTTTGAATGTTGAATACCCAGTTGGTGTGTTTGTATGTTATTCTTTGGAACATGATAATTCATGAGTATGTTAAGAATATTGGTGCTCATTTCTATGAAGCCATGTTGTAGCCAGGAAAAACTCGAGCTGGATGAGCAAGGGTGTTTACCCTAATCAATTGTGATCAAGGTGTATGAGTATGTAGATCTAGCGATTGATTGGTTGAATTGATATTAATTTTGAAAATTACTGCTTGAAGTGAATGATTCAGTAACATGGTTATTTATGACTGGTTTACTCATATACTTTATTTCAGAGTAGTGTTAGAGTTGCGCAATGGGTTTGATAGGTGTGGGGAAATGCATAAGTTATATATGCATGCACTGCATGAACTTTAAATTTCTTAGTAAGGAATTATTTTTATGTTATTATGCCCAGTTAGAATTATAACCCTTTAGCTAAGTATGAATTGCAAAGTGATTATTTTAGCTGAGTTTTCTAGTACTACTAGATGTAGAGTACCAAATAGTACCTTGAATATAGAGCGGTATCTATTGTCCATAAGATAGAGTGGCCCTATCATGACAATTAATTACGAATAATGTGTTAAAATTCCATATGCTAAGCTAGATCATCAACATTTAATTTCAATTTCATAACAAAAGCATATAAATAGGATCACTGAAAGAAACAGTATCACAAGAACAACACAGATTTATCCTAGGCAAACCCTAAAGGAAAAAACTAGCAAAATCTTCCTTAATATATATGCCCCAAAAAGATGAAAGATAAAACCAAAAGATTGATCCTCCTCCTTCTCCAGCTACTTCTCTCTCTCTCACTAATGCGCTACACAAGTGAGTGTGTGTGTTCCAAATGAGGAGCGCCACACCTCTATTTATATTCTTTCGTTCACTTAATAATTAAATCAATTATGTAGGCTCGAGTAATCCTAATTTAATCTTGTAGGATCGAGTAACCACAACTATGGTACTAATGACCTGACTTACAATTTGAGGGGACTTCCTCGTGACTCTTATTAGTTCTCCCGATTAGAAACATCATGATATAAAGAAATACATGTGATACTCCCAGTAGAACCATCGGGGACCACAATATATATATATATAGAATATTATTCAAAGTTACAATATTTCAACACCCCCCCTTAACGAGAAGGGTATTCTACAACAACATCATCAACAACAACAATAGGAGAGAGAGGATATCATCAACATCATCAGGGTGACACATCTATAAATAATTAGAATATTTTCAACATCATATAGTCTTCATCTTCAATCTTCAGTCTTCAGTAAGAGAATCACTTTGACTGACGGCATCATCATCAGAGCTTTGAACTTTTGATCAACACCATCATCATCCATAGCACTTTGACCTTTCGATCAACAACATCATCATCAGCAAGAATTTGACCTTTCGATCAACATCATCATCATCATACTCTGAACTTTCGATCATCATCATCATCATCATCATACTCTGATCTTGCGATCAGTACGTCATCGTCATCACACTCTAATATTTCGATTAGTAACATCATCATCATCACACTCTGATCTTTCGATCAATAACATCATCATCATCACACTCTGATATTTGATCAGTAACATCATCATCATCACACTTTGATATTTCGATCAGTAACATCATCATCATCAGCAACAACTTATAATCCACAACTCAAAGACAAAAAAGTCTTTGGATCACTTTTGGACCTAAAGTCTAGGGATGATGCAATCCCACCACATTCTCGACAACCGAAGTCTCTGTATTGATTATGGGATAATCAATCCCTATCAATTTAGGACTAAGTCCAAGGATGATGCAATCCTACCACATTCACGGGGACCGAAATCTCTGGATACATTCTAACCAAAAGTTTAGGGATGATGCAATCCCACCACACTCACAGGGACCGAAGCCTCCATATACATTTTGAACATAATTTCAAGGATGATGCAATCACACCACACTCACGGGGATGTTGGGGCTCCGACCCTAAAGGTCCTTAGTTTTGGTAACTCCACAGTTTTTGAGGAAGTGCAAGCGGAGTTACAACCTAAAATAGTCTTAGGGGTGTCTCGGGTGGGACGAAACCCCTCTTTTTGTAACTAACTCTTGGGTTAAATCCAGGGGTAGGGTTTTGGGCGCCCATGGTGTAAATCCATGGTTTTGTAACAGTGCGCTATATAAATAGGCACTTATGTAAAGAAGTAGGGTTAGGTCTTGAATGATTATCTTATGAAGCTAATGTAATGCGAAGATAAGAGATTGTATAAGGGTTTTTGTAAGAAGGTTAAGTCCCAGCTGTGTGCGTGGACGACCTCTGCAGCTGTGTGCGCAGAGGGGTTGTGTTGAAAAGGAAGATCTGCAGCTGTGTGCGTAGAGACCTGCTGCTGTGTGCGCGGCTTTGAGGACTGAAGGGATCTGCAGCTGAGTGCGCAGATCAGAACTGTCATTTTAGTTGTAAAGAGTTAAATAAAGCGCAGTTCTGTGGACGTAACCCCTACACTGGGGGTGAACCACGTGACATCTGGTGTTGTGGTTCATTTGTGTGATTTGTTATTATATTTTATGCACTGTTAAGTAAATAACTGATAAATTAAGATTGCTGTTAATAACTAGCTTCGCTGTGAATTCCCAGATAAGGGTTGTGCAAGTAACTGTTTATTTATCTAATCATGAAGCTGAATAATTGATAATACAAGCATTGTGTTAAGTAATTATTAATAGTTAAAGACTAAAGGTACAGTAAGATTCTCTCTTCTGCTTGCAAAAAACCTGATTCTACGGCACCCCATAGCTATTTCAGGTGAGAATGTAGCCTGTTCGCAGGCTGCTGCTGAAAGGGCCAACACTGTGGGTCTTTTGTTGGTGCGAGGTTAAAAGGTGAAACCCGGGTCTGCCCTATTAGCCCAACAAATTGGTTCCGTTGCCGGTTGAACTCAGTATCTGTTGAAGAGAGATCTACGTCGTCCATCGAGGGATATGTTTTGGCGACCCTCTGTAAAAGAAATTGGTGATTGGGTCGAAGCGACCTATTTGAAGTTTGCAGAACAGGAAAATAAAGATCCCCGTCGTAGCGCGGAACAATTTTTGCAAAGGTACGTTTTTTCTGATGTTCATGAAATTTTCTTTGGTTCTATACACATAGATTTGCACCAGTGGTTATACAGTTTAACAGAAAGGAGGACGAACTTCCAAGAAAACCAGTTTCCTCCTTGGACCCCCGCAAGAATCACTATCTTGAAAAGAGTGAACAACACGATCTCGCGAGCTGTGGATTTTTGGACTGCGCGGACTCTCGAAGCATTTGTGACGGAGTTCGCCGTCGACACAAGTACCTCCTTTAGCGAAGCTGAACGACAATTTTTCAAAGGACCAAGAGGTAAGTACTTGAACCTATTTAGTTTGAATATTAAAATAATATTGGATGAAAAAGGAATCTTGCTTATCGAATCAGATTGTTAGATCTAGTATTGCTAACCTATGATTGGAAGTGACTGGGACTGTGACGAGCAAATTGGTTTGCTGCGAAACGGAAAAAGATATAAGAGAGATCTCAGTTCCTCCACTGAGTATACCCCTTTAAGCTCTGAAGCCTCTGATTCCGCCGAGGTCCCCTCTGTTAGAAACCCTCCGATAACCCCGCAGCAGAGACCTATTATCCCTAAGAACCTGTCGCAGTCTGAAAGTAACCCTAGCCCAAGTATCCCTATCGCAGGTCAGTCTTCCCCAGCTAGTTCAAACCCTTCCTCCTCCCCTAGATCCCAGATGGCCCATGTTCATGATGACATCAAACTACCAATTTTTAAAGGAACTGGGTCAGAAGATCCAGAACAGTTCTGGTTTCTGTGCGAAGCTGTGTGGACCGCGAAGAATATTACGGACATAGATGTTCAACGAGCGCAGCTGATCACTTCTTTCAGATACCAAGCCCTAACTTGGTTTATGAAGTTTTCCAGCACGCAGAATCCTATCTTGGCTGACATCAAAGCAGCACTGATCCGAGAATTTAAGAAACCTAAATCAGAATCGCAGTGCATCACTGAGTTAAAAGAGATTCAGCAGCGGCGAGGTGAATCTGTATGGGACTTTGATCATAGATTCAAATTTCTACTTGACCAAGTTAGCTTTACGATTGGACCAACACAACATAGGGAGTGGTTTATCGCAGCATTATTACCCCACATCAGAGCTCCACTCATGCAACAGAAGGTTGCTGATTAGCAAGAGGCCTTAGAAATTGCCATAAAGCTTGAAACTGCACCTGTCAAAGATAATTCTGGCATAGCTCAAATTCAAGCGTAGCTCGCGGAGATGGCTTTAGAGCTTCGCGACATGAAAAAAGGGAAGTCCACCCGTGAAGAGGTATGGTGTATACGTTGTCGAACAGAAGGCCACGACAAGGACCAGTGCCCGACGCTGAGAAACTATTTGAATACTGGCGCACCAAACCCGCTGAATCCTAGTGTTCTGTACTGTGAGATCTGTCGACCTACTGGCCAGCATCGACCGGAAGACTGCTATCTGTTACAGAGGTATGTTCAAGTCCCGAAGAACCCTTACTGTAAATTCTGTAAGTCAGTAGGCCACAATGAAGATGAATGTCGCAGCTTCGACCTTATGAGGGAGCGGACCTACGACACTTATAGGATCTACCTGGATGCACAAGGCAATGATGGATATGGTTACCGAGGTGGTCGAGGCAGTTTTAGAGGCCATGGTCGTGGTATGCCTGGCGGAGGTCGAGGTCAAGTTATTTGCTATAACTGCAATCAGGCAGGACATCTAGCTCGAGATTGTCAAAACCCAACCACGACATGCCGATACTGCAGAGCAGTTGATCATGTCATTGAGCAGTGCCCACAGTTACTAGCTAAAATCCAAGAAAGAAATAGCAAACCTAGTCCGAGTGTCCAGTTGATTGCTGTCGAGCCACGACCGATCCCAGCTGTTAATGTTGTTACAAGAAGTGGAGCTACGACAGAGGAGCAGTGTCAGGCAAAGCAGCCTGACGAAGCTTGGGTTCGCAAGGCCATAGAGAAAACCCCAGCATTTGATGTTCGACGAGAAAAAGAAACTTTTTTGGAGGCCAGAGAAGACTTTGTTGATTCAGATTTACCAGCACCAGACAAGCAGCAACAGCAGCTGCAATCCCAGGAAGACTCACAAGGCCAAGTAAGTACTCTGTCATCGTTTTTACAGAGTTGCATCAAATTGTTAAGAAATCAAAATGCCTTAAATGAATTACAAAAAGTTATTCAGTCTTGTGAACCTCACCAAAGTCCTGATAGCGAAAGAGATGTTAGTAGAGTTAGAAGAACTGGAAGAGAGATGAGACTACATGCTCAGGTAGGAGAGTATGACATGAATGATATTATTTTAGATCTGGGTTCTGAAGTCAATATTTTAACTAAGCAAACATGGGAACAAATGGGAAAACCTACCCTTGATTGGTCACCTATACAGTTGAGACTAGCCAATCAGCAGAGGATTGTACCCTTAGGAATATTTCCTCGGCTACCAGTGGATATAGATGGAGTCAGTACTGTAGCAGATTTTGAAGTTATTGAGATCATTGATGACAGTAACCCCTATCCAGATTTGCTAGGAATTGAGTGGGCAATAGATAGTGATGCAGTTATCAATCTTAAAAAGAGACAAATGACTTTTGAAGGGAAGGGATTGAGAGCTATACTACCATTGGATCCTTCTCAAGGAGAAAGATATACGGAGCCAGTCAGAGAGGAAGATCAGGATATTCTGGACCACATCTATAATATCACACCTAAAGAAGAATATTATGTCGAGCCTAACACCGAAGGTGTAATGGATTGGAATTGTGATAGCTCCTGCATGTCTGACTCAGATGATGGTCTAGAGAGTTGGCATAATTGACTATAGGAGCTACATGGCCATCGGTGCGCACAAATTACCAAATCTATTAGATGCCTTAGTGCACAGGCTAGAGACTTGCCTACATATGATGGGTTGACAGATCCAAGAAAATTCATTGCGCAGTTCTCAGAACAAGTACCAGAATCACAGAGAATGCAGACTCTGGAAGCAGCATTAAGAGCTACAGCAGTGAGATGGTGGAAAGGCCATAGGAAGTATATTCACAGTTGGGAAGCTTGCCAGAAATTTCTACACCTCTGATTCCTAGACCAATCTCAAGGGGTACGAAGTAAGTTCAATGGGCAGAATAGTCCCCAGGAACATTTGAAGCAATGTTATGCAGCATGGGAACATGTACCTCGCGAGGAATGGGTGCATAAGTTTGTGCACACTTTGGAACCTATAGCAAAAAACTGGTATACAGAGGTCGAGCTTCGACACGGTACTGTAAGTTGTGATGATCTTGTTGATAGTTTTATACTTACATTTTCTGTTAACGAAGTTTTCCCTACTTTAGATGCAAATGTCAGACTGATCCATGACAAGGCAGGTGATGATCAAGAAAGAACTGAGTACCAAACTAAGGAGCAGAACCAAGAAGTTAGTGCACCAAACCTAATAGCCCCATCATAGATCTTACGAGGACAGACCGCGGAGCAATGTTGTACCAAGGCTGCCAGTTGTGACGAAGCTAAGACAGTGATTTTACCGGAGCACAAAAACACGGCAAAGCTTAAAATCCAGCCGTTGGAAAACAGCCGAATTGACGGCATGGGCACTTTAATTACCTTAATTATCTATACTAATGAGATCATGGAAAATCCAGTACCGGTTGGAGAATATTTTTATCGAATTTGGTTCCTTAAATGCATCGTCCTAACAGATTTGATTGATAAAGTGTATAAGAGGATCCCTAAGTTGGCAAAAAATGCCTTCTGCATTTCCTTGACACTTACGAGTGAACCCATGACAGACGAGCGAGAGATTCAGGATCTAGTAAGAGAGTTCAAACAGAGAGGTCTCTGGATTCGTTCTGATCCCCCACATACCCCTGTGCCCCGTGAAGAAGCTCACCCAGCCCCGCCGCGGCCGATGCAGACACGGTCCGCTAGGGAAAAGTTTAAACCTGAAGTTCGTTCTAAGCGGAACGAAGACCGACACAGGAAATCAGGGAAAACATCAGGGACTCACCAGATGGACCCGTCGAGTTCAGCACAGGTCCCGACTGAATAAGAAGAGCACATTAAACCACAAAGGCCACCGTATCTCCAGCATGTCCGACCAGGCGTCCAGCCGCCCCGGCGGAAAAAGCAGTTTACATTAAGCACACCCTCGCTGCCACCGGGTGTACAGCTGGTTGGCACCATGACAGGAAAAATAGACCGGCTCAAGTATGCCGACCATGACACAAATGATCATAGCAAGTTTCCACAGTTCGCACCTGCTCAATACTTGCATCGCGTCAAATACCCAGACAATAACATGACACTATTGGAAGTGCGACAGTGGGCTGCCGGCTTGGACACAGCTGGCCTGTTAAAAATGCTTGATATTCCTCGTTTTGGGCGTAGCACACAGGTGACCGTTGTGGTTAAGCAGCTGTTAGCATTAGTACATGATGGCTACCTATGGATAGGAGACCAGCAAATTCCTATCGATGCTGAGCTTATTCATAAGATCACATGCTTACCGATAGCAGGGCCTGATCTGAGCACTGAATTTCCGTCAAAACATGAGGATATGAAGCTCACGCAGAGCATGAAGGACCGTTTCGGCCTGACCAAGGGGAAACGAGGGTATCACACTTCCACAATTGAGGACCAGAACATCCACTTCGCAACTGAGCTCCTAGCGTGCAAACTCCTGTGAAAGTGCAGGCCCAGCAAAGTGCCTGCCCCGGTTATCAGAATTGCTATAAACTGCGCTGAGGGGTACACTTACAACTGGTCCACATATCTTGCGAGGGAATTCCTGGAAGATGCCCGTGATGCGCAGGAAAAAGGTAGGCCTTTTCATTATTCCTGGCTATTAATACTTATTGCACTAATCGGGTGGAAAGAACCCACTGAGGCTCAGTTCGTGGAGGCAACCCCAGGCATGCCGGGTGCAGTAAGATACGCATCCCTATGGCTATCATCCGATAGAACATCTCAGCAGATGACGAACACTCTGTTCACCTTTTATGGCATGAGTATACACTATGAGATCTTGCGAATACCACGACTTACCCATGAGCTGTTCTCTCAATATGAAGGTGCCGCGAACTTCAGTTCCGAAATGCATCATGTTTTCATTCAAGCCCGTGCAGATCCAACACATCATTGGTTTAAGTTACCATATGTAGTAAGCAAAATAGACATCCTGGGCATAGTTCAACAATGGCCAGCTGACTGGTTGAAAGATACAGGAAAGAAACCCACTATTCCAGTTCCCCCTGTTACCCAGACAGGCGTAGGTACCAGTCAGGCGTAGTAGCAAAGGCCACTAGAAGACAACGAAGACCTAAGCGACTCGCAGCAAGAGGGAAACGACCAAGGTGGAGATGGTAACCATGAAGAAGAGGATGAAGAGTCGGCCAAAACTCTATCCGATCTTAATCGATCGCCTAAGCACAAATCACCAGAGGTGCAGGAGGTAAGCAAGCCTCAGTCCCGCAAGAAGACAAAGGCGTCGAAGGACAAAGATCTAGACGAAGGAGTCACTGTGTCGCTGGAAGAGCTTGAGCAAGCTCTTGACAGGTCCACTGAAACACTAACTCAAAAGTGGTCACATTTCGCGGATGTGCATCTTGCTGCGCTCATGGGTGTCGCAAACAGGGTGTTGGAGCTAAAAGAGCTAGCAACAAAATCAACGACTAATACAACGACATGTAGTACCCCAGCATCAGTGCAGCAGGATATGAGACAATGGCCAACCAGAGATAACAGCGGCCAAGTGTCAAGTGCAGCTCTACTACTGGCTGATGTCGATTCACGACCGCAGATGGGTATGACAGTTGGAATCGACTATACCAAGCTGTCTATGACAGAATTGCACCTCTTCCAGTTATCCATCACAAAGGAGATCCACGCATGAGATAGCTACTCTCAAATACAGTTGCAAGACACCGTGAAGCAAAGCCAGAATCTTGCAGCAAGGCTGGAAGAAGTGGCACAAAAGAAGAAAAAGGCTGAACATACAAGAGCTACATTGGCGCGAGCGCTAGATGAGGCATGTTAGAGTCTTCCTGACTTCAACATCCAAGACGAAGAGGAACCAGAGCAAAGAATTACCAAGCTCAGAGACTATGCCCAACAGTCTCGCAGTGAAATTGAAAAGTTAAAAACAGAACACCAGAATCAGATCGCGGAGCTTCAAATTCGCATCCCTCCAGAAACTCCACCTGAGGTCCAAGAACAGCGCCACAGGGACATCCAGGCCTCAGCAGCGAAAATATCAGATATTGTGGGCAGTGCAACAAAGCTGCTGGAAGATAGTATCGAAGCATGGGCGAACCTACAGGACCACCCAGATATAGGTAAGGTACAAGAAACCATCAATCTGCGACAGGCAGAATTAGATGCAGTCAGAGCAGAAATTAAGACGCTGCCTCCTATGCAGAAAATGACTAAGGTAAAGCGAAGCAAGGAGATCCAGTAGGAAATTGACTCCTGCAGGACGAAGCTAACGCTACTGGAAAATTCGCTACAGCCACTTGTCGATGAAGCATTGGAATTGAGCAATGCTGCGGAGAGTCAGCTCAAAATTTTGAAGAACTACGATACTTTTGCGCAGGAAAAGGCTAATGAAGTATCATCCTCAGTGTTGCAGGAATTGGTGGAAAAAGAGAAAGCAGCTGATGACATTATATACAAACTCACCAGTCGTTTCCATATCCTTACAAAGAAGATCTTCCCATCAGAAGAGCCGCAGAGTGCCCCGGGATGGGCCACAAGTGAGTCTTAGGGGCCTGTTGGGGCTCCGACCCTAAAGGTCCTTAGTTTTGGTAACTCCATAGTTTTTGAGGAAGTGCTAGTGGAGTTACAACCTAAAATAGTCTTAGGGGTGTCGCGGGTGGGTCGAAACCCCTCTTTTTGTAACTAACTCTTGGGTTAAATCCAGGGTTAGGGTTTTGGGCGCCCATGGTGTAAATCCATGGTTTTGTAACAGTGCGCTATATAAATAGGCACTTATGTAAAGAAGTAGGGTTAGGTCTTGAATGATTATCTTATGAAGCTAATGTAATGCGAAGATAAGAGATTGTATAAGGGTTTTTGTAAGAAGGTTAAGTCCCAGCTGTGTGCGTGGACGACCTCTGCAGCTGTGTGCGCAGAGGGGTTGTGTTGAAAAGGAAGATCTACAGCTGTGTGCGCAGAGGCCTGCTGCTGTGTGCACGGCTTTGAGGACTGAAGGGATCTGCAGCTGAGTGCGCAGATCAGAACTGTCCTTTTAGTTGTAAAGAGTTAAATAAAGCGCAGTTCTGTGGACGTAACCCCTACACTGGGGGTGAACCACGTGACATCTGGTGTTGTGGTTCATTTGTGTGATTTGTTATTATATTTTATGCACTGTTAAGTAAATAACTGATAAAGTAAGATTGCTGTTAATAACTAGCTTCGCTGTGAATTCCCAGATAAGGGTTGTGCAAGTAACTGTTTATTTATCTAATCGCGAAGCTGAATAATTGATAATATAAGCATTGTGTTAAGTAATTATTAATAGTTAAAGACTAAAGGTACAGTAAGATTCTCTCTTCTGCTTGCAGAAACCTGATTCTGCGGCACCCCATAGCTGTTTCGGGTGAGACTGTAGCCTGTTCGCAGGCTGCTGCCGAAAGGGCCAACATTGTGGGTCTTTTGTTGGTGCGAGGTTAAAAGGTGAAACCCGGGTCTACCCTATTAGCCCAACAGGGGACCAAAGCCTTCGGATACATTTTGAACAGAAGTTCAGGGATGATGCAATCCCACCACATTCACAGGGACTGAAGTCTTCAGATACATTTTGAACAGAACTTCAAGGATGATGCAATCCCACCACATTCACGGGGACCAAAGTCTTCGGATACATTTTGAATAGAATTTTAGGGATGATACAATCCCACCACACTCATGGGGACTGAAGCCTCCAGATACATTTTGAATAGAAGTTCAGGGATGATGCAATCCCAACACACTCATGGGGACCGAAGCCTCCAGATACATTTTGAACAAAAGTTCAGGGATGATGCAATCCCACTACATTCTTGAGGACCGAAGTCACCGGATCCATTATGGACAGATGTCCCAGGATGATACAATCCCTCTTCATTCTTGAGGACCAAGGTCATTGGATCACTTTAGGGAAAGTGACCAGGGATGATACAATCCCACTGCTACATCACTGCTCCCCCTTTCAAGGAAGGTATTTTTGAACAACACCAAGCTTGTCATGAAAGTATTCGAAATTTACTCGGGACAGAGTCTTTGTCAACACATCAACAACTTGTTCATCAGTACTCACATACTAGAGCTTTATGGCTCCCTTCTGCATCATATCTCGAATATAGAAGTACCAGATTTCTATGTGCTTTTGGTCCGTTGTGGAACACTAGGTTCTCTATCATCTTTATACAACTTTGGTTATCACATAGAATCATGGTAGTATCCAACTCTAGGTTGAATAACCCTGACATTATCTTTCGAAGCCATATAGCTTCACAACTAGCAGAGCAAGCTGCTATATATTCTACTTCGGCTGTGCTAAGAGAAACACTGGACTGTTTCCTGCTAAACCATGAAATCATAGTAGATCCCAGACTATAACATCCACCTGATGTGATTTTCCTGTCCAAGACATTCCAGCCCAATCTGCATCCGTGTAGCCATATAATCTGTACTCATGGATTCCATCATAGTATAGACCAAAGTCTATAGTCCCTTTTAGATATCTCATCACATGCTTTGCAGCTATCAGGTGAACCCATCTAGGTTGAAGTAGATATTGACTCAAGGTGTTCACAACAAAACAAATGTCTGGTCTGGTATTTGTTAAATACATCAACGACCCAATAATCTGTCTATATTGAGTCACATGCACTAACTGTGATGAGTCATCAGCTAATAACTTCAGGTTGGAATCCATGGTTGTGGCCATGACTTTGCATTCCAACATATTGAATATTTTCAATATATCTACAGCATACTTTCCCTGGTTGATAAAGATTCCTTCTGAAATTTGCCATACTTCTAGACCTAGGAGGTAATGCATTAACCCAAGGTCTTTCATTTCAAATTCTTTGGCGAGTTTCTTCTTTCTTTCCATAATTTGTTTCTCATTCCCTGTTAGAAATAAATCATCCACATATAGTAATAGTATGACAGGTTCATCTTCTATAACCTTGATGTAAAGGTTAGGATTGGCTTTACTCTTGGCAAGCCTATGCTTGTCAGAAAACTATCTATCCTTCCATACCAAGTGCAAGGAGCTTGCTTCAGGCCATACAAGGCCTTCTTCAACTTGCATACATGAGTTTGTCTATCTTCAACTTCAAATCCTTGTGGCTGCTCTATGTATACTTCTTCTTCAATCACACCATTCAAGAAGGATGTCTTCACATCCATATGGTGTAAGTTCCACTTCATCATGGATGCGAGTGCCATGATAGCTCTAATTCAAGTATGCCGTGCTACAGGTGCAAAAGTATCTTCATAATGGAAATTCCTTCTTTCTGAGAGAAACCTCTGGCCACAAATATTGCTTTATACTTCTCGATACTTCCTTCAGCTGCATGTTTTATCTTGTATATCCATTTGAAGGATAATACACTCTTTCCTTCTAGTTTGGGAACTATATCCCATACATCATTCTTCATTATTGACCGGTATTCTTCAGTCATTACTTCTACCCATTCTTTATTCTGTACCGCTTCTTCGTAGTTTGTAGGTTCTTGATCTACAAGATCACACATCAAAGCTACATAGTTGGAAAAATTCTTAGGATTCTTAATTACCCGTGTGGAGCCTTCAGGAGCTCCATATCTTTCTACTTCTTGTATAATCTCTCTTGCTCAAGCAGGCTTTCTCTTTCTTGATATCTCCATCATAGGAGGTTCTTGTGGTTCTTCCATGTCATGTTCTTCAGGAGCTTCATCTTCAGGGAGACATGTAGTTTCTTCATTTTGGGGAGGTGCCTCTTCCTCATACACTTCTTCATGTTGGCACTTCTTGGATCTCTTGAGGGCTGCCTCTTCATCAAATGTCACATATCAACTGATTTCCATGTGATGGAATCCAATAATGTAAATTCTAAATGCTTTGGATACTTCACAATATCCAAAAAATATCCCCTTCTTTCCGGAAGGGTCTAACTTGGTTCTTTTCTCTTTTGGTATATGAATATATACTGGACAACCAAAAATTTTGAGGTGACTTACCTCAGGCTTCTTTCCCGTGAACATCTCTTCTAGAGTCTTGAATCCAAGAGCACAGTGAGATATTATATTCTATACATACACAATAGTTCTTGCTGATTCTTCCCATAGATGCATTGGAATATCTTGATCATATATCATTGTCTTCACTGCCTCCATGAGGTTTCTATTCTTTCTTTCCGCAACCCCATTCTGTTGAGGATTGTAGGGAGTAGTTAGTTCCCTCTTGATTCCAGCATCTTTGCAAAAGGATTCAAACCCTTTTGAGGTATACTCTCCGCCATTGTCTGATCGAAGTGTCTTTATTTTCTTGTCTGAAAGATTCTCTATCAAGGCTTTGAATTCTTTGAATTTCTCAAACACTTCACTTTTTGCTTTCAAGAAGTATTTCCAGGTGTTTCTTGAATAGTCATCAATAAATGTAATATAATATTCAAATCCACTCAAGGATGTGGAAAACATTGGACCACACACATTTAAATGAATCAATTCCAATGTACCTTTTGTTTTTGTTTCGCTCTTCGGAAATGGATTCTTGATATTCTATCCTTTCGCACATCCTTTGCAAATGCCTTCATGATTGATATTCATGTTTGGTAATCCCATCACTACTTTGTTCACATGAGGTAGAGCCTTGTAATTAATGTGGGCAAGACTTCTATGCCATAGTTCACTAGGGTCAGTGGACTCATGAACAAAGGCTGTTTCTGAGTGCTCCTTGAGTTTATACAAGCCTCCTTCTTCTTCACCAATGATGACTGCATCTTCAATATTCTTTCCTTTGGGCCACATGAGTACTTGACCATCTATGAAAGAAACTCTGAATCCTTTCTTATCTAAAGTTGAGGTAGAAAGTAAATTCTTCTTCAAACCAGGTACATATAATACATCTTTCATCTTTAGGGGATTACCTGAATCAAGTTTGTATCTTGCTTCACCAACTCCTTTGATCGGATATTGATAGTCATCTCTTAGGAATACTTTCTGAGGAGAGCTCTTTTCTTCAAGTTTGGACATAGTTTTATTTTGTCTCATCATGTGCTTTGAAGCACCACTATCAATAAGCCAAGTGTCTTCTCCAGGTGTTACAGACCCAGAGAGAGCAGAGAATAGTACATACTCTTCTGCATCTTCTTCTCTTGCTTTCTTTCTTGGAGGTCCTTCATCTTCTTATTCTTCATCCTCATCTTCAGCTAGATGAGCATGGTGTCTTTTGTTGTTGTTGATCCTCTTCTTATATTCTTGCTTCTTCATAGGACAATTTCTGGCAATGTGTCCTATCTTGTCACAATGGAAACATTGAAAACCAGAGTAGTCCTTATTTTATAGACTTTCTCTTGATATTTGGAATATTCTAGGAGGTTGATGCTCCTTGTGGTTTCCATTATTGAAGATGGGTTGATTTCTTCTTCTCTTGGTATCAGTGGCTAGGGATTGATCATCCTCTTTTAGTAAGGCTTCTCTATTTTCCGCTCTAGTCTCCTCTTGAATGCAGTCTTCCCATACCACATCAAACTTCATGCTTTCCTTCCTGGAACACATCATTTGAATGAATGATTCCCAGGGTCTAGTGAGACCATTGAGAGCAGTCATAACCATCTCATCTTCATCAAGTTTGTCTCCAATAGCTTCTAGATGTTCTTTGATCTGAGAAACCCTTGTGAATTAGTCTTGGATGGATTCTCCATGAATCATCTTGGTGCTCTTCAGTTGAGCTCTTAGATTCATCTTTCTGTTGATGTTTCTTCCCTCATACATTTTGGATAGGGCATCATACATTTCTTTTGGAGTCTTCTTGGATGACACTTGAGGGATCAAGTGATCCTTGATAGAGTCAACAATAATCCTTTGTGCCCTAATCATATCCTTCTTGTGCTTCTCTTTGGCTTCAGCTTCTTCAGGTTCTGAAAATTCCTCTTTGATATACTTATCAAGATCATTCTCTTGGAGAATGAGACCAATCCTGTATTTCCATGCTTGGAAATTCTCTATGCCTTCTAGCTTGTCCTTAAGCTTAGTGCTTGGGGCCATCTTGTTAGAAAATCACAAAAAAATGAAATTCTGCGGAATGAGAAACTGAACTTACTAGGAGATACGCTTGAATAATGTGAGTTGATTGGTGTGCTTGGTTTTTGGAGATCTCAAGTCTTCACCTTCCAAATCAGACTTGCAAGATTCAGCTTCTGCAGCTTCCAGTTGTTTTCTGATTTAGCAGTTTTCTGGTGCAGCTGTCAAAATAGGGTTTGACTTTCCCAGAGACTCACTCACCCAAAAACCTCAATTCTAGGATCAATAGATGTGCTCTGGGAGGGTGCACCTTTCTATGCAAGCAGTTTTCCGAAAATCAAAAAAATTTCCTGAAGCTCTAATTTCTTCCGGGGAGAGAGAGAGGGCTATTTCACCTTGTGAAAGTTGTCCTATTCAGGATAGCTTTGATACCATGTTAAAATTCCATATGCTAAGCTAGATCATCAACATTTAATTTCAATGTCATAACAAAAGCATATAAACATGATCACTGAACAAAACAATATCACAAGAACAACACAGATTTATCCTGGGAAAACCCTAAAGGGAAAGACCCAGCAAAAGCTTCCTCAATATAGATGCCCCAAAGAGATGAAAGGTAAAACCAAAAGACTGATCCTCCTCCTTATCTAGATACTTCTCTC
>LPNX010198262.1:531639-558724 GCA_001517045.1 Pseudotsuga menziesii | reverse complement strand
CCACCTTTGATATTATATGCTGATTGATCAATTATTGAGAGCACTGTTTCATTTATTTATCATACTGAAGGTCTGAATGTCATGCTCAGTTTTAGTCATCCCATTGATCCGTCTTTGCAAAAACACCAAAAAACATTGAATTCTCAAGTTACCAGGCATACCTAGCTTATAACCCTAGGTAGTTTCATGGAGTGATAACAGATATAATAACTTAATTATAAGGTTCAGGGATGTATTATGTCCCTCCAATCAGTTCTGCAAGTCTGTACTAAATTCTGAACAAGATAGATGATTTTACTAGCAATTTTGGGTTAAAATCCCCCCAGGGTAAGTGATAGAAATGACTTCCAAAATGTGTAGAAACCCACTATAATTCTTAAATTTACATAGGGGATGTGTAGAATAAATTATCATAGAGTCATGTTCATAACCAATCGAATTCTCATGTCTGTTATAACTTCTTTCAATCAGATGTAAAAAACTAGTTTTGGCCCCTTGGGGAAATGAGGTGTAGTTTGCCCCAAATGCTATGAAATTAGACACAATGGCCACAAATTATCAGTTACTGAAAATTAAACCCATAATATACTTTAATTTCATTCCATTCATTAATAAATCATCAATATCTCATACATCCATTCAAATCTATCAAGATTACAAGAGTTTACAACAAGGTAATGGGGAAATGGCACTGTTTCTTCATTATTGAGCAATAATACAAGAGATTTCTTGGAATTTAGACCTGAGAGATTTATGAACTTAAATAATAGAGAATTTACATCAGAATACAAAATAATGAACCAATAGAATCTCCCTCAAATAGGTGAATAGATCAGCAAGTGCGCCTCACTCCATAGAGCTGAAATATGGTAGAAAACTTGAGATGGAAGGAAGAACAAGCTGAAATTGATGTGTCCACGAGATTCTGTAGCTTGCACATGTAAATTATGAATCCATTTAATTTATTTGAAATACCTTGGTGGCCTCTCCAAACATCAACTAGGATGGGAATCTTTCACTCTCGAAATCGGCTAAGGCATGGACTAGTCTTCCACTAGCTCTCTCTCTTCTCAATAGAAAATTTCACAAATGATAAAAAGGTTATTATAATGGATGATCCAAGTATTTTATAAATTTTTTTGGTCTTCTAATATTCCAAATCCATACATAAGCCAAATCCAAGTCGAATTGGTGTGGCTGCTCATGCTATGACATGTGGCCTCTCTCTTCACCTTCCCTCTTCTCCCAGATTCGAGTAGAAGCCTCTTGGCCTTCTCAAAATCCCAAATTCAACCCCTAAGATGATTTATTCAGGCCTGAAATGTCAGTATTTCAGTATTTCATCCTTCATATTTGACTTGTGTCATAGCTGTCATAGAATATCCATCATTGGTGTCATAGATGTCATAAATGTAAGGGGAATCTATCCAAGTGTCCATGAAACTCCCATTTGGCTCTTCCTATCCCATGTAAGTTAAAATTCATCCCAAATTATACCTATGAAGTATATGGACAAGTATATTAACCTCATAATCTATCCCAAAACATTAGCCTTCCCATAGATTCGTAATTACAATAGGAGGATGCCATTTAACATATGAATTCTAGCTTGAGTGGGCCCCATAGTCTCCATGTGTCTCCATTCTCCATAGAAATTTTATTTTTCACTTGAATTAATTTAATTAAATCCATTAAATAAATATTTATTCCTTCTTATGTCTAAACACCATTTATTATCTCCCTTGTTAACTCCCCAATGTTTCCACCCAACCTAGGGAACTAGTAGGATTGATGGAATTTTTCGGCTATGCAATTATTTGAATGGGGAAATTACATTCCTACCCACCCAATATTGATTTTAATAAAGAAATTTCATATTTGTATTCTGCAAAATATTCTCCTCTTCCCATGTGGCATCTTCACTTGGTAGATCCTTCCATTTCACCAAGTATTCTTTGATTGTACTGCTCCTTAATCTTCTCTCCCTTGTCTTCAAATTTTTTTCTGGAATAAGTGTGAGATCTCCTTCATCATACAAAGGAGGGAGTGTATCTAAAATTAAATTTTTATAACCAATATATTTATTGAGAGAAGAAACATGAAATATATTATGAATTTTACTCCCTTCCACAAGTTCCAACTCATATGCTACTTCTCCAATTTTCTGGATTACCTTGTAGGGCCCATAGTATCTTGGATTTATATTTTCTGCTCCATTTATATTGAGGTATGTTTATTTGTATGGATGCAACCTCAAATGCACTAAATCATCAACCTGAAAGGTCCTTTCCTCTCTATGTTTATTGGAATATTGTTTTTGCTGATTTTGGGAAACCTGCAAATTGTCTTTTAAAAGCTTTAAAATTTCTTGGCTTTCTTCCACCCAATATTTAGCTTTTGGAGCTATACTATCACCAAATATCATATCATAAAGTGTAAGGGCATCATAACCATATAATTCTCTGAAAGGAGACATCCCTATTGACATGTGAAAGGTGGCATTGTAGAAAAACTCACCCAAGTGTAGCCATTTGGTCTAAGCCTTTTGCTGTTCTCCCACATAGTTTCGGAGGTACCCTTCCAACAATTTATTCACCCTCTCTATTTTTACATCAGTTTGTGGATGGTAGCTTGTACTTGGAGTCAATTGAGTTCCCACCAATCTGAAAATTTCTTGCCAAAAATCACTCATGAATCTACCATCTCTATCACTCACAATGCTCTTGGGGAGCCCATGCAATCTGAATATTTATTTAAAAAAAGGATCAGCTACTTGTGCATCACTAAAATAGGATGTTAAAGAAAATAAATGATAAAACTTAG
This sequence comes from Pseudotsuga menziesii, assembly GCA_001517045.1. Classification (NCBI taxonomy): domain Eukaryota; kingdom Viridiplantae; phylum Streptophyta; class Pinopsida; order Pinales; family Pinaceae; genus Pseudotsuga; species Pseudotsuga menziesii. The sequence continues at coordinate 555,901 of LPNX010198262.1, read as the reverse complement.
TCAATCTATCCACTACCACATATATGCAATCCTTGCCCAAATATTTGGGCAAACCGGTGATGAAATCCATCGATATACTGTCCCATTTTTGCTTCGGAATGGGCAATGGTTGTAATACACCAGTGGGGTGTGTGAGTTATTATTTGTTTTTCTGACATACCTTAAATTCATTCACTTACTTCTGAACATATTCATTCAGCCCATTCCAATAGAACCTTTTCCTTAGTTGCCTATAGGTTTTGAAGATCCCCGGATGACCTGCTAGTGGGGAATCATGTGCTTCCTACAAAAATTTGTACTTAAGCTTTGAATATAGAACCAAATAAATTATTAACTTATAATATATAATCCCATTCAAAATTATGTAGTTATCATCTCCCATTATTCCATCTAATACAACACAAGCAAACTTATCTTTGGCATATTCAACTACTAGCATGTCTTTCCAATTTTTAGCAATATCCATAAGAGAAAAATAAGGTCTTCGAGATAATGCATCTGATAAAATGTTATTCTTTCCTTTCACATATTAAATATCAAAATCATAATATTATATCTTTATTACCCACTTTGGTTGCCTTTCATTTAGATCCTTTTGGGTAAGGAAGTGTCTTAGACTATTGTGGTTAGTTTTCACCACAAAGTTGTTGCCTACCAAGTATTGTTGGAATTTTTCCAAGGCATGCATGATGGCCAACATATCTTTGTCATATATGGAGTAAATATTTTTATGAGGATTCAACTTTATATTCTCAAAATCTATAGGGTGTTGGCCTTGCTTTAGGACAACCCCTACTCCTTCACCTGAGGCATCGCATTCAACAACAAAAGGCTTAGAAAAATCAAGTAATATAAGTATGGGACAACTACTCATTACCTCTTTAATTTTTTGGAATGTATTTTCAGCCTCTTAATTCCACTTGAAAGCATCCTTCTTAGTCAAATTAGTGAGTGGAGAAGTCAACTTGGAGAATCCTTTCACAAACTTCTTGTAGTATGTACATATTCCAATGAAGCCTCTTAATTATGTGATGTTTTTTGGTGATGGCCATTCTAAGATAGCCCTGATATTTTCCATGTGCACTTTCACTCCATATTTCCCAATAATTTTCCCAATATATAACAATTCTTTCATCCCAAATTCACATTTATACATCTTAGCATACAAAGACTGTTCTTGCAAAGTTTTCAACACAATCTCTAGGTGTTGCAAGTGTTCTTCCCAAGTTTTACTGTAAATGACAATATCATCAAAGAATACTAAAACAAACCTTCTAATATGCTTGCAAAAGATTCTATTAATACATGCTTGAAATGTATATGGAGCATTAGTCAACCCAAATGGTATAACAAGAAACTCAAAGTGACCATAATGACATCGAAAAGTAGTCTTTTGCACATCTTCCTCCTTCATCCGAATTTGGTGATAACGAGATCTAAGGTCAATTTTGGAAAAGTAATTAGCTCCAAATAGATCATACATTAGCTCATAAATCCTAGGAATAGGATATCTATTCTTGATTGTCTTCTTGTTCAAAGCTATAAAGTATATACACATCCTTAATGTTCCATCTTTTTTCTTTACCAATACTACTGAAGAAGCACAGGGCTAGAGATTGGGCTAATGAGTCCCTACTCTAAGAGTTATTGAATGGTATTCTCAATATCATCTCTGAACTTCTTGGGATGTATATAAGGTGGTATATTAATGGTTGAAGTACCCTCCTCCAAAACAATGTTATGCTCAACCCCCTTATCAAGTGGTCTACCATGTGGACGATCTCTAAAAACTTTTTCATATTTGTGAAAAAGTGTCTCTATCTATTTTAGGTGTTTAAAAACTCTGATTTTTGGCTTGTGAGAGGTGATATAACATTCAGCAGCCCATTATATATCCCCATGCCTCAATATAGATCTCATACTATTGAAATTTACTACTTATTTTGGGGTAAGTGTGCTTCCCTCTCACAACCCTTAGTACCCCTGTTGAATCTTGAAATTTCATTTAAGGAATTTGATAATTTATTAAATGCTCTCCTATATAAAAAATCCATTGCACTCCCAAGACTAAATTAGTATCAGCAACATCAACCACATAAAAAATATCAACAAAAGTATAGTTACCTATGGTGACTTGCAGCTTGGGAACCCATGTGTTGCATTGCATTATGTTGTGACCTGGAATGACAACTGTGAAGCCATTGAATGGTTCACTTGGTATATTTATTTTCTTCACCATCTCTGCATCAATGAAATTATGTGTAGCTCCTCCATCTACCAAAACTGAATATCTTTGTCCCAATACCACACCCTTGCATCGAATAATGTGATAGCGAGGCACTGTTGAAAGTACCGCCATTTTTGCTTTGTCCGGTGAAGGCTGATTGTCTTCTTGTTTTTCTTCTTCAGATGCTGTCTCATATTACTCCTCTTGATCTGAAGTTTGACCCTCTTCATTCATACCCCCTCCATACCCATCATTATCAGAATATACTTCTATGTATTGAGCCTTCCCTTTAGCACATTTATGCCCCGATGTCCATGGTTGGAAGCATGCGAAGCACAATCTTTTCCTTCGAAGTTCCTCCTTGTTTTGTCCTTATTTATTATTATTTTCAAATGTATCATTTTTCCAAAACTTCCTATGCATCCCTTTTCCAAGGCTTTCGTTCAAATTTGAAGTTAGGCTTGGGAGGAAATCTTGTTCAAGGAAGCACATTTTGAAGATCTCTAGTCAAGCTCATTGCATCATTTAAGTTAGTAGGCTTGTGGGATTTGACCAGACCTTTTAAGGGATCTACCAAACCTTCAGTGAATAGAAATACTAACCTTACCATATATACATTAGCCACCTTAACTGATAATATTTGGAATTCCAACATATACTCAATAGGAGTCCCTACCTGCTTCAATTGTGCTAGTTCTTTGAAAGACAATTCTGGATCTTTTTGCTCAAACCTTTCTAATACCTTGTCAATAAATTCCCAATATATTTTAACCTGATAATGACCCAATTTTTGTCATACCATGGAACCACCATTCATTGGTATCTCCGTCCAAGTGCAAAATAGCCATTTTTAAAGCATATTCTTTCACCATTGGATTCAGCTGAAAACACACATCCAATTTTGGCTCCCAAGTGTTAGCAGAAATTTGAGGTGAACCATTAAAAGCAGGAAGTGGAAATTTACCTATGGAACAATTCAATTATTTTTTTTGATGTAGAGACTTATGGTCCTCCTTATTTTTAAGTTTGTTTTCCATGGTGAAGTACTGCTCAAATGTTATACTTCTCCTACACTCTTCATCCAATTTAGCCCATTCTTGTGTCATTGTATCAATTTCAAATTGAATGTTAGGCTCTTCTTTGGGAATAAGAAATTTAGGTGCAGTAGGCCTTGGTGTGCTCTGAAATTCATGGGGTCTATTATGGGGTCCTGTTCTTGAGAAGATATGCTCATCCATTCTCTTCTTTTCTTCTGAGTGCAAACCACTGCTGTCTCCTATTACTCCTAATTTGCTTCCAAATTGGCTAACCAACAATTCAAATCCTTTCATAAGATGCTAGTTCATGTTATTGGTTATATAATCAAAGAGAGGTTCTATGAGTTTAATATATTCAATATTTTCATGATCAATGGGTCCCTTACCCTCACTAGTCCTAGTTTCAACAAAATGTACCTCTTCTTCTACTACTTTTTCTTCAACAAAAACACCTTCAACTTCAGGATCTAAGGGTGGTGGTTTATTGATTTGAATCCTTGTTACTACCATAAGGTTCCAAGATCATGATATGATACCATTGTAATGTCCCTTTTTTAATTGTTTATCAAAATGCCCAATTTTCCATTTTTTTTTCTAGTTTTGGCTCTTGACTAGTTTTAGTGTCATGGTCTCCAAATCAGCCCAATTGCTCCAAAATATTCAGAGAAGATGTATGAATGATATAATAAATTAATTATTAGGTTCATATATGTACTATGAACCTCCAATAAGTTCTGCAAGTCTGTACTAAATTCTTAACAAGATAGATGATTTTACTATCAATTTTGGGTTCAAATCCCCCCGGGTTAAGTGATCGAAATGGATTCAAAATGTGCAGAAACACACTAAAATTATTAAATTGAAGCAAGGGATATGTACAAGACATTATCAGAGACTCATATGCATAACCAATTGAATTCTCATGTCTGTTATCACTTCTTTCAATTAGATGTAACAAACTAGTTTTGGACCCTTGTGGAAATGAGGTGTAGTTTGCCCCAAATGCTATGAAATTCGACCCAATGTCCACAAATTCTCAGTTACTGAAAATGAAACCCATAATATACTTCAATTACAGTCCATTAATTCATAAATCATTAATATTTAATACATCCATTAGAATCCATCAAGATTACAAGAGTTTACAACAAGGTAGTGGGGAAATGGCACCGTTTCTTCATTATTGAGCAATAATACATGATATTTATTGGAATTTTGACCTAACATATTTCTGAAATTAAATAACAGAGAAGATACATCAGAATACAAAATACTGAAGCAATAGAATCTCCCTCAAAGAGGTGAATCGCTCACCGAGTGTGGCTCACTCCATAGAGCTGAAATATGGTGAGAAAACTTGAGATGGAAGGAAGAACAAGATGAATTGACGTGTCCACGAGCTGCTGTAGCTTGCACCTGTAAATTATGACTCCATTGAAGCTACTTGAAATACCTGGGTGGCCTCTCCAAACACCAACTAGGATGTGAATCTTTCACCCTCGAAATTGGCTAAGGCATGAACTAGTCTTCCACTAGCTCTCTCTCTTCTCAATAGCAAATTTCACAAATGATCAAAAGGTTCTTCTCATGGATGATCCCTGTATTTTATAAATATTATTGATCTTTTAAGGTTTTGTAACCACCTAAGTTGTCCTTAGTGGTTTTTATCAAGAGAGCTTGGTGAACTGGATAAAGATAACTTGTTCGGACTTCAGAAGACCTTCAGTAGTGCTTATGGGAAGTGCTTGTTGTACTATATCACATGTTCATACCCCCTTGGGGGATTTGTAATAAATGATCTAGCATGATAGTTTCTGTAAAAGACTCAGTCTCTTAGATTTAATTTGTCAACCCGATAATCCCAAGGTGTTTTTTCCCTTGGTTATTATTGGTTGTTGAATAAACGACTGATAATTTCTGAGTTTTTCACTCAATACCTCCAAAGTTGGGGTGGTCGGCTTGGCATTTAGGCCTAATGAGGTTATTAGAGTCTAAGTGTCAATGTATAAAAATGATAGGCATTATTGTTGAGTCATATGAACATGTCTAAGTCCCCCTAGGTTTTTAATTCTTTTTAATTTTTTAATTTTTTCAGTGTTTTTTATTAAAATTTAATTTTTCCAAAACTTAGGCTATTTTTTAATAGTTTAATTGGAAAAATTGGTTTTGTAATAAAAGTGGGCTCGGAAGTCAGATTCAGTCATGTAGGTGCTCATTTTCAAGCTAAGAGCACCCAGTAAACCTTTATACCCACTATTTCCTAGTTTTGAGTGATTTTCCATCACTCAGGTTAGAAAGCCCCAAAAAATCAATTATTGATTATTTTAATTAATAAATTGATGAATAATGGAGCAAATCCAAAATCCTAGATCAATGGATTCTCAACCGATTTGATTGATATCAGTCTCATCGGCACTAGATTGACTGGATCTGACAAATCCTTGACTAAAGGAGGTGATCTGGGTGGATCCAGAGTTGAACTTCAGCTTCCTTTATGGGGACTTTCTCCCTCCCTCTCTCCTCCACACGTGTGGGCTCATCTGGATGAGTTTTTGTGGATGCTTCAGTCAACAGGTTGAGGTATCAGTCAGATCAGCTCTCCGATTGATAGTTGCACTTAGTGAGACTTAGATCAAGCTCAGTTAGACATAGATCAGGCCCATATTCACTCCACATGTAGCTGCAATTGTCTATCTCCTTGGGATTTGTGCCCCCTTTGGGATGGGGTTTTAATTTTTTGTATAACTAAAGCATGGCTGCCTCCTTTCCGAGTTAGTTAGAACTGGGATTGAGGTGCTGTTGATCTTGTACTATGTTATTGTTTATTATTCTGTAATAAAGAAGCTTTGGAGGCAAGATCTATGGTGTAATGCTCTTCATGTGTGGATGGTGATTGTCAAATGCTTATGAGGTATAATCTGTGTTATTTATCATTGCTTTTGCTGGTTAATTGTTGGCCTTGAAAGAGAGAGCTCCCTCCTGTTAGGGTAAGAGTTTATTCTAGTTTGATTTATGATATTACTATTTGCTTGTTTCATATCTATTGGATTTGTATGTATTTTAAGTTTAATTGCATGTTTTCCAATCATCTCTTCCAGCATCACCTATGTTTTAACCATCTGTTTGTGCAAGGATTTCTAAGTTGCAGGTGATCTTGCTTGTAGAAGAGGTTGAGGTGGTTTGCATATTCCTCATCTTCAAGATATTCTGAATGACATAGTCCCTCGGTGTTCCACCAAAGAAGACTCCAAAGCCCAACATTCCCAGGCTTCCAACACTCTTTCTCTCTCTTTCTCCTTCAAAAAATCAATTTTCTTACCTGGTTACTGTGTTCGAAAGCTTTGTTATCATTTGGATCTGTTATATCAAAGTAAAATTTACATAGATATCATATTTCAAAGCTCATAGTCTAGATCTCATTTCTGAAAAGTATCATTAAGCATTCTAGATCTAGCATAAGGAAATTGTCCGTTTTGCATGGCAAGTTAAAGAAAATCAGTAGGTTGCATGCTCTAGATTTCCTTTTATATTTTAAAAAAGATTAAATCTAGAAATAAGTGCATATTTCATTGGCTGTACAGACAACAATCCAAGATCCCAAGGGAAGCTTGCTTTCCTTTGTTTCTTTTTCACCTGTTTAGCTAGTTTTAACTTAGTATTTTTTGAGTTAAGGTAGGCTGATCCAAAGGTACTCTTAAAGTGATTTTGGGCATCTTTTATTCTAACATGATTGCTAGTTTTTATCAGGTGTAACAGAAAAGAAAAGAATCTGCTGTTCGAAAGTGGCCTTGGGAGCATTCAAATCCCCCCAGGGGTCTCCCCTTTCACTAAAATTAAAATTTTTGGAAAGTTGTAAGATCTTGGTTTCATCCCATATAAGGACCAATATGTTTCTGATATTTCAGTTTTCTGATATTGTAACCAACAATAATAAAAGAAAATCTTTTTTGAGTAGGCTCTTTCGAGCCTGCTCCCCATCCCCCCACGGGGGATCTGCGTCCGTTTCACTTTTTTGCATTCTTCCCTTTTTTCTACTCTAGTTTAGTACTGACATGTAGGATTGTATAATTTAATATAATTTTTCATTATTTCATATTTTAATTTCAAAAGTAATCATACTACTTACCCCACGACTTCCCGATTGACCCGCAAGGGGAAAGAGATGCATGGTAGGACTAATTAGAAAACCGATGTTGGGTATCTTTGATTCCTTTTTTTATCAATTTTTTTGTTAGTCATAATAAAATTAAACTCTCTTTGATTCCCCAATTAAGTTCCACTTGGATCGAAAGAGGTTCCTGGAGGGTTTTCTTTTTAACAAGAACACCTATTTTAAAATTTACTAAAAATAACAAAGACTCTAGTCTGTATGCTCTGTACTTGGCTGCGGGTTGTTCAATCAATCAAGCTACATCAAAATAACTTGAGTGACTAGGATAATTAGGATTCACTCTTTCCAAATTGAAAAACCATCAGGCAAAAATCCAACGCCTCGATCAAACCATTACATTGGAAAAATACCCAAAGGAAGCGGGAACTCCTGAAAAAGTGACCTCGAGGCACCGATCTTTGTTACACCTTCAGGTGCATTATGAACAACAGTCTCAGAGACTCCATTCATCCCACATATTCCTTGCGAGTAGCCAAGATAGTTTAGTTTTGGACATATTTCAAATACCCCCTGGGTATATCTGGAGTCCCCTCGCCTAAGTTAAATTACTCATCTTCTTACATTAATTTAAAATTAACCAAGATACAATTACACAACATTTATTCCAGCACTTGCAAGCACTCTTAACTCCATTTTCAAGGCACCGGTCAACTGTTTATTTCTTTCAATCTATATCTGATTGGGTGTCATTTCTGTGCTTACTTGTGATTATCTCATCATGTTATTTATTGTTTACAATTGTTAAATCGAAACTCCTAAAAAACTTACTCTTTAATACCATCATCATAATAAATAATTTTTCCTTAGTAACTTAATAGGGTCTACCCCCCTTGGCTTCGTTAGGAGTTGAGCCTAAACGGAGGAGTCAAGAACAAGGTGATAGCCTTGACTCGAGACTTTCCCCCAAGGACACACTTAGTGGCTTGAATGTTTCTGCCACATAACCTAGGTGTGTGAAAGGTGGCAACAGGTTCCAAATCCATCCATAAACCAAATCCAAGTCGAATTGGTATGGCTTCTCATGCTATGCCATGTAGCCTCTCTCTTCACTTTCCCTCTTCTCCCAGATTCGAGTAGCAGCCTCTAGGCCTTCTCCAACTCCCAAATTCGACCCCTAAGATGCTCTATTTAATCCTGACATCTCAATATGTTAGTATGTCATCCTTCAGATCTGACTTGTGTCATAACTGTCATAGAATCTCCATCATTGGTGTCATAGATGTCATAAATGTAAGGGGAATCTAGCCGAGTGTCCATGAAACTCCCATTTGGCTCTTCCTCTCCCATGTAAGTTACAATTCATCCCAAATTCTACCTATGAAGTATATGTACAAGTATATTAACCTCATAATCCATCCCAAAACATTAGGATTCCCATAGATTCGAAATTACAAGAGGAGGATGCCATTTAACAAAGGAATTCTAGCTTGAGTGGGCCCCATAGTCTCCATGTGTCTCCATTCTCCATAGCCATTTCATTTTTCACTTGAATTCATTTAATTAAATCCATTAAATTGTATATTTTTTACAAGTTTTCAGCCACCGGTTTTAAGTAAAAATTATATCTCTGTTTATGACATTCTCAGAAAAATAAAGTGCTGGAAATAAACAAAAAATTTCAGACTTAAAACACTGCTGTAACTAATCTTTTTCAGTGACAGTAAATAAAATATCAGCACGCCATTCAACACATATAACACTAGTATTTTTGACCAATGGCCCTGGAAAAACCCATTAGGGGAAAACCAGTGAGAGAGAGAGAGTTTATTATTTCTTTAGGATAAAAATCAGACATGAAATTTACAATAAAAAAACCAACTTATCTCAACCCAAAATTTTGACCAGCAGACTGTCTCGGTTTTCATGCATTTTCTGCCTCGATTTCTATACAAACCTCCTCATTAAATGTGCCAAAAATATCAGTGAATTTCAGCACTAAAAAACTGTGGTAGTATACCTAGAATCTGTACTGTACGGACAACAATTAATGCTGCTGTATGGCCTCAAAATTTGTTCCTGAAAAGTACAGTCAACAACCTTGATTTTTGTGCTTGACACTGCCTCAAATTCTGTGCCCAGAATGTCCTCGAAAAATTATACAGAAACAGTACTGTATAGTCTGCAATAAATGCACCATACAACTCCTCGAAAACGTGCTTGCAATAAATGAGGTCGTACCCTCCTCAATTTTTGTGCATAATAAATGATGGCCGTACTTCACTATCTCAAAATGTGTGCCTACAATAAATGAACTGTACCTTCACCTTGAAACTCATGCCAACAATTAATCTCCTTGATTTTCATGCCCATTGAAAATCACTTCTAGTTCTGTCTTAGAATTCGTGTCCTCACTCTCTTCTGCTCTCTCTCGTTCAATCTCTCAACAAGAATGAAATGTTTTTGCCTTTTCCTTGCTTTTTGGTCTCAACCCTAGGTAGGTGAAGAGGCATCTAATCCAATGGCTGAGAATGAATTAGATCGACGGTGGAAATTAAATGCACATTTTTTATTTCTAAAAATTTAATTTTCCTCACCCACTTAAATTTTTCAAAAAGTTACTTTAGACAATAAAGTCATATTAAATGTCACTTAAGTCATTTAATACAAGGTTCACTTTATTTCCCTTCACTAGGTGACTAAAGGCTAAAGTCACCTAGTGTAACACTTCCTAAGTACAAAAATAACATAAATAAATATTTATTCCTTCTAATGTCTAAACACTATTTATTAGCTCCCTTATTGACTCCCTAATGTTTCCACCCAACCTAGAGAACTAGTAGGATTGATGGAATTTTCCCGCTATGCAATTATTTGAATGGGGACATTACATATTACCAATAATTGATGTATACCATTAATATATGCGAGGAGGCCACTAATAATGATGATAGACTCCAAGGTACTTGAGTACAAACTGACAAGTGTGAATAGATGTTTCGAAGTCAAACACTTGTAGAATAAAAAAATCAGGGGTCTTTTATGTATAGCCACTTTCGTCTATGAGGAAACCTGCTACTAATGATTGCAAGATCCAAGGTACTTACTAGGGTTCATATATCCATTTCCAAGATGATGAATTGGCATCAATAGGAGGTCATTAATGCATCCCACATCAACTGACACAAAACTGAGATCAATAGGTTGATATAATTTGGTAGAGCTGCGAGATCCAACACTGTATATTGACACAAGGAAGGCCAACATAATTGGTCCGGAATATATGAGGAATGGACGACACTAGTTTGAATTTCCTTGAACACATAACATGACATAGAATGGACACTTGGTAGCATGAGACTCGAGTAACTAACCATCATGAAATTCATCAATGCGAGATGCATTTAACAAAAGGATCCATAGAAGATGGGAAGGATAACCCATCGGTGGAGATATATTCAAATTAATGGTACAATGTTTTTCTGCAGATGTAAGTGGTGTACTGAAAACACATACAAAATTATGTGCTGTGTTCAAGGGAGACTAGTACTAACAATTGCCTTTGTTTCAAAGATTCATTATGACACGATTCGAGTCTCCCTTTGTTTTGGATTTTTGGATTTTTGGATTTTTAATTCTTTTTCATGTATTAGCTCGAAAAAGAATAAACGATGCTATAGAACATAAGAGGGAACGAGTTTTTCAAGGGAAGGCATCTATGTTTCAAGGGAACGTGTCATACCAAGGCAATGATACATAATACAAACACAGGTTGATTTAGTTTTGCGCACTCTTTCAGATATTACATTTATATGTAGGCTATTTGAAGTAGGATTATGTGTCGACAGAGAGTGAAATAGAACCAGATAACTACAGTTTTTATCCAATATGGGATCATGTCCAAGTAGGACAGAGGCACTGTGGTTTTACTTCAGACTGATTCTTGTGAAAAATTACCAAAATCATAAGACACCATGAATCATGCTCTATCTTCAGAGTCATGAATCAAATAGTTTGAACATGTAAATTTCTCCAAAATCCTGTACAAGTAATCATAAACTATCTATTTAGTCAGATAATATGCTCAATATATGCATTTAGTATCTGAAATATTAGAAATGAGTGTGTATTATCCTAGTAATCAAATGGATATAACAAAGATAAGTAAAAATACTCATTTTAACCATTTTTTGTAGGAATCACCTCCTTCGAGGATGTATTTCAGAAGCTATGAACCATTATCTAGTAATCCCGAGTGTAGGTGAGTCTTCATGATGGATCAAGAAATCAAAACAGTTCTGATGTGCTTTTGAATTTTCCATATATTCCAATTTTTTATGATTTTTTTGGATATTTTATATTGAAGAAAATTACAAAATGGAGAAAGTGCTTATACTACTCTTTTTGGTGTGTGCAAAGTTACTGCCAAAATGCCCCGATCTTAAACACACTTTTTGGTTACGATGTAATAATTTTACTCTATATAAAGGAATGTTACTTCAGATTTTACTTATGCTTTAAATGATTTACTCAATCATGGTTCCATGCATTCAATGTACATGCTTTCTTTATTGGAATTATCTATGAGAAATATACCAATCAAGTACGTAGTTAGCTAAGGAATCAACTAGACTATTTTAACTTCTAGGAACATGAATGTAATCAATGAATTCAAAATGAATTTCTAGAATACACACTCATAGAAAATTTATAAATAGTATAGGATCACAAACCTGATATCGATAGTTTAACTGAGATACAACAAGTTGCAAGTCCAGTTTAACAGTAATTCGTTGGATGCCAAGGCTGTTAGCCTACACTAGAATCTCAATGGCTATGCTATACTCTGCAACATTATTGGTCATAGGTCCAAGGAAATATCCTTCCAAACTAAGAACTTTATTATTGGGTGTGAATATTACCCATGGGACAGAAGTAATGTTTCGAGAGCCATGATTGGTGTTGTTTGTATATCCTATTATACCAAAATCCTGTCACCATCATGTGATAAGACATTTGACATACCTACTTGCCCTGAACCCTAGATTCTAGAGTGGAAACTAAATGGTTTTTCATCAATCTGTCATACAAATTCCCAGCACCACACATGCCCCTTTGTCCAGGAGCGGTGCCCTGCTCGCACCACCTTTCATCGATTGTCCACAAGCGGTGCCACCACCCATTTCCCTTGGTCCATAGGCGGTTATTACCAGAACCGCTCTGTCATAGAAGGAGAAGCGCGGTACCCTGGGTAAAAAGGGAAAAAGAGAAGTTTCTCGAGGCTTCTAGATGATAAGCCTCGTGTACTACCTTATCCCTACTGCTGTGGGTTGGTTGAGCTTGAGATCCCTCATCCTAGGATCTTAGAGGCCACCTCACCCACTAATTTCTCAACCATCTCTATCCATTAAAGCCCTATAAATATGAGCTCATATCCATGGTTGAGGAGAGAACATTGAAGGTATTGTTATGCCGTTGGATTGATTCTTGGCCCAAGATCATTTGGAGAGAGCATAGAGAGCTAGAGTCAGAGCTTTTGGGGATGAAGAGTTGGTTTCATGGAGATTCATGTCAACACTAAGGCTTGGTTGTAAACTTCTTCATATTTCTAATGCAAGTTGATTTTCTGTCCCATATATATTGTTGATGTTTGATTTCAGATATATATTGCTAGATTCCTTAGTCACTAGCATAGATTAGTAGATCATATTCTGGTTGCTTTGATTTGTTTCATGTTGAACTATTTTACAGGTACACTGGTGAACTATCAAAGCCTTGTATTCCAAATATCTACAACGTCTAGGGGGAGTTATAAACCTCTATGATCTATTTGTTTTGGATCTGAACCATTTAGACCAGTGGAACACCTTACTGTCTGCAGGAGGTGAAATATTCTAGCTAACAAATCTGGCGACTCCGCTGAGGAATGAAGTTGTGTATCAGTCATTCTGATCTTCCTTAGTTTGCAACTCTTATGCAAATCCAGGCTCCTTCTTCAACTCTCTTCAGTCATATCTACTCTCTGACTGACTCCGTTTGGGTTTGAAACATATAGATTTGTTTAGATCTGAGTCATTTTAGTATTTTATGCTCTGTTTCCATATTCAATTCAACAGTATTTGCCTTGATCTGGTCTTTTTCTGACTTGATCTTTCACTCTCTTTGTGTTTTGGATTTTCACAGGGAACCACACATGTCCTGTTGGCAAGGAGCGGTTCCACTTCCTGAGTCTAGTTAGCAATACGTAGTGCCACCGCCTGAATCTAGTGAGCAAGGAGCGCTTCTACCTCAAAACTGCCTGTCAGTAGCTTCATCTACGCGGTGCCAGGTAGGCCCTGTTCTAGACTTTGTATTTTGATTTTTTTGTGTGTTTTTGGCTTACTTTTTGATGAAAATGAAGTGTACTGTTGAATTGTATATTCTGCAGTCGCTTTGATTGTTGTAGTTCCTCTGCATTCAAAGAGAGTTTGTGTTTCTTGCATTATATTTTACATTATTTTCTTTGCTTGAAACCTCTTGCTCTTTTCTGTAGATATTATTCATTGGAATTGGAAATATACATTTCATGTTCATGTGTAGTCTTTGGTTTGTTTTGGACTTGGAATGCATGAGTGATCCATGTTGTTTTGAGTCTTTCTTTGCTTGGGGTAATTCTTGTTTCCTTTTGCATACTGATTTTTTCAGTGCTTGGTAGGAAAGATTGGTTCTTCATTTCCTTGTCTGTTTTAAAGAGAAGTTTTAGTTTTCTCTCTCTTTTGCTTTATCCGCAAGCTTGTTGAATGATTTTCTTCTTGTTTTGTGCATGATTGTTTGAAATTCTAGATCTTACTTTCATTGAGAAGAAAAATCTATTTTCATCTTTTGCGTGCATTAGAGTTAGATTTGTTTGGAAACGTTAGTGAAATCATCTTTCCATTAAGTTTTTATGTGTCTTTTTCAAGCATGAAAAGATAGGAAACATTTTTTTATTTTAGATGTTCTCTAGATATCTTTTTTATTTGCTTTGAAGATTGTTGGGGTGCATTTTTGGGAAGAAAAGTAAATCTCTCTCCCTCTCTTAGGTAGAATTTCATTGAAAAGGAAAACTTGCATTGTCATATAGATCAGTGTGCATCTTCTTTAATTTCAAGTTTTCACTCCATGGTTCCACCTAAACGCACAAGATAAAATTAACGATAGTACTAGGTTAAAACTTTTAGCAATTTGAGTGATAAGTTAGAGACGTGTTCGGGCATCGTTAAGTGTAGGAGCTATCATTACTTGTCCACATTACATCCTGGGACTCGCGCGGTTCTTTTACGTACCATCGGTATATCGAACAACCTTTCACATACCCTTCAGGTATATAGAAAGGTACTTCATGTACTCGATTGTATATCGAAAGGCCCCTTGTGAACGGTTATGCATTAGACAAAACTACTACTGATTTGAGCTCCCTCATACTTTGCGTATATTGGGAGACCCTTTTAGGAATCCTCAAACCATCTGAGTTATCCTTTTGGCTTGTCCTGTGAGGTTCCTAACTCTTATCCACTCCTTTTACATGTTTGCTTGTTTCTTTTAGTTTGAGTAGTACTCGCTTGTGTGTGGTAGTTAGGGGGTTATTAGAGAGTTTAGAGATGGCATCCTCATCTAGGACTACCACTCAAGAAGTTCCTTTCCAAGGTGTACCTTTTGTATTCCCTCCAAGTGAAGGTATTGGTTGTCCCTTTATTGCCACTCTAAATCTTCCTGGATTAACTATAGGATTACCGGTATGGATTTTTAATCTGGCAATTCTTGTTACACCTAATTTCTCAAATGTCACCTCTCCTCCAGCAGAGGATCGACCTCAACCTAATCCTTCTCCTTCTTCGTCGGTTGATGTTCCACCCCTTTCTTCTTCTTCGCTTGACCAAAGCTCTATGGTTAGTAGTCATGTGGATAAGAAGAATAAGAAAGGGAAGAGTAAGAAGAAGAAGGATAAGAAAGAGAAAAAGCAACAACTATCTGCTCTTGATGGTGCTTGTTCTAAGAGAACACTCGAAAAACCCAAGTTCCCTTGTAAGATTTGTAAGGGGGACCACCTTCTTAAGGAGTGTCCTAGTCTCTCCCATGTACAAGAAGAGTGGTCTAAAATATCCAAACCATCTGTGTCATCAACCTCTGATCATCATGTTGACGATACTCCCTCAACCAGTGACCCATTAGTAAAAGTTCGTAAGGGTAAAGTCTTGTATCCTTGTTTGATATGCAAGGCTATGCATCGTACTTTTCTTTGTCCAAGCATGGATGAAGCTTCGCGTTGGTTGGAAAATATTACTGATCATCAACAGGTGATTCCAACAAGTGATAGTAAGTTATCCCTCGATCCCCCATTGGTTGACCAAGTGGTCGATTTAGATTTATCTGTGGTTGATCCCACTCTTCCTTTGGAGAGTGAAGTTAAAGTGGTCGAGTCGGTGTCATTTCCACCCGATCCCGCTCTTTCATCAAAGAGTGTGAAGACTGAAGTAGTCTCTTTGACCAAATCTTCATCTTGTTCTTCTCTTCCAATAGAGAATGAACCAAAACCCGTTGAAGTTTTTATGCTTCGTTTTGATTGTTCTCGACAAGAGGAAATATTGTCTGTTTCAATAGAACACTCTCCAAGTATTGAGGTTATTTCTGTTGACTGGAGTAACATAACAGAGTCTCGTCTTCATTCGAGTGTTCCTTTCCAGATAGTTGTGAATGTTACTTCTAGGCGGATACTTTGCAGTATTGTTGATGAAAGGGCTTTTGTTAGTATTATATCTTCAACTGCTTGGCAAGATTTAGGTTCTCCTCATCTTTTGCCAGCCACCGATCAGATACTGGATTTTAATTGAAGACCTACTGCACCTTTAGGGACCCTTCCTTATTTTCCTATTACATTAGGAGGGAAAACTGTCTGTATTGATGTTATTGTGGTCCAAGGTCCTTTATATTTCTATCTGCTCCTTGGACATGATTATGTTTATGACATGAAGGCTATTGTGTCCACACTCTTTAGAGTTATGCATTTCCCCCATGATGGGAAGATTGTGACCATTGATCAGCTTTCCTTTGTTACACCTGACCATCGTATTACTCCTAGTAATCAGACTGCCTTGAATGTGCCGCATGTTCTTGTGGTTCCTTCCCCTTCTTCTAGTTACCTTCTTCCCATCATAGGTAAAATGGGGGGCATGGCTCTAATCTATGGACATCATAATGGAGCTAAGCCGCTAGCTCTTATGTAATGGGGGAAACCTACCAACCTCTGGATATCATGTTGGGTAGGAGCAGGTTGTAGAGCATAGTTTAATTTTGGTTTCAAGCTCATTAAAAAATAAAACCACTCCTTAAGCATAGTTTACGCTTTTGGTTTCAAGCTTGCATAAAAATGAAACCATGTCTAGAGCATAGTTTACTTTCGGTTTCAAGCTCGTTAAAAAATAAAACCACTCCTTAAGCATAGTTTACGCTTTTGGTTTCAAGCTTGCATAAAAATGAAACCATGTCCTAAGCAAAGTTCCCATTCTATGTCAAGCTCGTTAAAAAATGAAATAGCACCTGAACATCGTGTTAGGTTCTGACCATCATGTCAGTTTTTTCCTGAGCAAAGTTTCCATTCTATTTCAAGCTCGTTAAAAAATTAAATAGCACCTGACCATCATGTCAGGTTCTGACCATCATGTCAGTTTTTCCTTGAGCAAAGTTCCCATTCTATGTCAATCTCATTAAAAAATGAAATGGATGTCCTCAAGCATAGTTTACCTTTTGGTTTCAAGCTTGCATAAAAATGAAATCATTTTTTAGCATAGTTCATTTTCTATTTCAAGCTCGTTAAAAAATGAAGTAGGTTTCCTTAAGCATAGTTTACCTTTTGGTTTCAAGCTTGCATAAAAATGAAATCATGTTCCAAGCATAGTTACCTTCTATTTCAAGCTTGTGTAAAAATGAAATAGATCCCCTTCCCTTGAGTCGAGTCTTCACTTTAGTGTTAGAACTTGAACCTTCGCCTGCCTGATTCTGATGCTTCCTACCCCCCTGGTGAACATTTTCACATTAGTAACCAGGTTTTTTAGGTTGGGTATGGAATAAAAATCATTAAATGAAACGAAGCTTGGGGGCATGTCGAGCCGCTAGCAACCATGCTAGGGGTAAGCTTCGCTAGCAATCATGATGGGGGCAAGATTCCAACCTCTGTATACCATGTTAATGGGATTTTTCAGGCATAGTTTACCCATTGGTTTCAAGCTTGCGTAAAAATGAAACCAATCTTCAAGCATTCTTTCAACTGATCTTTGAGCTCGTTAAAAACCGTAAGATGGTGTTGAGCTTACTTTTCATTTTTCGTGCTCTGGTTAAAACATGAAAAGTGGTTTGAGCTTAGTTTATTAATTTTTCGTGCTCTGGATTCAAACATGAAAAATGTTAATGGAGTTCTCCTTAAACTTTTTTCAGACTCTTTAAACATGAAAAAATAGTCGAGTCTGTTTCCGAATATTTCCAGGCTCGTAAAAAGTGACATTGTGTAAAGAAACCTCATGGAGTTCTCTTTAAACCCTTTTCAGGCTCCCTAAATATGAAAAGATCATCGAGTGATCTTGTCTTCTTCACGTTCGTTAAATTATTTGAAGAGTCATCCGTCCGATGGTAGGTTATCTCTTTCTCGGTTTGGATAGGACTATTTACGAGAAAGGAACACTCCAGACAATCATGACTGGAAGAGTTCTCTAAGGTATGATTTTACACTTTTTCAGGTCCTAGAGACTAAATCATATGAAAAAGGACCCCCATGGAGTTTTCTTCTGTATTCATTCAGACTCTCTAAACATGAATGATACCGAGTTTTATTTCAGTGGACTCATTAAATTAAACATTGAGAGACCCGTTTTGGGAATGAACCCCTCCTCTCTCAGGTTCGTAAAACATATGAGACTGGACTTGTCTTCTGACAAGCTATATCGAGTGTTTGTTACCCTCTTTGAACTCTTAAAACTGAAAAGAGGCACTCATCGATCATGATGGGGGAAATGGGAAGGGAATCATTTTGCAAATAATGGAAGTTGTTTGTCATTACCTTTGAACATGGCACTTGTCTGCACAATCATGTCAGTCAATTGGGTATTAAGTTGATCTCCGTGACGATCCACTTTCATGAGTCATGCCAATCCTTTGAGTCTTTCAAAAGAATGCATTGTCCACTATCGCATTGTGTATTTGTCCTATCTAGTCATATTGCCAAGTCATTTTGTCGTGCCGCCCGATGTTCAAAGGGGATTTGAAAAAGTTTTATCTCTTCAGTCTACACAATCTTTGTCTCAGTATCTTTGAGTCAGTCATATGGTTACTACATTCACATCATTCCAGAACTATGTTCTGAGTTTCATGTTGTCGATGTGGGACTCATCATGGCCCTCCTTCGACAAGACTATTCCCATTGACATCAGCTCATCATCTAGGAAATAGTCTTAGAAACAATATTTAGTACCTTGAGATCTGTATGCCTTAATGACAGATTCTCTCGCTGTCAACATAGGTTAGCATCATTGACCTTTGATCGATAGAATCGACTAGGTGTTTGACATCAGGACATCTATTCGCACTCAGTAGATTGTACTAGAGTACCTTGGGAATCGATGACATTAATGGTGATCTCCCTCGCACTTGTTAATGGTCCACATCATTGGTCGGTAATCAAGTGATTTCTACCCTGTTTGAATTCAGATCATTGTAATCATATGGATAGATTTGTACTTTGTGGAAGATGAGACGAAGACCCTGGGCATTTGTTTAAAAGCGCTCATTGATTTTTCCCCAGGTTACGATGGAGTTTTGTATATCTAGCATGGATCCACATTTGTATGGTCATGGCTATGCTCAAATTTGCGCCTGTATGACATAGATCTACGTTGTATGTCTGGTAGCTATGTCTAAGTTTGAGTCCTCTATCACATGGATCTATGCTGTATTCTAGTAGCCATGCTTGTTTATTCCACTCATGGATCTGCCTTGTATTGGTTTGTAGCTATGAGTTTGGTTACTTGTGTCTATGAGTCAACATACTGATGTACTACAGATGCCTACTTGATTGCATACTACGGTCGAGCCAACATTTTCATCTCCTGGCAACGACTTGTTCTCAAAGCTCTCATTTATCGTATCACTCTAAGAGTCATGCTTTGGGGGGCATCCTGTTATACCAAAATCCTGTCACCATCATGTGATAAGACATTTGACATACCTACTTGCCTTGAATCCCAACTTCTGGAGTGGAAACTAAATGGTTTTCATCAATTTGTCATACAAATTCCCAGCACCGTGCATGCCCCTTTGTCCAGGAGCGGTACCTTGCTCGCACCGCCTTTCATTTGTTGTTCACAAGTGGTGCCACCTCCCATTTCCCTTGGTCCATAGGCGGTTATTACCAGAACTGCTCTGTCATAGGAGAAGCACGGTAACCTAGGTAAAAAGGGAAAAAGAGAAGTTTCTCGAGGCTTCTAGATGATAAGCCTCGTGTACTGCCTTATCCCTACTGTTGTGGGTTGGTTGAGCTCGAGATCCCTCATCCTAGGATCTTAGAGGCCACCTCACCCACTAATTTCTCAACCATATCTATCCATTAAATCCCTATAAATATGAGCTCATAGCCATGGTTGAGGAGAGAACATTGAAGGTATTGTTATGCTGTTGGATTGATTCTTGGCCCAAGATCATTTGGAGAGAGCATAGAGAGCTAGAGTCAGAGCTTTTGGGGATGAAGAGCTGGTTTCATGGAGATGCATGTCAACACTAAGGCTTGGTTGTAAATTTCTTCATATTTCTAATGTAATTTGATTTTCTGTCCCATATATATTGTTGATGTTTTATTTCAGAGATATATTTCTAGATTCCTTAGTCACTAGCATAGATTAGTAGATCATATTCTGGTTTCTTTGATTCATTTCATGTTGAACTCTTTTGCAGGTACACACATGAACTATCAAAGCCTTGTATTCCAGATATCTACAGTGTCTAGGGGGAGTTATCAACCTCTGTGATCTATTTGTTCTTGATCTAAACCATTCAGACCAGTGGAACACCTTGCTGTCCATAGGAGGTGAAATATTCCAGCTAACAAATCTTGTTAGCTGGAATATTTCACCTCCTACGGACAGCAAGGTGTTGCACTGGTCTAAATGGTTCAGATCCAGAACAAATAGAGGTATAAAGGTTGAAGACTCTCCCTAGACGCTGTAGATATCTGGAATATAAGGCTTTGACAGTTCACCTGTATACCTTCAAAAATCTCAACATGAAACGAATCAAAGCAACCAGAATATGATCTACTAATCTATGCTAGTGACTAAGGAATCTAGCAACATATATATGCGAAATCACAATAACAACATCATATGTGGGATAGAAGTCAACTTGCACACTACTACATTTTGACCAAAAATCCGACGACCGTATTGTTGGATTTTCGACACTTCCATGTCGCATGTACGACACTATGATTTTTTAAAGTGTCGGTGGATTTTCATCGATTATCCGACATCTTTCTAATCCGTCGGTTAAGCGACAGCTCAGTTTACCGTCGGTTATCCGACACTTACAGGCCGTTGCTTCTACACTTACAGGCGTCGCTTAACCGACACCTACAGGCGTCGCTTAAGCGACGGTATGGTATTTAAAAAAAAACACACACACACAGGCGTCACTTAACCGACACCTACAGGCGTCGCTTAAGCGACGGTATGGTATTTTAAAAAAAAACACACACACACAGGCGTCGCTTAAGCGACGTTCTCCTTAAACTTTTTTCAGACTCTTTAAACATGAAAAAATAGTCGAGTCTATTTCTGAATATTTCCAGGCTCGTAAAAAGTGACATTGTGTAAAGAAACCTCGTGGAGTTCTCTTTAAACCCTTTTCAGGCTCCCTAAATATGAAAATATCATCGAGTGATCTTGTCTTCTTCACGCTCGTTAAAGTATTTGAAGAGTCATCCGTCCGATGGTAGGTTATCTCTTTCTCGGTTTGGATAGGACTATTTACGAGAAAGGAACACTCCAGCCAATCATGACTGGAAGAGTTCTCTAAGGTATGATTTTACACTTTTTCAGGTCCTAGAGACTAAATCATATGAAAAAGGACCCCCATGGAGTTTTCTTTTGTATTCATTCAGACTCTCTAAACATGAATGATACTGAGTTTTATTTCAGTGGACTCGTTAAATTAAACATTGAGAGACCTGTTTTTGGGAATGAACCCCATTCCTTCCTAGCAACCTAGGAAGGAATGTGCTCATGAAATAACTCAACTCAGTGGTGGCTTCTTGCCTTCTTTATGCACCTTTCAAAAAATTAAAGTGTTGTGAATCGAAAGCCCACCTAGTTTAATATTGAAAATAAAAGTTGACAGAAGATGAATTTCATTCTATGTCACCTACAGAAGTTTTTAGACCTCGAGATTGGATGAGTAGTCAAAAAACGCCTGGATGAAAATGATTGTTTCTTATGGAAAACATTCGAGGAATGTATTCTGAACAACAATATGCAAGTAGTTATGAAATAGCACCCTTGAATTAGCAAAATATTTCAATTCCTCAAATGCTTTAAAGTCCCTAGTTATTTCGTGCTTTTTGGAAACATCAAAGACACATGGATATGGAAGGTTCTAATGGTTTTTTATTTGATTGTCTAACATGTTTAGTAGATTTGAATTTTTTTATTGTCAGGCTTTTATTTGGAAAGATCTTTGAAAATCGTTCAATTAAAGTTTGATGAATTGCATCAGACAATTTCCAGATAATGTTGTTGAAAAAGGTAGTGTCAAGAAAGTTAATTAGATGATCTAGCTAGATGTCAATGTAGAACAGGTGCTGCTTTCACTTGAGGTTTGTAAAGCTTGCCTAATTAGCATATCACCAGATAATAGGAGATTTTTTGAGCACTCAGTTGCTGGTAATGGCCGATCTTGTTGTCCACTTTTCTGTGCTAAACCAAAGCCTCCAAGTTCTTTCTAGGAACACTAGGCTTCAACTTACAGCTAGCAGAATCATTGTTAGAACTAGTGTTTGACCAAGGCTTCTCTGTTAATTTTTCAGAAACATGCTTGTTAGCACCATACGAACCCAGTGCAAAAACCAGAAAACCCAAGACAAACTTCAAACCGTCTAGATGGGTTTCATCGGTAGACAACTCTTGTTAGATGTCTGCTCTATCCAAAATGTGTCCTCTCTTGAAACTGGGATCTTTCTCAGAGACACTTTCCACATACCTGCCTGGAGCAATGATAAAATTAAAGACAACCATGCCAACTGGAGGGTTGAAAGCTTGTCATTTAATGACCATGCAGGAGGGCTCTGTGTCCAACTGTGGTGACTCTTTCTCCTCTCCCTTGTGACTTGGCTAGTTTGTTTCCTAGGCATTCTCTCACTCTGTTGTGACATTTGATATCTAGCAGAGGCAGTTGGGGATGTAGCAGGAGGTTCTCGGTTCATGGTGCATGGTGCATGGTGCCACTCCATATTGATATAGGAGTTGGTGCAGGTGAATCAAATCCAACTCTATCTTTTGCACTTGCATTGTAGTATGCAGCGAGGATTACGAGCTCTCTGGAAAAGATTGGAAAGTAGGACGCAAAGCACATTTCCAGAGAAATCTTGTCCATGTATCACATTGCAAATAAACTTACAATTTTGTTAACTCAAAACTCTTTTGATACTCCCCACACTGATGATAATATTCTTCTTTTCACGCTATCAGATCTGCATTGTTCTTGAGTGAGTAGCTGACAGATGTTTCTTGGGAATTGAGATCACTGGGTAACCTTTCGAGCTCTGCAAACTTTGATTCAACATTCTCTGCTTTATCATACTGCAAGAGATATGCAGTGTATAGGTTAATATAGCTATTTATGTCTTCAAAGGTTCCAAAAACAAACAAAAATGTATAGCACACCATGGGTTTGAATAAATAGGACACATTTATGCATTTCTCATCAAAGGAAGAATAGTACCTTCTTTATTAAACATGAATAAAATGAAGAAAGCCATCCATTCTCGACACCAAACCTCAAAGATGATACTAGGCTGGCTTCTGCCAAAAATGTTAATTTCCAAAACACAAATAAGCAGAGCAATAAAATGTCTGTCTAAACCCTTAGACTAATTGAACCGTGGATAGAAATGGTGCACTAATAAGGCACGCAAATGCATCATACTAGATAGAAACAATAAATAATAGTATATGCAATATGCAATAAACATCCATTTTCCTTGAATAAACAAATTAGACTAAAAGAAAACACTAACGACACTAAACACAATGTTGGCCATGCTGCATAATTGTAACAAAAGTAGTTTTACCTTCTGCAAATGTGAGCATATGATTATTAAGTAGACACTCTAATGCCTGCACACAAAATTCAAACAGCATAGACTACAAAATTACATTTTGGAACTCATAGCATTTGGGTAAGGAAAACAAGGTCATAAATCCCTGAGAAAAGTTCAATTAGAGGAGCTTATGCTTGGCATTCCGAGAGCAATACTCTCTTAAAAAAAAGGAAATGTGCCATTTTAACAGAAAGGACATTGAGTCATTTTTCATATAAAATGTTTCTTACAGTTTCTTAATCTAAGCCATTTCTAGGAACTCATGACCATCAATTATCCATCTGTGGGGAAAGTAGGGGGGAAGAAGGGACTTGCCACTTGTATAACTGGATGTTTGTCCCAACGATGTATTTTCTATAGATATTTTTGGTGTTTTAACCCAAGCATGGGAAGAGATGAGGGGCTCCGGCTTCATAACAATTTTTCAGCAACAAAATTTCTGCTTGAAGACACTGTTGTACTGTTAGATCTGTGCTTCTGCATCAATTTTTTCTAAGAATTTAAATTTTTTTCAAGTT
>LPNX010198262.1:462182-531255 GCA_001517045.1 Pseudotsuga menziesii | reverse complement strand
AAAGAAAGTCCTGCTGGAGCGCTTCTAAAGCATGATCTCCAAATCTCAAAATAAGCCTAATCAACCAGCATTAAAGCTGTAATGAGTTGTCACCAGTTTTAAATGAGATACATAGAAGGATCTCCAACATAGCACAAAGTCCCATTTATAGGCATCATGATACAAAAGTACATGAAATATCTGAAGTGACTTATTGCCCATCCCCCAGCCCAAAGAGAATGTTATCACCATGAAGAGGAAACCAGCAATCTGTTTGGACATGGAAAGATCGAACAGATTCCAGCACTTTCCAAGTTCCAGCTTCCAGTGTAAGATCAGCTTTGGAAAGGGAATCAACTTCCTTATTGTGCTCTATGGACGCATGAAATAATGTGATGGTTGTAAAAGCAGATTGAAAACAATTAACTTACTGTAAACAACACTTATACATTTGCTTAACCTCATTGAAGTTTTTAACTTTTCTCTTTTGGATTTTGTTTCCCACACACTCTCTCTACATTACTTATTTAAAGGAGTCAGATCTGTTTTCTTATGTCTCAGACCCTTAAATGGACCTATTTCAGTCCTTGATGTTCATTTGGTTTTGGTGGTCTCAGACTCTAATTCATTTCACATGGAGTCATTTTATAACTCAAATTTCACAGAGCATGTAAGATCAATATGTCGAATTTAGACCCGTGTCACCTTGATCTAGGTGGTGATTATATGATATATCATATTGGTTAAATTTAAATTCTCCAAATCCCTGTCTTTTCCCAACAATCATCACTACATTAAAGTGTTTAGTGCTTGGCCATGCACAAGCAAGAGGGTCATGGTTTTTGCTTTTTCTTGAACTCTTGTAGGGATTCTGAAAGCACAAAATTAATTTTCTTTTTTATTTGTTTTTGGTTAGATTAAATTGCCTACCTAAAAGAGCCCTAAATCATAAATTTCAAATAAAAACAGTGTTTTAATGCTTGATATCCATTCACCCGTGGTGCTAAGATTTATAATGTGAAGTTCCTTATGTGTCTCAAAATTGTGATTACTTGTTGGCAAATAACCCTAATGAGTACAAGCTAGATCAAAAATTTGATTCACAAATCTGCATCTAGATTTATATTGTCAATTTTCATATTCTGTACCTTGATGGTATACAAAATTCGAGTTATAACTAGACATTGTTTTGCCAATGTTTAGAGTCTATTCTTTTAATTTTATCTATTTGAGAGGGAAAAACTGCACAGGCAATTTGCAGGTCATTTCTGCGTCAGTGTGGTAGCTTTGAGCTCTATCCATGGTGAATTTGAATTTAATGATTTCATAATTGGAAATTTTAGAAAATATTGGCCTGACAGTAATAGGATGCAGTTGCACAGAGCCACTAAAGAAGGTGGGGAGTGGAGTCACACACATCAAATTGCATACAGGGCGATTTCGATGGAATTCATACTGGAGTTGATGTTTCATCATACAGGCCCCTTGGTCCTTGCTACGTTAATAATTTTCTTGAACATAACCTAAGTTTAGGTCATGCAAAAATGGTAACACCATAAATCACACCACAAAGGAAACAAAATAGTTGGGATAGGTGGCTAAAGTATGCTTGATAACATTGACACAATGGTGAAAAGGAAAAGTTTGATGAGGGTGATGTAACATTCTTGAAAAAAATAAGGGTTTAGTGTATATAGCCATTTAACCTCTAAGCAACAAGTTCTAGGTAATTCATGGATCATATATATTTAATATATCCATAAACCTTTAACTTTAAGTAATAAATGAATAAATAATGTAAATATATCATATTGGGGTGTTTTTTAAAATCATCATAATGGAATATTGTCTTCAATTATTTGTTCATGATGAACTTTGGTGAGGGGAAAAACCCTGATGAAAAGAATGGTGAGGGGAAAAACCCTGATGAAAAGAATCGAGAACGCTACGAGCAAGCAGGTTACATTTTCTAAGCGCAGGAACGGGCTGCTCAAGAAAGCTTACCAGCTCTCGGTGCTCTGCGATGCCGACGTGGGACTTATGATTTTCTCTCCAAGAGGAAAGCTCTATGAGTTCGCCAATCCCAGGTGTGGTTAATGTGTATTTTCCATAACTGTTAGACTCCTATCAGTGTATAAATGTTTGCGATTATTTGTCTTCCCTTTTGGGTTAGTGGTGTATTTTCCCTAGCTGCTACAGAAATATGAGTTCGCCAATCCCAGGTGTGGTTAATGTGTAATTTCCATAACTGTTAGACTTCTATCAGTGTATAAATGTTTGCGATTATTTGTCTTCCCTTTTGGGTTAGTGGTGTATTTTCCCTAGTTCGATTGCTCTCTGTATTTTTTCGTAAGTCTTTACTTGCATAAAGAAATACAAGCGTTTTAGACACATGTGTCCCGGTATATACTCTTGAAAGGCCCAGGCCCTGGCCCATTGAACTACTTTTCTCATTTGTTGGATATTAATAAAATTATATCATCTTATCTTATCGTATCTCTTCAATTCTCACTGGTATGTATTGTACATTTTCTGGGCATAATTTTGGTGCAGTTTTTTTAACCCTATCTTCCAAACATTTCCAACAAAGAGTTTTTCTATCTGAGCATTCAATTTTTCATAGGCTGTCTTAATATCCATGTCCGAGACTCTGATTTACTTGAATATGATCATCTACCACCCCTCAATTGTTTGAGTGTGTGGACCTATTTGATGTCTTCTGAGTTCCATGCTGGTGGAACTGAAGCTGGAGTGAGGCAAATAATGAGCATATGTTGATCAAGATATGTTAAATTTGTCAGATGGTTGGTAGTTTCTTTAAATATCATCTCACTCACTTATGCACAGATGTGATACATTGATTCCCTACTATAAGTCAATTCACTACTACAACCATAACATACCGATTGGAACCATAGAACTGTCAATAATCTTAGCCTCCTACCTCAGCCATGTTTACCATGTTATGCAAAATACCTGCAATGAATGTCAATTACTCAAAACAAATGCATATCAGAATGGTAATGCCAATACCCTGCTCATGGTTTACAAAATTATCTTCCATGAAGTTCTCTAACTGTTTAAGTTCAGTCCAGGCCATTCAAAGAGGACATTCTCAGGTTCTGTGTTGATATATTCACATGGTTGATGATGGTGGTGCTAGATCCTCTTTTACTTCTAGTGCAAAGTAGCTTGTGTCTTCTTCTGTCTTGGCCCAGTCCTATAGTAAACTTGGTTGCCAAACTTTGGAGCTGTGCAAAACTGTGGGCTTGATAATGCTATCCAAGAGCTCCATCTTGGATGGGATGTCTTGAAAGAGGTGCTGAACAAAATATATGAAAAACATGGGAGGATAAAATAATGTTTCCTTTTGTATTTCAAAAATTGTGTTCAATTTTCAAAGACTTCTTTGGTGAGCATCGATCTAAGTAAATTTTCCAATTAAGCAACATAACCAACTGCTCCATATGCTTATCTCACACAACTTTAAAATTTTTCTGGATTACTGGAACTGGATCCTGCTGATTCAAAAGCTAAAAGTAAAATTGATGCTTAGCGCTGACTACGAGGAATTTACCAGTACTTTCAGTGAAACAATTGGGTTAATGTTTTATCTTCGTGGAGTCAGTGAAATATACTTTTTATTTAGTAGACTATAAATCAAAATTGCAAATGAACCTTTA
Organism: Pseudotsuga menziesii; assembly: GCA_001517045.1. Classification (NCBI taxonomy): domain Eukaryota; kingdom Viridiplantae; phylum Streptophyta; class Pinopsida; order Pinales; family Pinaceae; genus Pseudotsuga; species Pseudotsuga menziesii. Next base: position 527,593 of record LPNX010198262.1, on the reverse strand, counting down.
TTCGTTGGTAGAAAAGGTTATTGTTTGGTTACCAATAGCATATTGATATCTGATTGAAAGATGAATTCTGTAGATACATATTACTGTGAAATTTGGGTAGCTTTTAATCACTTTGAGGAGTTTTTTTACTCACTGCATGAAGATTCAATTAGAGTCTATATCATAGAGAATAATCATGATTTTAGTGTAGAGATGTATACATATCTACCTTGATCTCTAAACAGTATAGAGATGTATACAACTCTTTTAGAATTTCAATGTTTTTCATCATGATTATTACCTAAATCCATTTGCCATTTGTCATAGGGCCTGTTTATTGATTTCCTTGGAACTTTGGTCTGTAGTTGCAAGCTTTAGCGTAGCTATGAAGCTTGTTTCCAAAACCTTGTTATTAAATGCTTGAAAAACATAGAGAATTAAGCTATGCATTGCATCTTGCCTATGCGTGTAAGGTAATAAATAACCTTTGCACAAGTCAAAGTCCATCTAGTAATCTTCCCTCTTTTAGTAACATATTTGTCATTCGAATCAATAGAATCTAGATAGAAGGGTTTAAATATCAAAAGGGGATAAGAACCATGGTGTAAAAACCCTTACCCCTCTAACCAAATAAATTGTTTTACAGTCTAAGGGATATACTGCCTTACTATTCTATGAGAATATTCCAGTTATAGACCTATCATGCTTAGCAGTACCATTACTAGGATATACTGCCTGGATCTTAGCCTAGAACCATAACTTCATCATTCACATATCATACACAATAATTAAAAAAATAAAATACCATACCATACCGTCGCTTAAGCGACGCCTGTAGGTGTCGGTTAAGTGACGCCTGTGTGTATTTAAAAAAAAAATACCATACCGTCGCTTAAGAGACACCTGTAGGTGTCGGTTAAGCGACGCCTATAAGTGTAGAAGCGACGACCTATAAGTGTCGGATAACTGACGGTAAACTGAGCTGTCGCTTAACCGACAGATTAGAAAGATGTCGGATAACCGACGAAAATCCACTGACGCTTAAAAAAAATCATAGTGTCGTACATGCGACAGGGAAGTGTCGAAAATCCGACAATACAACCGTCGGATATTTGGTCGAAATGTAGTAGTGATAAGGGCTGTTTCCTTTCTGACGAGTAGGTCAGATGTGAGTGCCGACCATTCTAATGTAGGATTAGTTCCTACACAGATGTAAGGGCTACCGCCTTTCTGACGAGGAGGTTAGATGTGAGTGCCGAACATTCTAATGTAGGATGAGATCCTACATAGATGTAAGGGGTACCACCTTTCTGATGAGTAGGTCAGATGTGAGTGTCGACCATTCTGATGTGACTATAGGATGAGGTCCTACATGATCAGATGTAAGGGATACTTCCTTTCTGACGAGGAGGTCAGATGTGAGTGCCGACCATTTTGACAAGTAGGTCAGATGTAAGGGATATTGCCATTCTCTAAATGGAGGCACCTGGTCAGTTACCAGGAAACCTCAGTATAGGACTGGGCACTTTTCTGACGAGTCAAGGTCAGATGTAAGTGTTGTGCCTTTCTGACGAGTCAAGGTCAGATGTGAGTGCTGGCCATTCTGATGAGTAGGTCAGATGTAAGGGCTACCAAAGACCTACGAGGAGGTAGGCCTACACCCAGCATGAAAAAGGGCTGGCTCTGTAGAACTTCCTGTGATGAGAAGAATCATGAGATAGCACATATGATGATGACCCAGTGATGATCCAGATCGAGCTATGATCCAGATCCAGTTATGATGTCTCCAAGATGATCCAGATCGAGTGATGATTCAAATACAACAGTGATGATGACCCAGTGGTGATCCAGATCGAGTGATGATGCAGATCCAGTGATGGTGATCCATATCGAGTGATGATCTAGATCCAGTGATGGTGATCTAGATCGAGTGATGATCCAGATCCAGTGATGATGATCAAGATCCAGTGATGATCCATATCGAGTATGATCTAGTGATGATGATCTAGATCGAGTGATGATCCAGATCCAGATGAATATGAATTGAAGATGAAGATGATGAGAACTTGATGATGACCCAGATGATACAGAGAAGAAGACTTGTGCTGAAAATTATGTCAAGAGAATACCTTCCTAGTTAAGAGGGAGTGTTGATGTATATGTAACTTCAGAATGTATTCACTTGTATTTCTTATGTATTGTAACCCGATGTTTATTCCAGGATGTATTTTTAATGTACTTGAGTCATGTCATGCCCTGATATTTCGATTGGGAAGATCTATAATGTAAACAAGTCATGTCAAGTCATTGTGGGTAACCCTCCTATTGTCTAAGGGTTAAAGTCCCCGCAAATTTGGGGCACTAGGGCTATTAGAATCTCCTAGAGAGGTCCACCCTAGTAGGGTTTTAGTCATGTTGGGATTATTATAAATAGAGAGCTAGCCTCTCTATTTAGTACACAACTCATACACACTCAAGTGTAGCGCATAGTTGAGGAAGCAGAAGACACTGGGGATAGATAGAAAGAAGGTTACTGCTGTCGGGAGATCATTTTACTTTTTTGGGTTTTAATTTTGGTGTTGATTCTATATTTGAGGAATTTGCGGGGTTTTCTCCATTTATGGTTTCCCTGAGGAAAAAACACTATGTTCATTGTCTCTTGTGTTTGATTGCTGTGCTTGTTGTTCTCTCAGTTAAATATACTAATGTTATACTAGCTTAATGTTAAAAATCTAACAACATTATATGTATGTCATCCATTTTTGAGAACCCATAATAAAAAACCAAAAGTCACCATAGTTTGAACGAGGAAGCTCCACTTCTCCAGGGGTGTCTCTAGTCTCTCCACTGTTGTCACCATTATTCCCATGATCCTATGATGTCCATCGACCATACGATGAGATCCTATCCCTCACACATCAGGGGGAAATATGTTAACACTAAAAAGTGTTCACCTAGATCTACATGGTCTAAACCATATACATACTTCATATTCCTACCATATTTCCCTTACTTTTGACCTTCACAATTGTATTTCCACCAAAAATGGTCCAAAACATCATTATTTACTATGGTATATGTTGATGTAATTTTAAATTCAGAATGTATTCATCCATATATCTTATGTATTGTACCTCGATGTTTATTCCAGGATGTGTCTGTAATGTACTTGATTCATGTCATGCCCCGACGTTCCTATCGGGAGGTTCTATAATGTAAACAAGTCATGTCAAGTCATTGTAGGTAACCCTGCTATTGGTCAAGGGTTAAAGTCCCCATAGTTGTGGGGCCCTAGGGTTATTAAACTATCCTAGAGAAGTTGACCCTAGGTGAGTCATTGTAAGTCGGGGCAATAGTCCCCACCGTTGTGTTAAGAATAACCCTCCTTGTTGATCGGAGGAGGAAACGTCCCTACAAGTTGTGGGGCACTATGGTTATTAGACACTCCTAGAGATGTCGGCTCTAGTAAGTAATTGTTAAGTGAGACTGACATGTTGGAGTGGGTTTCAAGTGAATGAAAGAATATAAATAGAGAGTGAGCATCTCTATTTATCACACATACACTCACTCATTGGGGCACATGAGTGAGAGGAGAAGTTGCTGTGACAAGAGAGAGACTTCTACTGTCGGGAGATCATCTTTATGTTTTCGGGTTTTACTTTTGGTGCTGATTCTATCTCTGAGGAAGTTGCGGTGTTTTCTCCTTTATGGTTTCCTTGAGTAAAATTCGTTGTGTCTCTTTCTCTTGTGTTTGATTACTATGCATATTATTCTCTTAGTTAAAGATCCTAAGATCATAATGCTAGCTTGAATGATAAAAATATAACATGGTATCAGAGCTAACCTGAGAAGAAGACATTGTGCAGCTTTAGAAGCTATGGATTCTTACCTTTTTTCTCTCTCTCCATAATCCATCAGCAAAAGTATGCTAGGATGACTCTCCATTGAAGGGCGCATCTTTCTGTCAAAGCGAAATTCCATTCCGAGCGTTTTCAGTTTTCAGTGCAGGAAATTAGGGCTTTCTACAGAAGAGGAATTTTTGAGTGAGCCTAACATAGGATTTCTCTCCTCATAAAAATCTAAGTTTAGAGACCTGAATCAATATTTTTGGTTGGGTGAAACTCTGAGAAAGTCAAACCCTAGTTTGACCTTGAGCTGGAAAAACCCTAAATACTAAAACTGATAAGTTTTGGTACATTCACTATATCTCTATATTAGAGAAGGATCAGGAGCTGAAAATTTCATAGACCGAAGATAAAATCCTTATTTATACTATGTACAAAATTTAGCCTCTGATTCAATATATTCTGGAGATATGATCCATCCACGTTAGGGTTCCAGACTCTTCCAGGATTCATCCCTAAAAAGTACACCTGGGTATAATGCCCATATCTCGGTATAAAAAGCTCTAAATGAAATTTCTGATGATTTTCTAGAAAGGGAACAGACGGTAATTTTTTTGGTCCAAATTTCAGACCCTGAAGATGAAGCAGTGACACGTGGAAGTCCGTACAACTTCACCGTTCTGAACAGTCTTGTAACAGGTCACCCTGGGAAAAAAATAATAAGTCCCAATTGGTGAAACCAATTCTTATGAAACCTATGGTGATGGAATAGGTATAGGTGAGGCTACCTCAGTGCAAATTTTCAGACATATAGGAGTATTAATTTCAGAGATATTGTAGAAACAGTATCACGAATTTCTGCAGAAGAAATTGGAAAACTAGGGCTTCCTGTTTTGGGAGCTTCCCTCCACTGTTTTCAGTAAAGAAGTACATTGGAAAGCTTACCTTGAAGAGATGTATCTTTATATCCAATAATATTTGAAAGATTCCAAGTTTTGAAAATTAGGGTTTCTTTGACAAACCCTAGATCAGCCAGTTTCGGAACCAGGGCGAACACCTAAAAACAGTAAGATCTAATATTTTGCTATTTTCATTTGAGGTTCTCATTTCAAAGTGATATATCACATCAGCTTGATGAAAAGCTTGGTGAAGTTGACAACTTCCAGGCATGGAAGTATATGATCTCTCTGAAGAAAATGAATTGGACACCTACATGAGTAGAGAGGTTCTAGTTCCAGAGGGAAATGAGGCTAAAAGCCTTACACCAGAAGAACTTGGTCAAGGCCAAGAATATCATTGTTGATTCAGTCACGGATCAACTTGTACCACAAGTGTCTTCCCTAAAGACACCGAAAGAGATGTTTAATTCCTTGACCAAGATATTTGAATAGAAGAACATAAATCATAATATTACTTTGAGAAACTAGTTAGATCCAGAATGCAGAGACCATACAGTCATACTTTACAAGGGTCTCTCAAATCAAATAACAACTTATAGTAGTAGAAGAAGAAGTGGAGAATGCAGAAGTGGTGATAGCCACCTTGAATGGTCTCCCAGGATCATGGGATTCATTCATGCAAGGAATGTGTGCCAGAAGGAAGTTACTTTCAAGTATACTCTGGGAAGAAGAAGAAGCTTGACTCATAATAAGAGAAGAGAAGATGGGAGCAATTGAAGATCAAGCTCTCACAATCCAAATAAGATCCCTCAAGCAATGAGGAATATGAAGATCTCAACTCTTGAAGAACCTCTTATCCACCTTAGCATTTGGATAAGAAACAATGCTATTAAGAATTAAGAAGATGATGAAGCTGAAGGCTCAAGAAGGAGTCTACCCACGAAAAAAATAAAGATAAGTATTCAATTATCATTTCATGATATTGTTTTGTTATGAATTTGTTTATATTCAGTTGATATATTATGCATGATAGAATATTTGCATTAATGACAATATACTACTAATATTCATGTGATGGGAAGTAGCTCATGGTGCTATTCAACTCTCCATTGCTACTTATCTAGAATGAGACCTCTTTGTTGACATATTGGATTAGTGCACAATCTCAATGTTGTCCTGGTGGAGATGGAAGGAATCTAGAAAAGTTTCCATGAGATATGGATGATTGTTGTATTGGCTAAAATAGTTGCATGATCATATACTTATGCATAAGAAGTTTTCATTATGAATATACCTTATGAAATGTTTCTAACCATACAACTAATGCATTTGACTTGTAGGAAAGATCGCATAAAATCACCTACGAGCAAAGAAGGATGAGACTTGTTCTAAAGAACAAGTGACGACAGTTCAAGATGAAGAATAATATGATGAATGCAGTGACATCATTGATGTAGAACCTTCTAGCTATGAAGAAGTAATCAATAAGAAAGGAAAGACCAGTTCAAGAAGAATGATGTCTAGGATGCAGTATCGATGCATGAAGGGAAGTTCATAGTTTCATCATGTAGTATATGGAAACATTGTGGGATACAAGGCAAGATTTGTAGCACGAGGATTCTCACGAAAAGACGGGATAGACTACAAAGAGACATTTGCAGCCAGTAGGAGTTGAAACACATACATGAAGAGGTTGATGAATATATTAACCTTTGCTACAAGGTTGAAGATGAAAGTCTATACACTAGATGGATACATACAATATTAGTAGCATAGGAAGCTACTTGTCACTCTGGTACAGAATGTTTTAGTGCATAGAGTATGAAAGACAGAGGGAGTATGATGCTCCGCTTCAGAGGGAGTGACTATAGAATATCTTGAGGTTCGACATGGTATGACAGGATGGATAGATTACTGATGACTCTAGGATTTGCTGAGAGTAAAGGGGATTCCAACCTTTGCTTCAAGGTTGAAGGTGGAAGACTAGTGATGCTCCTGTCATGTGTCAATGCACTATTTTCTAGGCATGGAGGTGTGGACAAGGGAAGTATGCAGTAGAGATCCTGAAGAGGTCCAGGATGATGGACTGCATGACCATGGCATGACCACACCTATGGAATCAAACATGAAGTGATTGAGTGATGCTTCATCAGAGACGGTTGATGCCATGATGTATCATCAGATGATTGGGTCCTTGATGTACCTGACAAACACGAGACCATATATTTGCTTTGTTATGAACACCTTGAGCCAGTTCTTGACAGATACAAGACATGTTCACTTGATTGCTGCAAATCCTATTCTGAGGTACCTGAGGGGTACAGTTGATTATGGGCTCAAGTATAATGCGAATTAGAAGATTAACCTGGAGGGTTATGTTGATTTAGATTGGGCAAAAAATGCCATCGATAGGAAGAGCACTTTAGGATGTTGTTTCAGTATGGGATCAGGTGTGATCTCTTGGTTTAGCAGGAAGCAATCCTGTGTGGCACTGAGTACAGTTGAAGTAGAGTATGTCGCATATTGTTCAGCTAGTTGTGAGGCAGTATGGATGAGGAAGCTACTGTCTGACTTATTTTATCTCTAGATGGATTCTACTTGTATATATTGTGACAACCGGAGTTGTGTGAAGTTGTCGAAGAACCCAGTGTTCCATGACAAGTTAAAGCATATCGAGATCAAGTATCACTATATCATGGATATGGTGCAGAGGAGAGCAGTGAAGCTCTAGTATGTTGCGATGGATGAACATATAGCTGATGTGTTGATGAGCCATTGGCCAGAGTGAATTTTGAGTACTTCAGGGCGAAGATTGGTGTTCTCCAGATCGAGGTCCCTTCCAAGGGGAAGTGATGAGTCCATAAGCTGTTCTGACGAGTAGGTTAGATGTAAGGGATGACCCATTCTGTCATGGTGAGAGGATTGGTTCCTTCCATGTCAGATATGAGTGCTGAGCCATTCTGATATGAGTTTAGGATTGGTTCCTACATGATCAGGTATAAAGGCTATTGCCATTCTTGGAATGGAGGTGCTTGGTCAGTTACCAGGAATACTTGGTCTAGGATTAAGGGCCTTTCTAATACGATTGTAAGATGTAGTCTTACATGATTAGATGTGAGCACCTGGCCATTCTGATGTGATTGAGGGATGTGTTCCCACTTGATCAGATATAAGGGCTGTTGCCATTTTTTCATGGTGAGAGGATTGCTTCCTTCCATGTCATATGTGAGTGCCAGCCATTCTGATGTGACTGTAGGATTAGTTCCTACATGATCAGATGTAAGGGCTACCACCTTTTTGACGATTCAAGGTCATATGTGAGCGTCGACCATTTTGATGTGACTATAGGATTGGTTCCTACATGATCAGATGTAAGGGCTACCACCATTCTGTCACGGTGAGAGGATGGTGTCCTTCCATGTTCGATGTGAGTTCCATCCATTCTGACTTAGGGTCAGATGTAAGGGCTACCTCCTTTCTGACGAGTCAAGGTCAGATGTGAGTGCCGACCATTTTGACTTAGGGTCATATGTAAGGGCTACTGCCATTCTCTGAATGGAGGCACCTGGTCAGTTATTAGGAACCCTCAGTCTAGGATTGAGTGCCATTCTGATGAGTTAAGTTCAGATGTAAGGACTGGGCCATTCTTACATGGTGAGAGGATAAAGTTCCTTCCATGGTCAGATGTAAGGGCTGGGCCATTCTGACATGGTGAGGGGATTAAGTTCCTATCATGGTCAGATGTGAGTGCTGGGTGTTCCTTTCTGACAATTCAAGGTTAGATGTAAGTGCTAGATGGGAAATTTTGACTTAGGGTCAGATATAAGCACTGAGGAATACCTACATGGAGGCTATGCCTACACCCAACATGGAAAAGGGCTGGCTCTGTAGAACTTCCTAGGACGAGAAGAATAATGAGATACCACCCGTGATGATGATCCAATAGTGATGATCCAGATCGAGTGATGATCTAGATCTAGTGATGATGATCCAGATCGAGTGATGATGATCCAGATCGACTAATGATCCAGATCCAGTGATGATGATCTAGATAGAGTGATGATCCAGATCCAGTGATGATGATCCAGATCAAGTGATGATCTAGATCCAGTTATGATGATCTAGATCGAGTGATGATCCAGATCTAGATGAAGATGACGAGAACTCAATGATGGTCCAGATGATACAGAGAAGAAGACTTGTGCTGATAAATTGTGTCGAGAGAATAGCTTCCTAGTTAAGAGGGCGTGTTGATGTAATTGTAACTTTGGAATGTATTCATCCATATATCTTATGTATTGTACCCTAATGTTTATTCCTGGATGTGTCTATAATGTACTTGAGTCATGTCATGCCCTGATGTTCCTATCAGGAGGTTCTATAATGTAAACAAGTCATGTCAAGTCATTGTGGGTAACCCTCCTATTGGTCAAGGGTTAAAGTCCCCATAGTTGTGGGGCCCTAGGGTTATTAGACTATCCTAGCTGAGAATTTGACCCTAGGTGAGTCATTATAAGTCAAGGAAATAACCCCCACCATTGTGTTAAGGATAACCCTCCTTGTTGGTCAGAGGAGGAAAAGTCCCCACAAGTTGTGGGGCACTAGGGTTATTAGACACTCCTAGACATGTCAGCTCTAGTAAGTAATTGTTAAATGGGGCCGTCATGTTGGAGTGGGTTTCAAGTGAATGAAAGAATATAAATAGAGAGTGAGCCTCTCTATTTATCACACATACACTCACTCATTGGGGCGCATGAGTGAGAAGAGAATTTGTTGGGACAAGAGAGAGACTACTGTTGTCAGGAGATCATGTTTATGTTTTTGGGTTTTACTTTTGGTACTGATTCTATCTTCGAGGAAGTTGCGGGGTTTTCTCCTTTATGGTTTCCCTGAGGAAAATTATTTGTGTCTCTTGTCTCTTGTGTTTTATTGATGTGCATGTTATTCTCTCAGTTAAATATCCTAAGATCATAATGCTAGCTTGAATGATAAAAATCTAATAGTTTATCCTCACTCTCTCCCAAATAGGGTCAAAAAACCCTAAAAAGGTTTCAAAAACCCTAAAAAAGAGAAAGGGTAAAAAAACCAAAGGAAAATACCATGGGTAACAATATACCATGGGTCACTACCTTGGGTCAATAAACCCCAGGACCATACTATAAATACATTGTGAAGGGATCTCCAAAATTACCTTTTTTCCTCATTCATTTGTGGTTACATTGTGACATCTGTGCTCTCAGGTATTCCACATACTCCCTTTCTATCACTCTCATGCCCTTCCCACAGCGTACGTTGAGACATTATTCGTACCCACTTTGGCTCCATTCCCCGTTTGAAAACTGTCAATGGAGACAACTAGAGAACCAACCTGTGGAGATGCGAAACCACTTACGAGGATAGATACGGTGGCCCACTTTACAGGACAAAGGTGTGTTTACTATTTTTGTTTATTGCATTAGTTTAGCCGATATACATGTTAAAAAATGATAAAATATTTTCTTTTCATTATTAGCTTAGTTTTCTTTTCTATTTTCCATTGAACTCTTCCTTATGATCACAATGATCTAAGGTTGGTGCTTCTGCACGTAGTTGGGGAGAAATCCCCACTACACTCCTAGGCGATTCTCGCATAGTAGAAGCTGCAATTTATCTTAATGACGTGAAAATTATCCTGGCTTACTACTATGGTGAAAGAACGCAGGTTGTGTGCATCTAAATATTTATTCTTTGTCTTGATTTGTGCAAGGAAAACGAGATGATTTGGATATGGAGAGAAGAAGGTAGAATACGCATGTTATTTCCATGGAAATGTAAAGAAGGTCCTAGATAGTTCCTATATGATGGCTTGCTCGATATGTGATGAAGACCTAGCAGAGGACTAGGCCTACATACAACATGAAAAAGGGTTGGCTTTGTAGAAACTTCTAATGACATATAATATGGTATGATGATAAAATAATAAGTTGATGATGGAAACAACTATGATGTTGAATCTATGACTTCATGCTGATGACTCTACGATGAATACTTGACCATATGTGTTGATGACTTTGAAGAGAGAGAATAACTTCCTTGTTAAGAGGGAGTGTTGATGTATTTATAACTTTGGAAGATTTTTCGATGTATATTATCATTGTATGTTGTTTTATCCCAACTCAGGATGTGTTTAACCATTACGGAATGTGTTAATTGTGTCTAGACCTTAATTTACAACCTCCATTGTGATTTGGGGAAATATTCCCCAGTGTAACATCATGGAATGGGTATTTGGAGGCTCTATGGAAGAAGTTGGACCTGTTAGGGAAGGCATGTGGGCCCCAGTATTATGTTTGGTCAGTGACTTGAAAGGGTATAAATAGGGAGTCGCTCTCTCTCATTTATACACACCTCACACTCTCAAGTTCACATGACAGAGAGAGACAGACAAAATGAAGTAGAGATAGATAGCTGTTGAATACTTCTTATTACTGATTTTGATAATCTTACTATTCTGAAAAAGTTTGTGGGGTTTTCTCCTTTATGGTTTCCTTGGTGAAAATATTTGTGTCTCGTCTATCTTTTATATCTTATGCATGTTTCTTTACTTGTTATTATTTCAGATAAATATCCTAGATAAACTAATTAGATCTAAAGAAAAACTAACAGTTATCCTCTTACTAATCCTAGTACAATTTTTGGGGAAAACCCTACACCCCCAACAACCACCATTCCAAGGGGAATTCCACCTATCAATCCTATCCCAAACATGAGTGGTCTAGGTCTTGGAAGTAACCAATCTTCTGGGAGCCTACCCCCACAGGGGGGAAATCCACCTTGCAGACTGGAGTACTTCTCAAGTACAAGGACAATATCCATGTAGTGGTGAAATCTAAGGAAACTATCAACCTTGTTGGATTCCACATCCATAAGGTGACAATTTACCTTTCAATACCATCCCACAATGGAATGGAAAAATTCTTGGGAATAACTAATTTTTTTGGGGTCCCCCTTTTCAAGGAGGAAATCCTCCTTGGGACATTAATCAAACCACAAGACAATGGAACTATCAAGTTCCATCTATGTACCAAACATATTTGATGACACCTAACATATCACCATTTCTAGCCAGGTTGAATCTACCAGATTTATCCCATCTAACCAATGATCCTATTCTACATATGAATGGATGACCAACCATAACAACCAATATTGCTTCGGACATATCCAAATTCGATGGATGACTAGGGGACGATCCATCAAATAATGTGATGACATTTCATTTATGGTGTTAATCCAATTCCCTAGTTGATGATAGTATTAGGTTGAGGCTGTTTCAGAGGACCCTCATGGGAACCGATGCGAAATGGTACATTGAATTGACTCATAATACATTCACGTATTTTTCATTTTTATCCATGGTATTTTTGACACACTTTCAATTACCAATCCTCTATGAGACATGTGCTGAAATTTTGACTTCTCTTAGGCAATCCACTTCTACTGACATATTGGATCATATACATGAGTGGAGGAGATGTCGAAGGATTATGAAAGAAGAAATCCCAGATCAATTCTTAGCAGACTAGTTCGTGAAATCATTATTTCCTACTCTTTCCAAATATGTAACCATGTTAGGAGCCATGACCAAAGAACAAATCATTTAGAGTTCCCAACAAATGGATTTGATATATTCACAATCAGACTCACTTTATGATTTAATACCTCATGATACAATACCTACGTATGATCCATCTATTCCTTTGAAATAACCTCATGTCGATGGTGTTATTGGTTATGTCAGTCAAATTGATCAACCTACCCAACAAATGGGACAAGTATATGTTAAAAATTCTCAACCCATAGCTGGTTAAGAAAACCAACAACTCGTAAATCCTACCAAAACTTAGGAAATCCTCATGGTCCAAGCCAGATACCAAAAAGGAAAAATGAATTAACAAAATAAAAATCCAAATGCTAATTTTGGGATAGAAGATGCACCCAAAATGAATAATCAACTTGAAGACAATCGAGAGAAATAGAAAAACATTTGTCCTTGAAAACTTTGTCAAGGATATCATCCTACTCACCTATGCCCTCATATGGATGACATTCATCAAATGTTATCTCCACGTAGTGGGCCACACCAACCTGTTGTATTGACTCAACATTTTCCGTAACAACAACAAATGGTTGTTGTAGCTTCGATACCTCCATATGGGGGAGAACAATCAAATCCTTCGCAAGGGGGAAATCCACCCATTTCCAACATATTTGGATTAGATTATGAGGTTAATGTTAAAACAAATAACAACTCATAATCCTAATGCGAAAGAAACTAAATACTATAGCATAGTGGAATACTTAGCTCAAGCACCTTGTGCCATGTCGGCCTTGGAGGTATTACAAATTCGTCCAAATCAAAGAAAATCACTATTGTATTTTATTGGCACAATTGATCCGAATGATACTGGTTTAATCACCTTTGACTTATGAAAGTCAACATGTAGGCTTCCATCACATATCACTTTTTAGATTAAAGTGCTATCACATGGAATGAATATTTTTTGAACTGTTATAGATGAAGGATCCTCTATTTGTGTCATGTCATTAGGATGTTGGAAATATTTAGGATCACCACTTTAACACCATCCCACACAATACTCAAAGCATTTGACATACATTCTTTACCGCCTCATGGAATTATTATGGCCTTCCCAATTGAATTGGGAGGTAAAACTGTTCAAGTTGATGTTGAGGTAGTGGATGCACCCATAGATTACAATATTCTATTGGGACATAGTTGGATACATGCAATGGCAGTGGTAGTATCTTCAATATTCTGAGTAATTTGATTCCCCCACCAAGAGAATATTGTTACAATCTATTATTTATATTACTCCACACTTGAAAATGGTAGCCACTCAAATGTACCTTTTGTGGGGAATTAAAAAAAATGATTCAATATATGTGAGTTGGGATGTTCAAATATTCTTCACTCATGGGAACCCACACAATCCTGCTACAAACATCTAATCCTCAAATTGCTCCAGTTTTCACCATTACATCAGAAGTTTACTTTCCATTAACCATTTTTATCGAATCCACTACAACGATGGCTTACACTTTATTAGATGGAACTATGGTAGACGACATCCAAGTTCAAACTAGTGAAGGAAAGGACATACATTCAGAAAACTTGATGAAACTATGAGTGGTACACCTTTTTCTACTGTAGAATTGTCATATCAAACAATTCAAAGGGATTCAACAGACTTGGATCAAAATCCTTCTCCAAAGGAGAAATAAAATCTGTACATATCACCTGTATGAGTTATCAATACTCCCAACACTCATGACCTCTTGGATCAAACCTTTTCATATGATGAGGTTATCCTGGAAGTCCTGAATATCTTAGAACGACCCGAGGAGGACATGCATCATCGATGATCATTTCTTTCTAAGCCAGATTCATTAGAGGTCAAACTTGAATTTGTTTACCTGGATGATGATATGGAAAGGTACCAATGCCCCGTCCAAACACACAACATACTTTCAAAAGGAATTTTGGCAAACATTTCAAAAACCATTCTTATCAATATATCCATTAAGCCTGACATCATGGAGAATATTAATATAGGTTCCAATTTCTCTCCGGAGAAAATCACTCAATATACTGCTCTAGTCAAAGAGTTTCATGATGATTTCACTTGGTCATATGAAGAAAAGTTGGGAATCAATCCTAGTGTTGTCGAACATGGGATAAAAACCCATCCAAATGTTAAACCTATATGACAAAAGTTACATCTAGTAAATTCTAAGAAATAGGCTTCCATTAAAGCAAAAGTAGAAAAGCTATTGAAAGATGGCTTCATTTACCATGTACCTTTGACTGAATGGGTATCCAATCCCATTTCAATCAATAAGAAACAAGGAACAATCCGAGTCTGTACTGAATTTAGGGATTTAAATTTGGCTTGTCCCAAAGATAATTAAACCACACCCTTCATTGATCATATTATAGACGAGTGTGCCGGTAACACATTCTTTTCATTTATGGATGGATTCTATGATTACAACCAAATTGAGATTAATAATGAATACTAACACGAAACAACTTTCATTTTTCCATGGGGCACTTTTGCGTATCGAAAAATGTATTTTGGCCTTAAAAACTACGGGGATACCTTTCAAAGATCCATTTCATATGCATTCCATGATATTAAGAAAATCATCGAGCTTTATACCGATGACTTGACAACCAAATCAAGGAGAAGAACTGAACATTGTGCACACTTACATGCCATTTTCCTTCGATGTCATTAGTATAACATTAGATTGAACCCACATAAATGCATATTTTGCATGGAGTCTGGGATATTACTTGTTTTTTTTGTATCCAAGAATGGAATAATGGTAGTTCCCCTTAAGGTGGAGGCAATATTACAGTTTCCCTCACCGAAAAAAATTAGACAACTTCAAATCCTAGAAGGAAAAGCAACATTCTTGAGAATATTTTTTGCAAATTATGTTGAAATTTATAAAGGTTTCATGCATCTCTTAAAAAAAGATGCACTCTTTATTTGGGATGACCAATGTCAACTCTCTTTTGATGCCGTGAAACATTCCCTAGTGTCAACCCCGGTGCTTAGTCCTATGGACTATACTAGAGATGTTTTTCTTTATTTGGAAGTAACCGGATCCACTTTAGGGATGGTTTTGGTCCAAAAGGATGATTAATCTTGAGAACATGTCATATATTATCTTATTAAGGGGCTTGTTGACTCCAAATTCAGATATTCTCAAGTAGAGAAGATGAACCTAGAAGCAGTTCATGCTGTATAAAGACTTCAACATTATATAACTCCAAGAAAAATGTCTATACTGGTCGGATGAACTCCCTAAAACACATTTTGTCCCTTCGAATAATATGAGGAAAGTATTCAAAATGGATATTAATTTTGCAAGAATTTGATCTGGAATTCATAAATGCTAAAGCCAAGATGTCATTGACATTTGCATAAATAGTGTTTGAGTTACCTGGCGATAAAGAGGAAACAATAGAAGAAGAGGCTTGGGAAGACAAACATTTATTTCAAATTTACACTACTGATCCTTGGTATGGAACATTGATTATATATCTCCAAACCCAAAGGATTTATGCCCAATTTTCTAGCATTGAACGACATCGTATCCGATACCAAACATGAAGATACCTCATTATTGGAGATACTTTATACCGTAGAGGAATAGCCTTGATTTTAAGATATTGTTTAGTACATGAAGAGGCTGAGCATGTTTTGAATGACTACCATGCAGGAGCATGTGGTGGTCATCTTTCTGGGTGGGAAACTTCCCAAAAAACATTGCATGTAGGGTACTTTTGGCCCACAATATTTAAAGATTGCATTAATTCCATTAAAAAGTGTCATCCTTGTCATATTTATACAAAACAAATGCACGCACATTCTTCTCTCTTACACCCTATGGTAATCGTGGGTCCATTTTCAAAATGGGCCATTGATTAGATGATAATCAACCCACCTTCATATAATGGAAACCACTAAATAATAGTAGCAGTGGACTACTTTACAAAGTGGGTGAAGGAAATTCCTACATTCAACAACACGACAAAAACTGAACCATATCTTTTATTCAAAAATGCGATAACTAGGTCGGTGTACCCAAAGATATTGTCACATACAATGGTATTGATTTTAGGAATTCCTTCATGGATTAACTTAATACCAAGATAGGATTACGACACGATTTTTCCTCACTATATTACCCCCAATGTAATGGTCAAGTAGAAGCCATCAACAATGTTTTGAATACCATGTTGCAACAAACGATTAATAAGAAAAAAACTAATTGGAATTTGATGTTGTTCTATGCTCTCTGGTATTTCTGTACCTCAACTAAAACTGGGACTTGTTTCACTCCTTTCTGGTTGGTTTATGGAGAAGATACTGTGTTATCGATTGAATGTGATATCCCATAATTAAAACTAACTATCAAACTCTTTCCTAACACCTCTAAAAAAGAAGAAATACTCCTCCATCTTCATTCTCTTGATGAAACTAGAAGAGAGGCCTCATTAAACATTGAAGCACACAAGAAAAGAGTCAAATACTAATACGACAAAGTTTCCCATCCTCGAGTATTTTCAGATGGAGATTTGGTTTTGGCTTATGACCAAGACAATGGTAAAATAGGAAAAGGAAAATTTGTACCTAAATGGTTTGGCCCACTTATTGTTAAAACAACGTTAAAAAGAGGAGCACATGAGTTAGTCAATTATGATGGGGAACCATTGTTGGAGATCATAATTGGTCTCTATCTGAAGAAATACTTTGTGTAGGAACTAAGGCCTTCCAACATTTGTTGTATTATGTTATATTTTATGTAATTTTTTTTTGTATAATAGTTATTTCATGCACACTTATATTTATCAGTATTTTTTACTTGGAAGATGTAGTTAGAAAATTTCACTTATTTGGGATATGTGGACGACGCCAGTCGTGGTTCTTGGAACATTGCTTCCATCGCATGGGTAATGTTCACACATGACAATCAAGTTCATAGTTCAGGAGGTTGTTTCCTTGTATCTGCGACTAATAATGTTGCAGAGTATAGTGCATCTATTGAGCTTCTATTTGAGGCTAACAACCTTAGAATCCAACGAATTGTTGTTTAACTAGGCTCACAACTTGTTGTATCTCAATTAAACGGTTAGTATCAAGTTCGTGATCCTATACTATTTAGAAAGTTTCTATGAGTATGTATTCTAGAACATCATTTTGAATTCATTGAATACATTCATGTTCCTGGAAGTTCAAATAGTTTAGCCAATTCCTTAGCTAATTACATACTTCATTTGTAACTTTGTCATACATCATTCTAATAAAGCAAGCATGTACATTGAATGCATGGCACAATAACTGATTAAATCATTTAAAGCATAAGTAAAAATCGAAGTAACATTCCTTTGTATAGATTAAAACTATTACATCATAACCCAAAACATGTGTTTAAGTTGAGGACATTTTGGAAGTAACTTTGCACACACCGAAAAGAGTAGTATAAACAATTTCTCCTTTTTGTACTTTTATTGAAGATAAACTATCCAAAAAATTTCATAAAAAATTGGAATATATGGAAAATTCAAAAACACATTTGAATTATTTCGACTTCCTAATCCATCATGAAGACTCATCTACACCTGGTAGATTAATGAATAATGGTTCATAGCTTCTGAAATACATCCTTGAAGGAGGCGCTTCCAACACAAATGGTAAAACATGAGTATTTTAACTTATATTTGTTATATCTATTTGAATACTAGGATAATACACTCATTTTTAATATCTCAGATATTAAAGGCATGTATTAAGCCTATTATCTGACTAAACAGATGGGTTATGATTACTTGTACATGATTATGGATAAATTGACATGTTCAAACTATTTGATTCATGATTTTGAAGATAGACCATGATTCATGGTGTCTTATGATTTTGTTAAATTTTCACAGAATTAGTATAAAGTAAAACCACAATGCCTCTGTCCTACTTGGACATGATTCCGTATTGGATAAAAACTATAGCTATCTGGTTCTATTTCACTATCTGTTGACACATAATCCTACTTCAAATATCCTACCTATAGAGGAAACATTCGAAAGAATGTGCACAACTAGCTCAACTCATGTTTGCAGTATGTGTCATTGCCTTGGCATGAACCGTTCCCTTGAAACATAGGAACACGCCCTTGCAAAAATCGTTCCCTCTTATATACTATATTATTTTTTTTTTCGAGCTAATACATGAAAAAATACTAAAAATTAAAAAAATACAAAAATCCAAAAAGAAATGGGAGACTTGAATCGTGCCATATTGAATATTTGAAACAAAGGAAACAATCAGTACTAGTCACCCTTGAACATGACACATGATTTTGTATTCACTGTCATTACACCACTTACATATGCAAAAAGAAACTGTACTGGTAATTTGAATGGATCTCCACCTATTAGATATCCTTCCAATCATCTATGGAGAATTTCGTTAAATGCATATTACATTGACGGATTTCATGATGGTTAGTTACTCAATTATTATGTTTCCAAGTGTCCATTCTACATCATGTTATGTGTTAAAGGGAAGTCAAACTAGCGTCGACCTTTCCTCAAATATTTTGGACCAATTATGTTGGCCTTACTCGTGTCCTTATACAGTGTTGGATCTCACAGCTCTACCAAATTATATCATCTTATTGATCTCACTTTTGTGTTAGTTGATGTGGGATGCATTAATTCCCTCCTTATGATGGATCTAATCCTATCGATACCAAATCATAATCTAGGAAATAGATCTAGGAACCCCAATAAGTACCTTGGATCTTGTAGTCATTACTGGCAGGTTTCCTCACAAAGACAGTAGGTATACATCAAAGACCCCTATTTTTTTTATTCTAGAAGTGTTTGAATTCAGAACATATATTCAAACTTGTTAGTTTTTACTAAAGTACCTTAGATTCCATCATCATTATTGGTGGGAATCCTAACATCTGTTAATGTTATACATCAATGACCACTAATCTGATGGTGTTTTATTATGCTCAACATCAACTCATTTATTTGCATGATATAAAATCGTACTATAATTGCTTTGTTTTGAGGACCTTTGGAAATATAGTTGTATCTGTTATAGCTCAAAATGACACATCTCTACTTGTGATCACTTTCCCATGATTCTGTCGCACGTCGGCACTTCATGAAAGTCATTGAAAAAACAACTATATTGTAGGACCCATATATTGAGTTATGTAACTCCGTTTTACCTCTTCTCTGCACCGTTGGAAAGGTATCTAAGTCAGATAAACATTTCTAGAAGATAACAAACTTTGAAAATTCCTAGAAGTACCCTAACAATGATGTTTTTGATGTACATGTGTGTTCCAGTTTTTTCATGCAACTTGTTCTATACAATACTCCCATGTTCCCTAAATACACGACTATTTACATTGAAACCCACATGTCATATGCGACTATTGTTACTGCAGCATGTGTGTACCCCCTGCACACGTGGCCATTGTCTATGAAACCCATGTGTGTTTCCTGTAGATGTCAAAAAAGACATTTTTTGAAATTCAGGTAGTTTGGGTGGTTAAGCAACTAACTCCTTCAGTTGTAACTACTTTATCTTCGACCCTATCTCTTCAGAAAGATATAAATAGAGATAGGGAGGTCCATGAGAGGGGACTTGATTCTTTGCATTTCTATGCTGGAGGAATTGGGACTCTCTTTGCCCACACCTTTTCCCTAGCAGCTTTCTCCTTGTGTTGCAGAGCTTGGAGGCTGAGTTCCTTGGAGAAGAGAAGCAATAGAACCAAATCAAGGTTTCGTGAGGTGCCCAACTTGAAGAGAAGGTATATTTGTATTTCTTTTCATGATTAATAAAGATGTGATGCCATTCTTCTTCCCAAATCATTATTCAATGTGTGATTGAATCTTTGTTTTTCCTATATGTTTATGATGATCATATTTGTTTTTCATATGGATTTGATTATCATTGATTTACATTTAGTTATATTGGTTTGAGGAAGGTACAATTCATTTTGCAGGTATCTTGGAACAAGATGAGGAAGAAGAGGATTGAAGGGTTGTTTGGATCAACCTTTGCTTGGCTAAGGTATGAACCATTCCAATCTACGATCTTGCTTGTATTTACTTGCAGAACTATATGCATCCACCTTTCAAACCCAGTATGTTGATGGACTCTTAAACCCTAGCCATAGGAAACTTTCCTCTACAACAGAACTGGAGAATCCACTGGGGAGAGCCTTGTTTGTTTGGGGTTTCTATGTCTTTCTTCCAGTATTTTTCATTCATTTCAGGTCCTTCGTACTACTTATGAACACATTCTCAGTCTGATAGTACACCTCCCCTGCCTTCCAAAGGTAGTTTTTGATCTTTTTTGGTTTTTTCCCACCCATACGCGAGTTGTAGTATGAACAGTCACGTGTATGGTTTGTACACGTGACCTGCTATACTATCAACCCATGTATGACAGGCGACCTGTCAGTAGGGAAACTCGTGTGTGCCCCTAAAACAATGTTTTTTCGTCATTTTTTGTGGTTTTTTCTGCTGTTGTGGGTTGTTTGGTAGGTATTTTGGGGTCCTCTGCAGGTGCATGAATCCAGGGAGTTAGAGTCATCCCCATTGGTTTTTATTTATCTACATGGGAAGTCTTTTTATAGAATTATGGTTTTCTCTTTTCTCATTTCCCCCACCCCCGTTGCTTGGCATGATTTTTGGATTATGTTTTTGGTCAGCCTCTGTCAGTGATCTTTGTCTGAAATTAGAAGCTTATTGGTCTTTGTTTCCTTCTTATTTTGTTGGTTCACTTCACCGTGCCAAAATAGTTGACTTGTCTCTTATGCAAGCCTTCTTTCCAAGTAAGGTTAATACTAACTTTAGGGCATTCTAGAGTTTGTTTGGTAGTTGTATAACATAGTTCCTTTTGCCTTGTTCTTGTTATTTGCATACTTTAGTTTGTAAGTAGTTTTCTTTTTCATTTATAAAAGAAAAAGAAAATAACATATAGTTGTTTAATGTACATGTAGATTAATGTTTTTTCTTTAATGCACTACATATCATTATTTTTGAAAAAATAAAAAGAAATTGTTCTTTTATGGCTTTCAGGTTTCTATTTGAAAAAGAAAGAGAATAGTTTTTGATTTTTGCATTTCATTTCTCTTTGCTTAGTCATTTTGTTTCAACTTTGAGTAAAAACACCACAACACCACTTTCATGCCATTACCTCTAACTAACAACATCCAATTAAAAATAACGATATAATTAAAAATTACTAGTAAGTTTTCTTTTTTAGGCTCTTACACCAACTAGCTTAGGCTAGACTTGTGGACTAGGGAGTTTTAACTGTCCACAAGTACTTGATTTCAGATGTAGTTAGCCAATCACTAGGTAAATCCTCCTCTATATTGAGTGCATTTGGGAAGCTCCTCTCACACAGAAGTTAAGCACGAGGTCGCGTGAGGACCTCGACTGAGGAGATAACCCTCCGATTCCTTGTTCGAGCGTAGATAAGGATTTTTATGCATCTGGGGACTCCTATCAATACCACCTCTTGGGCCCCATGTGGTGCCAGTGTTGACATGGTTTTGGGCTTTGATACCGTACCCATGTATAGAAATCAGGCTTGTCACTGTCCCCCCAGACTCCTAGTATAGTTGCGGTAGCATTTAGTCTCTTTGACATTAGGGTTCATACACAGGTATACCGGAAGTCTATTTCTGGTATACCTTGGATGAGCTTGGAAGGTAACCCCAGTAGAAGGTGTGGGAGGGAGGTTGGGTGATTCCTCCATTTGTGCCTAAGAACATATATAGGGATGCCAAGTAACCATCTATCAGCTTTCTTTTGGAAGGAATCCTTGTTTTTCTGGTTTGATACTTAGGTATTTTCTAGTGGTGTGTTCTTTGTACTGCTGGTTGCTTGTCGAACTCAAACTTTGTCTCCTTGTTTGAAGCTATGGCTAACATGCCTTTGAACACCAACCAAGAGATCCCCATGCTGAGAACTCCTTGTACTATTCCTCTCACAGGGAATGTTGGTGTTCCTTTGATGGCCACCTTGAATCTTCCTGGATTCACCCTAGGGATATCGATGTGGTTTTTTTCCATTCCAAATGTCCTGATTGCTCCTGATGCTTCTCAAGTAAGCTCCTTATATCAAGGGCATAAAAACACTGGCTCCCCTTCACTTGTAGCTACTTCTCCTTCTCCTTCTACCTCATGAAGTGAAATTACTAATACTAGTAATCGACAATTTAAAAGGAGTAAAAGAAGGAAGAATATGAAGAAGACACATAATCAAGGGGGAACCTGTTCAACCTCTGCAATTCAAGTTGAACCTAACCATTCAACCTTTGTTGTTCATGCTGGTGGTGCCCATCCAGCCTCTGCAGGTCATAATGGGGGCAGTCTCTCAGCCTATGTGGTTCATGCTGAGGAAAAATAGCCAGCCACTGTGATTCATGTTGACATTGTTGAAAATACTAACCGTTCAAAACACAAGCTCAATTTTCCTTGTAAGCTTTGTGAGGGAGACCACCTTAATTATAAATACCCTTCCATCGTGAAGGTGCAAAGGGTTTGGTTTCATGGTCATCCCTTTTTTGAACATTATGAAGTTTTTCAACAAATAGCCTCTCTTAGTCAGGTTGGACCTAGTCACCCAACCTCTGGTGGTCATGCTGGGGGGAAAATCTCAGCCTCTGTAGGTCATGCTGAGAGAAAACAGTCAGCCACTACTAGTCATGTTGACATCATTGAGAAAACTATTCGTTTGAAGTGCAAACTTAAGTTCCCTTGTAAGATATGCGAGGGAGATAATCTTACTCATTAGTGCCCTTCTATCATAGAGGTGCGAAGAGTGTGGTCCGAGACTCAAGGATTTCCTTCTCTTGAACAACCTATAGTTTCTCAACAACCTACTCAACCTTTGGTTGATATAGTGGTCGAACCTTCCCAGTATTTGGTTCACCCCACTCTTCTTTTGGAGAGTGACACTTATGTGATTGAACCAATATCATCTTTGGTCAATCCCACTCTCCCTTCGGAGAGTGACTTTCATGAAGCGGTTGAATAGATTCCATTTCTCGAAGTGGTTGACTTCACGAAGCCTTGTATCAACATCTAGTCAGTTATTTGCATTTGATAGAAGAAATAGGATAGCATTGGGAATTATTTCTCAAACACCTGTTACTTTGGGTGGGAATACCATCTTAATTGGCTTCATGGTGATAGAAGACCCCTTGGAATTTAATATGCTCCACGGACGTAATTATGTCTATTCCATGCAAGCTGTGGTGTCAACATTATTTTGTGTGATGTACTTTAATCATGTCAAAGAAATTGTCACTATCGATCAGTTGGATTTTCTTGATCTGTCTCCTAACCCAAATAGAGACGAGGTCTTTCCTTTATTGATTCCCAATGTTTCTATAGACACTACCCCGCCATGGGTGAGCTATGTGGCCTCATTTCCTTTGCGTTCAATTTCCACTGAGGAGAAGCCTCTGTGTTCATGCTTACCTTCTTGGGACTTGGTCCCAACAATTTACCAAGTGATTCTTCCTATACAGACTGTGGATCCCGCTCTCCACTCTATTGATCCATTTGAAAGTTTAGACATGTGTCCTATCTCGAATGATATCCTTCTTTCAGATGAATTCTTCCTAGGGTATTTGATACAGTCTGACCTTCTTTTGGATGTTGGTTCAGTTGTGACTAAGCCTAACCATGATTTTCTTATTAAGATTTATATTTCCATAGATCGGTCTTCTTATGTTGATCTTTTTGAGTTTTTGGACTCTCCCTTCAAACATCCAATCCGTGATCCTGATGAGTTTGATTTTTCTTATGAATTTTTCAACTCCTGTGATATTGAGCTTGTTCCTGCAGACTCTACCTCCCCTTTTGATCTTTGATTTTATTATAAGGTTGATCTTACTGATTGTGAAACCTTAGGCCTTATCACTATAGAGTCCTCTTTTGTTAATTCTACCTTGAATTTCCCTTATGTAGAAGATAGCAAAGTCGCATGTGTTTTTTCCAAAGTGACCTGCATCGGATCTTTTCTCCTGAATGTGATTCTGATGTTGTTGTTTCTTGGAGATAGGATTTTTAGTTGGATTCAAAATTGTTTACTAGCCTTGCCTTGTTGTTCAGGTTGTAGATACATTTGCATGTACCATGCTCACGCTTTTGAGCTTGATGTTGACTTCCACGCTTTTAGCTCGTTATATAAGCCTTCATCTCTTCTCTCACTATCTCTTATCCTTGTACTATTTTTCCATTGCAACTTGACATCATTTACCTGGAGGAGACGTTCCCCGAGTGTCTTTATATTGATCATGTTCCTTGCATTATGCATAAGTTTGTTCCTCGCACTTGGAACTAGTTTTTTTTTCCTTTGACACTCGTCTCCTCGCATTTAGAGCATTCTTTCTGCTCTCCTTCGAGCTCATTAAAAATAGTAAGGAGGTCACAAGTTGACTTTTCTGGAATCGTTAAAACTTCATGGGAAAGATATGGATTTTCTTAAGGCCCAGGTTTGATTCGTCAAAATAGAATTAACTTCCCAGTAAACTTGTCCGTTCAGGCTCATTAAGAATATGTGAAAGGGAATCCACATTGGTGGTAGTTTATTTATTTTTTAGACCATGTGGAATAGTTACAAAAAATAGCACTCTCTTTTCTTCGGAATTGAGAAGAGTATTCTCAGGCATAGGTTTATCACTTTTACAGACTCGGGGGACTAAAATTACGGAAAAGGAACCCCCGATATGAGCTTAGTTTTCTCTTTTTCATGATTTGGACCCAAACATGAAAAATATTTATAGCATACTTTATGTCTTTGTCATGTTCGTCAAACCGTAAAGAACAAAGCATCGAGTTTAATATTGTAAGCCCCATTTCTCGTAATCAAATGGATCTTTTTGAGTGATATTGCCTTCCTTCACACTCATGAAACTTAGGATATATGCTGATTTTGAAGGTGAGTTGGGTAGTGTAATGTACCTTTTTGAAAATTTATTAAATGACCAATTGTTTCACTTTTTCCCCAATTTCTACCTTAACTAGGTTTTATGGCTAGACGTCCAAATTGACCCAAATGCTCCCGAATTTTCTTAGAAGGTTCATGAATTATATTATAAATTAAATATGATTTTTAGGGATGTTTTATGACCTCCCAATTACTTCTGCAAACTTTTTTAATTTTCTGCTCAAAGTAGGAGTCTTTTCTACCAAATTGGGGCTCCAATTCCCCTTGGGTAATTACCGGAAATGGCTTCTCAAATGATCCCAAAGTAAATATAATTTATGAAAAGAGGTATGGAATGTGCAAGGTAAATTTTAAAAGTCTCATATGCATCATGTTTCAGTTTATACAGGCTGTTATGACTTTCCAAAACAGCTCCCAAATCACAATTTCGACCCTTGGGGAAAATGCACCAAATCTTCTCCCAATGCAATAAAAATGAGTAAAATGAATTCCAATGATTAATTAATGAAAATGAGACTTGAAATACAAATTAATTAGACTCCATTCATCATACATTTATCATATATACATTCCTCCATTCTAAATAATAAGCATTACCATGGCATATATCAAAATAGAGTGGAAATGGTCATTGTTTGCTCATTAAAACTCATTTTGACATACAAATATTGGGTATTTATACTTGAAACGTTTTGAGAATTAATAAAAGAGAATATTTAACTGATTACAATGATAAATATATCAGGAATATCTCTCCCAAAGAGTGCATGAGCTCACCTAAGGTGCAATCCCTCCATGAGCATGAATATGCAAAGAAAACTGGAAATGGTTGCAATAGAAGAATCCACATGATTCCCTGTATATTACACCTGAAAATAATGCTCTATTAAATATCCATTTAATACCTGAGTGGTTTCTCCAAACATCAACTTGGATGGGAATATTTCACCCTCAAAATTGGCTAAGGCAAGAAAACTAGTCATCCACTAGCTCTCACAATTCACAAATGACAATTTCTCAAATGATCAAAAGACATTATTTTTGTTTCTTCCTATATTTTATAAAAATACTTAGAATTCTAAGGTTCCCAATCCATCCACAAAACCAATCCAATTCAAATTTTGGCGTGTGCTCATGGATTCAAAATTACAAGAGGAGGATGCCATGTGGCCCCAAATTCCTAGCTTGTGTGGGCCCCATAGTCTCCATGTGTCTCCATGCTCCATTGCCACTTCCATTTTATATTGTATTTATTTCATAAGCTCCATTATTAAATATTTATTTCATTCTAATTTATGAACATCATTTATTATCTCCCTTATTAAAATTCCAAATGTATCCATCCAACCTAGGGAACTAGTAGGATTGATGGAATTGTCCTACTATGCAATTATTAAAAATGGGGACATTACAGTCCTTCCCACCCAATATTTATTTTCCTCAAGAAATTTAATATTTGTATGATTCAATATTCTTTCATATTCCCAAGTTTCATCCTCATTTGGTACTCCTTCCTTTGCATCAAGTGCTCTGTTATGGTTCTGCTCATTAATTTTCTTTAGCTGCAATTTTAGTAGTGGCACTCATGTACTGCAATTTTGTGTTCCAAAAAGTAAAGAGATGTGGATTGTACATATTGATATATCCTGTAACTTCACCACTAATAGCAAAAGGATTAATCAAATCCATAAAAACCAAATTTATGCAAATAATCTTTACCTCCATATTTTGGAAACATTTTCTGAATTTTCATCCCTTTTTGCTTCGGTATAATTCTTTGAACTTGGTATTGAGTTACCGAACTTTGAATTGCTTAATATTACAATAAAATATCAGAGAGGAACCACGATTCTTGTTTCTGCACTATTATTATAATCATATTATCAAGTGGTGAATAAATCTCCAATGTTGCTTGCTGACCTCCCAAAATTGAAACCAATGAGACCAAACATGATCCCAGGGTCCCATATGATCTTGATACATGGATGGAGTGAAATTTCTATGATGAGATGCCATGAAAATGAAGCATGTGAAAATTGAATCCATCTCTCAAAATGTACTCCACATAGGAAACATGAACACTGCTCTGCAAAGATGAACTCAAACAACTGAAGGTTGGTTTGCTTTTATAAACCATTAATCAAACTGCTACTCCAAGTGAGATGACAAAAATCAATTCCAATATCCCATTGCTGGTATTGCACCCTTTCGAACACCATGAGTAAAAAATATAGATCATGAAAGTGCATAACAACATCATACAAATGTACATCAAGAAGACACCTCATGAAAGAATCATGAAAGTGCTTGTACATCCAAGTGAGTAGGTCACCGCGTGGCCCATACACACAGGCATAAGGTATTATATCATATATTCGACAATGAAATAGGTTAGGATCCCATGTCCTATAATCATTCTCCAAAAATATATAATTTACATCAATATAATCAGCCATGTGTTCTTTCATCCAAGAAGTGAATTAAGAACCTCTACCAAAATATGAGCTAAATAAGGAGCAAAGAAAACATGAAGACTTCAAGTGGCTCAAAGAAGTATCATCAATACATCCATGAATATGTATATCATCATGAAATAATAGAGTATTTTGCTTCCAATAATAATTTTCTTCAATCATATATCTCTTTACCCAATTGTGGGATGAAGTTCCTCCAACAGCCCATGGACTAGACAAGGAGCAAGGAAAAGCATGAGTCTCCAAGTGACTCAAGTGAATACCATAGGTGCATCCATGTAGATGTGCATCAGCATAAAGTAACAAAGGATGCTGATGTAAATGTAAATAATAATGTCCTCCAACCATGTCATCATAAAAATTAATCTAGGAGTTCCATACTCCTCATGTGGCACCATAAAAAAGAACCTTTTCACCCATACTTCATTGAGACTAATTCTGCAAAACATGGAATTGTAGGATGTAGGAGAATGAGCTAGCTCACTCAAATGATAAAAAGTGTAGAACAGTCACCATGGGAAGGATCCATATGGGTAGTATCATTCAGCTCCTTCAAAAGTGTGAAACCTTTGTCATATATTGGTTCCAATGTAGAGGAATCATGCTCTTCTTTAAAAATTGCATAAACTTCATCAAGAGACAATTCAAGTTCCTCTTTCACCACATCAAGTGTTTGAATCTCTTCAAGTTCATATTCAAACACATCAAGTACATTAAAATTTCCACATTTATCATGATCCACCATGTCATAAGGATCCTCCAAACAATCGACCATTTGAAAATCCGAAACATAGGAGGAAAAACACGTATATTGCAACTTTTCAAGAAGTTTCTCATTTTGAATTGTGAGTTTATGATTATCATAATTATTATTCAAGTATGCATCATGTAAAAATTTATTAATCTCAAAAAAATGGTTAATATAAAAAAGAAAAGACATGAAATTACCTTTGATGTGGCACATTGCTCTTTGAATATTCTCCATGTCTTCAAGGAAGGATGTTTCCTCCGATGAAGTAGCTATCCAACAAGAATTTGAAACTAATTATTGAGTGTCATGGATTATTCTAAGGGACTATTGGNGGACCCTTCAAGAAAATGAGGCTCTTGCAAATGAACCTCCTCATCTTCTTCCTTCTTGCTTGGACCAACTTCATGAAGCTCAAGTGGTGATGGGGAAGTTAATCTTGTTTCTTCTTCAAATTATACAAGGTATTCATTTTCAAGTTTAATGGAAGTTTTTCTTGCAACAACACGTTCAAGAGTGATCTCTATGTCACCAACATAAAGGTGTGAGCACCCATCAAAAGGTACTCCTTCATAGTTCAAGCATCCATCAGTAGATTCTATTTCTTTCACTTCCAAGGTAGTATGTGTCTAAATTATATTCAATATTTTCAATAGAAACTTCTTCATACTCATGTGATGTCTGTTCATCTTTTTTAAAGTCATTGTGGGAACGACTTTCGATCCTCATAATGTAATTCTTTTTTCGTTTCAGCATCCACAGAACTTGGTGGATCCTTGGTCTCCTCCATACTTGTGCATTGCTGATTATTCATTAATGACTTCACATTTGAATTATTTTTCCTATATTCATTCAACCAATCATAAAATTCTTCAAAATGAATGGTATTATGTGTCTCTCCATGATGGAAGCTTCTACTACCCCCTTCTGCCGGCTTACCCCTAAGTTGGCTAGACATCAATTTGAATCCTTTCATAAGCTACTGGGTCATGTTATTGGTTATGTCATAAAAGAGAGGATTCATGATTTTTATATGCTCCTCACCATCATATGAGGTTCCATTTTCATCCCTAGTCATAGTTTCCTCAAAACAATTGCCGCCTTCTCCTACTTTTTGTTTTCTTTTTTTTACTTCTTCAACAAAAGAAATTTTGGTTTCAATATCTAATGGTGGTCCCTGAATTATTGTCCTCCTAAATATCAGATCACATAAGGTTCCAATATCATGCTCTGATACCACTTTTAATGTCCCTTTTTGAAAATTGATTAAATGACCATTTTTTCACTTTTTCCCCAATTTCTACCTTAACTAGTTTTGATGTCTAGACCTCCAAATTGACCCAAATGCTCCCAAATTTTCTTAAAAGTTTCATGAATGATATTATAAATTAAATATTATATTAAGGTATTTTTTATTACCCCCCAATTACTTCTGAAAAATTGTTTAATGTTCTATTCAAAGTAGGAGTCTTTACTAGCAAATTGGGGCTCCAATTCCCCTTGGGTAATTGAAGGAAATGGCTTCTCAAATGATACCAAAGTCACTCGAATTTATGAAAAGAGGAAGGGGATTTTTAAGGGACATTTTAAAAGTCTCATATGCATCATGGTTCAGTTTACACAAGCTTTTATGACTCTTTCCAAAACAACTCCCAAATCACAATTTCAACCCTTGGGGAAAATGCACAAAATCTTCTCCCACTGCAATAAAAGTGAGTAAAATGAATTAAAATGATTAATTAATGAACATTATAATTGAAATAAAAATTAATTACAGTCCATGCATCATACATTTATCATATATACATTCCTCCATTCGAAATAATAAGTATTACCATGGCTAATATCAAAATAGAATGGAAATGGTCATTGTTTGCTCATTAAAAGTCAATTTGACATACAAATATTGGGTATTTATACTTGAAACTTTATAATAATTAAGAAAATATAATATTTAAATGATTAAAATCATAAATATATGATGAATATATCTCCAAAATAGTACATGAGCTCACCCAAGGAATCCCTCTATGAGCATGAATATGCAAAGAAAACTGGAAATGGTTGAGAGAAAGTGTTGCAATAGAAGAATCCACATGCTTCCATGTATATTAAAATTGAAAATAATGCTCCATTAAAGCACCATGAAATACCTGAGTGGCCTCTCCAAACACCAACTTGGATGGGAATCTTTCACCCTCGAAATTGGCTAAGGAAAGAAAACTAGTCATCCATTAACTCTCACAATTCACAAATGATAAAAAACCATTCTCTTGGTTGTT
This sequence comes from Pseudotsuga menziesii, assembly GCA_001517045.1. NCBI lineage: Eukaryota > Viridiplantae > Streptophyta > Pinopsida > Pinales > Pinaceae > Pseudotsuga > Pseudotsuga menziesii. The sequence continues at coordinate 496,797 of LPNX010198262.1, read as the reverse complement.
TCCTATATTTTATAAAAATCCTTATCCTTCTAAGTTTCCCAATAGATCTACAAAATCAATACAATTCAAATTTGGGTGTGTGCTCATGATTTTCCATGTGTCCTCCCTTTCCTAGCCTTCCACCTTCCCCAAATTTGAGTTGGAGCCCATTGAGCTTCCTCAACTCACATGCGAGCTCTATTGGATGCTCTATTTCGACCTGACATGTTAGATTTATTTCTTCATATATTATTTTTGTCATAGGTGTCATATCATCTTCATCATTCTTGTCATAGAGCTAGGGAATGTAGTCCAAGTGTCTCACTAGCTCCAAAATGAATCTTCCTTTCCCATGTAAGTTACATTTCCTCAAAAAATAGACCTATTATTCATATGGACAAGTGTATTATCCTTATAAATCATCCAAGAACCTTTATACTTCCCATGGATTCGAAATTGCATGAGGATGATGCCATGTGGAACCAAATTCCTAGCTTGTGTGGGCCCTATAGTCTCCATGTGTCTCCATGATCCATTGCCACTTCAATTTTCTCTTGTATTTATTTAATAATCTCCATTATTAAATATTTATTCCATTCTATTGTCTAAACATAATTTATTAGCTCCCATATTAAAATTCCAAATGTATCCATTCAACCTAGGGAACTAGTAGGATTGATGGAATTGTCTTGCTATGCAATTATTAAAAATGGGGACATTATAGGTAGGTGGTAATTTAACCTTTTTGGACCTCCCTGACTAAGTAAGAAAAAGGTGCGCCTTACTTCTTTGAAATCTAAGAGATTTCTTTTGTGTTTTGTTTTATACTTTTCCGGCCTCAGGAGACTAAATCAGACGAAAAAGTCCCCCCTTGGCATCTTCTTTGGAGTTTTCAGACTCTCTAAAATATGAAAACACCGTTGAGCATTCACTAATTTAGGATAATAAAATCCATGAATCAATGCTTTATCAAGCATTATTCTATCTCTTCTTCGAGATTGATAAAAATGAATAAGGTCTCGAGTCAGATTTCTTGGAATCGTTAAACCTTTACAAGAAAGAGGGAAGGGAAGTTCAATCACATATATTTGACATCATGTCAGCAAGTCTTGTTTCCTTTAACAAAGCACCGGTTTTGAGTCTATCAAAAGTTGGGTCTCATTTTTTTACTTTACTCTGATTCATACTTTCTTACTCCTCGAGTTGGTTATTTTTCCAATTATGTGGGGAATCTATCAATGTCTCCTACATTGCAGAGTTGCATCGTTGGTCTCTTTGTGTCAAAATCTTCCTAAGTCACTTTTGTGTCATGCTCAATATTCAAGGATTAAACCTTTCTGGCCCATTCTACAATTTCCTTGACCTTTTGTGTCAGCCATTCCTTGGTATCAGCTCATTACATCATGTCTTCAGCAGTCCTTGTCATGAAATTCAGTACCAGTTCCAGATCCAATTAGTCTTTGAATTACCTCGTGTTGGATGATGGAGGATGCCTTGATGCCTTCCTTCCAATGAATCTTTTCCTATCAAATGCAACACATATTGCTCTGGGAGTGAGATTTAGAGTTTTAATGATAATACCTTGGGGATTGCAATCATCAGTGGAAATTTACCTCACTATTGGCTAGTGGGAATAACTTATTGTCTCCTAATCGATGGATTCTTCAAGTGTTCGAATTCATGTCCTTGTATTCACACTTCTTAGAATGTACTAGGTACCTTGGGGACCATTTTCATTAATGATGGTTTCCCTCATGTTTGTTAATGGTTCTCATCATTAACCGGTAATCAAACGGTTTCCTCCATGTTCGACTTCAACTCCTTTATTCGTATGGTTAGGATTCATACCTTTTTTGGGCGTTTTGGATTGAAGACCTTGAGCCGAAAATAACATCATCATTTTTATATTTCCCAAGCTACGCAAGACCTTGTTACATTTTATATGACATTTTTGTGAGACATAGATCCACCTTGTATTCTTGTGGCTATGATCGATTTTTGAGCATGGATCCACCTTGTTCATTTGTGTCCATGAATCCTTTAGATTTGATATGGCGCCTTTTTTCATATTGAGTGACAATGATAGTTACATCAGTTACATATGTTGGATCTACTTGTATTTTTATGGTGATGATTTGTATTTGGGTTTTATGTCCCAGAGATCAGTTTTGTCTGACATTTATCTCTCTTTCAGTTACCTTTGTTCAAGCGTTTTGATCTTGGATTCTCTTCTCTCTCCATACTCAGCTGTTTCATTTATAATGTATTTCGGCTATCGTCTTCCCCTCTAACCTCATACATTAGGGGGAATTTTTTATAGATAAAAAAGACACACCTCAAAATGACCACTTTCCCATGATTGTGTTGCAAGTCGACACTTCCATGATGACACTTCATGAAAGTCACTGAAAAAAATCTATATAGGAGGACCCATATCTTTAGTTTTTTAACTTTGTTGTACCTATTCTCTGCACTATTGGAAAGGTATCTGAGTCAGATAAATCTTCTAGAAGACACCAAAGTCTGAAAATTCCCAAAAGTACCCTAAAAATGATATTTTTTGATGTACATGAGAGTTTCCATAAGGAAACCCACGTGTTCCACTTTTTACAAGCGACTTGTTCTATATAATAGTCACGTGTTCCGTAAATACGTGACTATTTACATTGAAACCTTTGTGTCATATGCAACTATTGTTACAACAGCCCGCGTGTACCCCCTGAACACATGACTGTTGTCTCTGAAACCCGCATGTGTTTCCTGTAGATGTCAAAAAAAGATGTTTTTCAAAATTCGGGTAGTTTGGGTGGTTATGAAACTGACTCCTTCAGTTGTAACTACTTTGTCTTCCACCTTATCTCTTTAGAAAGGTATAAATAGAGGTAGGGAGGTATGTGAGAGTGGACTTGAATATTTTCATTGTTATGTTGGAGGAATTGGGACTCTCTTTTCCCACACCTTTTCCCTAGTAGCTTTCTCCTTGTGTTGCAGAGCTTGGAGGCCGAGTTCCTTGGAGAAGAGAAGCAATAGAACAAGATCAAGGTTTCATGAGGTTCCCAACTTGAAGACAATGTATATTTGTATTTCTTTTCATGATTAGTAAATATGTAATGTCCTTCTTCTTCCCAAATCATTGTTCAATGTGTGATTGAATCTTTGTTTTGATTATATGTTTATGATGACCATATTAGTTTTTCATATGGATTTGATTATCATTTCTTTACATTTAGTTATATTGGTTTGAGGAAGGTATAATCGTTTTGCAGGTATCTTGGATCAAGAGGAGAAAGAAGAGGATTGAAGGGCTGCTTGGATCAACCTTCGTTTGGCTAAGGTATGAACCATTCCAATATCCGATCTTGCTTCCATTTACTTGAATAACTATATGCATCCACCTTTCAACCCCAGTACGTTGATGTCCTCTTAAACCCTAGCCATAGGAAACTCTCCTCTACAACAATATCACTCATCGATGCATTGCCTGAGTTGCACAAGATTTAAATACCATATCAAATTACCATGCAGACCTAGATATTCTACACTCATAAGATTTGCATATATACATTTTTGAAGAATTTTCTTTTGACATGGATCCACTATGTATTTTTCGTGGCCATGGTTGTTTACTACTGAGCATAGGTATACCCGCCTTAAGAAGATATTATATATTTGGGAAATTTCCTTGTTTGACTTGCACGTGTTTCTCCAACTCCCACGTTCATAAACCATCCTTTTCCATCTTGCCTTGATCACTAAAAAGTATAGTATCAGTATAAAGAGTATCAGAATAAAAGATAAATCAATGTATTTCAACCCTCAACATAGATTCATACCTCACACATTAGGTGACATGTGTTAACAATAAAATTAACACCCCTGAGGATGATGGTATGAACAATCAATATGGAACAAATTGAGAGCTTTGATATCTCATCGGACCACTACTTCTGCAAAGGAAGAAGTATGTGAAGACAAGGGTTTCTCTAAATAATTCAGGATGAAGACCACTTAAGAGCCAAAACCTAGTTTCCATAGCTCTTAGAGTGGAAAGGATGCTTGTCATATGTATTAATCCCAAAATTCAAGTAAAAATGCCTGAAAAACTAAGTAAAGTGGGTTTTTGAAGAAAATAATCAAAATCCATCAAAAAAATTAAATCCCACATTCATGGTTAGTTATTGGTCTAACCAATGCATTTTCAACTTACCTGGATGTTTCGTAAACTTACTCTCATAGAGCAGCACCATATCGCTTTGATAGAAGTGCTTGGGTGTGATGTTCTGATCATGCCAAGCCTTTTGGCAGTCCTTCTTGACCTGCTGATGAAATCCTGCAATAAAATGATCTTCTTCAAGTTGCAACAACTATGTCAAACGTTCTTCCAATGCTCCTTCATCATCCATTCTTGTTGCTGCTGCGATGCCCAAACCTGACATAATATATTCCATTGGCATCACTGCTTCTTTTCCATACACCAAATTGAATGGTGTCTGCCCTGTCAACCATTTACAGGTCGGGTGATAATCCCATAAGATCACTGAAATCTTCAAGTCCCAATCATCGTGGCTTACATTGTAGACCTTGGTGAGTGCATGCTCCAATACCTTAATGAATGCTTTGACTGCTCCATTAGCTTACGAATGATAGGGGGTGCTCTTCTTGTGCTGAATCTGCAACTCTTCCGTTTGTGCGCTGATGGTTCGATTGATGAAATTACTTCCTTGATCGCTCAACAAAATATTTGGAAAACAAAATCGTGTGACGATGTTGTTAAACATAAACCTTGATGTCATTGCAGCAGTGCAATCCGCTACTGGAATGGCTTTCACCCACCTTGTCAATCCATTTGTCGCAATGATAATATATCACACACCCATCCTTTTCCCTGGTGGGTTGATTGGTCCCACAAAATTCACTACATATTTATCAAATGGTTGCTATGTCACTTGCGGTACTAAGGGCATCTTATCCCGCCGTGATGAATTCCAAGTACTTTGACACACATTGCAACTCTTCAAATATTATGTCGCATCATTGTGCACAATTGGCCACTAGAGGCCTGCACGGAGTATCTTCTTGGAAGTTGCACGACCTCCATAGTGTCCTCCTACAACCCCATCATGTGATTCCGCTAATATCCTCTCTTGTTCATATGTTAAGACATAGCATCGTAGAATCTCATCAGGTCCCATCTTGTAGAGTTGTCCAACAATCAGCTGCAAATCCATGACTTTAACCACCAACTACATCTTGTGGCTTGTAGTGAAATCATCTAAGTATTTTCCTATCGATAAAAATTGAATTATATTCTCATAATGGTCATCAACCATACCTACCTTGAATAACTGTGCATCAGGTAACCTGTCCTCAATGTTAGTTGGTTCTTCGCTTGTCTCGATCCATGACAAATGATCAGGTCTGACATTCAAGTGACCTGGATTCATGATGATTTTCAAATCAAAATTTTGGAAGAGTAGTAACCAACGACATATATTCCCCCCCAACAAAGGATTATTCACCAGTTATTTAGCATAGAATGATCAATGAACATCTTAAAATGGCCTCCCAACAGATAGTGAAGAAATTTTTGAAGTGCATACACCATTTCCAAACCTTCACGTTCTGTCGTGGTGTAGTTTTGTTTCACATATGACACTTTTCGACTAGCAAAAGAAATCGGATGATCAATATCCCCTTCTCTTGGTTATGCCAATACCACTCCTAATGTGATTGATGACGCATTAACATGGAAATGAAATTCCTTTATCCAAGCCAGAAAGACCAATATTTGTGCAGTGACCATCTTGTTCTTCAAAGTTTCGAGACTCCCTTGGAATTCGTGGCTCCATTTGAACTGTGCATCTTTATTAAACAGCTTCTCCATTGATGATGTGATCGCAACATACCCTCTGATGAATTTCTGATAATATCCCATATGTCCCAATGTTGCTCTGAGTTATTTCACATTCATCGGTGGCGATAGATTAACAATGAGCATTATCTTGGCAGGATCAACCAGCATCCCTTCCTTACAGAAAATTTATGCTAAAAAAATCCTGAATGGCACACAAAATATGCATTTCTTTGAACTCAGTGCAATCTAGTGTTGTCGACACCACTCTAACATCAATCACAAAATTTGCAAGGTGATCCTTTAGCAACCCATACGCCGTCCAATCATCCATGTATACCACCAAAAACTTCTAAATGAAGTATTTAAACACAACAAATATGATCCTACAGAATATTGTAGGTGCGTTGTTGAGCCCAAATGGAGTCACCGTATACTGAAAGCATCCCCATTCACTTACGAATGTTGTCTTATGACAATATTCCTTCACATTTTGATTTTATGTTACCTAGAGAATCCGTCTCTAAACAAGTAGACCTTCTGACCGCATACTCCTTCCAACACTTCATCAATAAAGGGCATATGTAACAGATCATACAACCATGCATCATTGAGCTTCTTGAGATCAACAATGATATAGAACTTGTATATTTTCTTGTCTTGCACGACCATTGGACTGATCCACTTTGATTACTCGATTGGTTTAATGATTCCTGCATCCAACATTCTATCAAGTTCCCCCTTTACTCGTTCCTTGTATCGTGGATTCAAGCGATACGAACGTTGCTTCACCGATTCCGCATCTGGTTTGAGTGGGATTTTCATTTCTCCCAAATCGCTGAGAATCCATTTAATTTCATAGAACTTGGTCAGAAACAAGTCCTGAAACTCGTGCAACATATCTGTAATCTTCGCCATAGTCTATTCATCCCAATAATCACCAATATTAGCGAACTTTGGTTCTTCTTTAGTCCCAATGTTGACCTTCTAAATCTTAAGTGGTTGGTGAAATTTGTTTGTATATATCTCACATGCTATGAAATTATGACTTCCTTTCAATCCTGGTATGTTGATGTTCCTTGGATCATCCCCATTGTCACGTCCTCATGAGACGTTATAACACTCCATCATCGACTGCATCACTGGTACCTCATGTGACTCCTCAGGGAATGCAGCTGAAACTATCTCCAATACAACATCGCGAATGTGTTGTAGTGCACTATGAATCACTGGATCAACATCTCTAAAACTGAAAGTGTGATTGAAACAAATCGCAAGTTCCTCGCAAGTCATGATCTCCCGTCGTAGCTCAATTGATACATACCACTATCGCAACATGTCGTCCAATGTGTGTACAAAATCATTTCCCCCCTCATCCTTTGGTTGCGACACCCACATGGTCTAAAATGCATTCAAATGATCATTAGGATCATTTATTCCATCATACTTCTTAGTTAGATAGTGCTTGTCTCACCAAAATGAACTTCCATAAACCTACGACACAATGACCACTCATTGATCAATTTCTTACGTGTCGCCCACCATCATGCTGGGATAGCCTTTAGCGCCTCCTCCAATGTCAAAAGTATCTAGGGGTCTGCAAACTTGTCTTCAAATTCCTCAATAAACTTAGGTAAATTCAGAAATCCCTCATACGTCACTAGGTCAACAATCTTCTCTGTGACCCAACGTAGCGACTGAGTGATTCTTCCACACTTGTGAATTGATATCTCATGCATCCGATTCTGCCAATTTTACAATGCATCATCAGAATTCAGTGATGTGGAGTTGGAGCTTCTCCATCCTAGCTCCCTATATGCAATGGGATGGACATAATCCTCAAAAAAATTGTATGCATGGTCCCATCCTCCTACAACTTCTTCCTTGACTGGTTCAATTTACCTTCTTCCTTCGCTTAGATCCATTGGTGCTATGAATATGATGCAACGGTTCTCGAAAGTCATCACGCGATTCTTGAAATTTATTACCTCCAGGCTTTCATTAGCTCATCCAATCCCCAGCAGCACGGTATATGAGCTTTTGTAAATGAAAATCTAGATAACATTGAAGTCCACATAGGTCTTCATCCCTTCAACTTCCACCATTAAGCACATTACTCACCCAATTGGCGTCATGCTGTCCTGGTTGGCCAGTCACAACTACACAAGGGACCAAACCAACTGTGGCTTCCCCATATTCTCCCATGTCTACTTTGTTAAAATGTTGACATCTGAACCCATATCTAGAATAACCGAGTCCAGATTGTAATCGCCAATTCAGACATTCATCCTCATCTCTTTGTCGATCTTGTTCTTGTGCAAAGAATTTACTGCAGATTCCTGACGACCTTTCTCTTGTCGACATAGCAGAATTGTGATCTCATTTAGTGCATTGGGATTTTCACTATTCAAATAGGAAATATTTGAAGAAACTTTGCAGTGTACCATGCTTCCACGACGGTCCTGCTACCAGTGTTGAATAAAAAATAGGCGACATTTCATAAATAAGAAACTTACCCGGATGTCTTCTTATGGTGTCTCGTGCTTGAAAGAATCATCCCTCTTGTTGTCGACATCAATTTGAACCTTTTTTTATGATTCGTTAATTGAGCTTATGGGGTTGGACCATCATCGACTGCTGTCACACCTCCTCAAGTAATGACTCCAACATTTGTAGGTTGAGCCCTTGGTTTTGCTGAGATCTTCCTGATTGTGGGACCTTAGTTCTGGTTTTGCGGTGGATTCACCGGTTTGTTCACATTCTGATTCACATTCTAGTTCTGGTTCTGGTTTTGTGGTGGTGGAACATTCTTCGCTTGCCATTTTTCAATCAACTGTGGACAATATTCAATTGTATGATCTGCAGCAGTACAATAAGTACATTGTGACTGCAGGTTTGGACAATCTTGTTGGTAATTCTCTAGTACTCCACAATTGTAACATTACATAGGTCTGCGACCTTGACCTCCTCCTTGACTGAAACCTTTATTCTGTCCTCCTAGAAACCCTCCACGAAAGCCTCCTTGTTGTTGATACTGTGGTTGGTTGAACTATTGTTGCTATTGCTGTAGGGGATTTAGATGTTGTTGAACATACTGCGGTTGAGTATACTACAGCTGTTGCAAAGCATACTGTATTTGATTATACTATGGTTGTGGTGGAGAAAAGTGTGGTTGTTTTGGAACAAATTGCGGCTGCAACGAAGCAAACTACGGAAGCTGTAGTAGTGGTCTCTCCGTCGGTCGGTTTTCTTCTCTCTTCATGTAATACGTATCCATCGTCCTTTCTTGGAGCAAGTCGTATGCTTGAAAATACTTGTCCTCATGACCATCAGAGCGACAAAAAGTACAATAAAAAATCGTAGGCTTCTATACCATCTTCTGAAGATACAGACATTCCCCATGTCGATGTCCATGAGTTTCACAGATCCGACACCATGGTAAGACACCTTGATTGAGCAGATTTGAAGCTCATTATAGAAATGTAATTGTGTAGATCTGGGCATTGATCCTTATGACATCCCTCCGTATGACATTGATTACACCATAATTCCTCATGAAGTTCTTTTCCCTTCTTAATATCGTGCAGTTGAATCATCATATTCGCAAGTTGTGACTGGGTCTGATTCATTATGACGCCACATTCCCCAGCTTGTGAGGCCTCCAACTTCATTGAGATCTCTAGGGGCTCTCTCTGTGTCACAATCTTCTGTGCATCAACAAAATTCTGATATGTTCTATCAACGATGCGATGAACCACTTCTTATGTTGTACATCACTAATTACAAAACTGAATTTCGCCATTAGTGTCTTCAATCGCTGATCAAAATACCAAACCAATTCATTTGAAAATTTCTTTATTTATTTTAGTTCTGTGATATACTATGACTCTGATTTGGGTTTCCTGAATTCTTTGATCAATCCTATTCTGACCTCTTCCATAGTCTTCGCTTGGTTCCCTGTCATAACTTTCACAAACTTCATGTACCAGTCCAGTGTGTGATCTCAAAAAGTTGTCTCCAACTGAACCTTCTTAACATCGTCATCCTGGACTTGCTTTATAGTCCATACCACCTTGCAAAGAAAACAATATTGTTCGAGATCCTCAATCCCATTCCCATGAAACAGAGGTAAATTTACATCATCTCCCTCCATCCTGGGACTTCTTCCTACGTTCACTTTTCCTCTACTATTAGAGTGTTGGTGACAAACCAAGAAATTAGGTGTTGAGCTCGTGTTTCTTCCTAAGTGTGGCATAGTGCACACAGGTGTAGGTACATTGTCGCTCTGGGTTGGTCCTTCCTTGAGTTTGGGTATATCCTGGTTGTATCCTTCGTCGCTGTAGGGTCACTTAGTCCTTGTGATATTCTCTCGTAGCTTCTTACTCTGGTCGTAGCAGGACTCTCCTCAGTCCTTTGCCTCTTCTCTTTCCAAAACCTTACCTCACTTCATAGAATACCACACTCTTCCTCAACTTCCCTCATAGTTTCATTGTAACTCCCATCCATCTACCCCATATCATTCTATCCAACCCTCATCTCTGCAGTACCTGTAACTTCTACACACCGAATATTTTTACTCTTCGGAGTCCATCTTCAATATTTCATTTTCATAGATAAGCATTTTAATCCACAATTGCAAAGACAAAAGAAACCTACCTCTTGGTCCTTTGAAAAATTCCCTTTCTATGTCTTTGTAGGACTTGACTGTGTCAACTGTGAACCCAATGATGTAAAATTCCAAGATGTTATCAAGCCACACTTCGATAGCCCTTGATGCTTTGTTTTCTACCTTTTGCAGCTTCTAGATCAGCTCCGGGGTCCATCAAGTAGGTTCACCTCCTTGAAAATTTGTCTCCTGATAGGTTAGCTACGCTAACCACTCGTACAAGATGATCAGAAACGCATCGAAAAAATATTCGTGGATATCAAAATAGATATGTCTTCCCAGCCATTCTTCCGTTGTTAATCTAGAATTCATATTTTCTTATGTTGCGAATTCTCGAGCCTTCTGACTGAACCAATCCTGAATCTTCAGTCTCGTTGGATGACCCAACCTATCCTCCTTCTTCTTGCACTATGGTCCTAGAAACATAAACATTTGCTAACAAAGATCTTTCGACAAGGGTTCACTCTCTTTCGACACACCTAAAAACCGTGATCTCCCGAATAACCAACCTAGATAGGTTCCACCCTATCCACAAACACCTGCGAAGCAGATGAAGTCTCACCTGAGATGTTCGAGGGAGGGCCACAGGAACCACATTTTCGTAGTAAGGCGAAGGATCTTGCGCATCCAATTCTCTGCTATCTTCATACTATCACAACATTTCCCAAAGATTCATGCATGGGTTTTATTATCACTTATTCATATCATAAACCATTTATATCGCATTGATAACCATTTATGTTAGATCACAACATTAAGTTTACTCACAAACATATTGATAAATATAACATCTTTTAGAATGCAAAGACATTGCATCATTCAGGAATAACAACCATACTAAATAAGTCAGATTGCATCAATTAGGAAGTAAAAGTAAGAAAACACAAGACAAAAAGGTTCCATCAACACCCACTCATTGGCATATTACTTCTTCGCATCAACACAAAATCCCAAAAGACATCACCAGGTTCAGAATCCAAAACCCAAAACATTAGATACAATGCAATCTTCCCGCAGATACCATCATACATAGAATAAGACCATATATTTCAACATTACATTCTTATTTCTATTTATAGGTTTGCACCTTTTACAAAATGGTCCACTTTAACTGACTCTCTAACTAATTTGGACCAAAACTACCAAATTATTACCAACAAGTACAAAACTATGGCCAAGCCGACTCAGTATCGACTTCTCTTCCTTGCGCAGTATCCGTTAGCTTTTGCACCATCCTTTGTGTTGTGCATCATTCTTTGATTTTCACACCAAAACCCCCTGCCAACAAGCTCCATCCTTTCCATGGGTTATACACTATCAATTTCCAAAACAAATTTTCAAGAGTTAGAGCCTATGATCTACAGCATTGGTCCTTTGTTTAGTTCAAGCCTTGCTTGATTTTACATGTCTCAATAGATTCTCTTGTCACTTGGTATCACCACTTGTCATAACAAAGTGTCAAATTATTGAGGAGGTGTCTTACTAAGGAGGTTTAAAAAGGTGGAATACTAAATTTGAGGACTGTTTGACTGTTTTCATACACATTCCTATCCATGATTTTTTACTTGGGTTGATCTTCAAGTTTTCAAAACTAAAGGAAGGGAATATGCAACTTTGCTGCTAAATATTATTATTCAATGTTTTGCTTTTAGTTTTTATAACTAAATTACAAATTTCAGAAACTTTCTTAACAATATACCAATAAAGTTTTTAAAATTTTATTTTTCGAAAATCAATGTTGATTGCTTTAGGACCGAAAGATAATTTACTTTAAAATACCCTCTTAATCCATTCTATATTATCAATTGCAAAGATAATGTTTGTCATGGCTCTTGCTTTTACTCTATTATATATGATAACTTCACCATTTATATCCCTTGATCTAATAAAATTAATTCAAAGGTATAAATGATCTCACTTTGTACCTATTTGGAGGTTTCGCTAACATAGATTTTCTCACTTCATTATTAGAATGCTGAGGTGAGATCCTCCATTTCAATGTATGGAAATGAGTTTCTCACACTATTTTTTAGCATTACAATTTCTTTCTTGGGTACATCTAGGTTACCTGGCTTATTTATTTTTAAATAAAATTGGCCCTTATTCGATCATATATTCAAAATTTACATTTAGATAAGCAGATTAGATTTATTTTGAATATTTTTCTTATTGTTTCACACCTTACAAGAAGCATGCGTGAACATTAGAGTTGGTACCAAGGATTATAGAAAGTGTAATGTGGGTGTTAATATTATTTCTTTTCTGATTCTTTAAAAGTTCTTAGTTTAATGAAGAAATGCTTGTTTTACAAGTGGAATATTGATGGCCAAATCAATAGTACCACTAACATATATCTAGTTTAACTCGTAACTTTTTTTTATGATTTAAAAATAGTATAAACATAGACATAGATAAAGAGAAAGATAACATTATTTTTATGTAAATATCATAGCTATGTTTATAATTTTGTCTAAATCTAGATATTTCTTTATATCTCTATGTACTANATATATATATATATATATATATATATATATATCAAATCTCTCATTTATATATATATATATATATATTATTTATGATAAGTATTGTATTTTTAAAAATCTTATATTTAGCTCCTTGCTACATCTTATTAGTAGTTAAGTTAAAAGGCGTTTTTTAATGCATTGTTTTTATTTATTTAAAAAAATAAATATTATGAAGAGAAAATAAGATTGTATTTATATTTTTCTCAAATGATATTTTTGTATTTTTCTCTATTTAGTTAATATCTTAAAAGAAAATTTTTTCACTCTTAATTTGAGATCATTATATCATTAATTATTGGCTCTTTTTTACATCCTATTGTGAAGAAAAGTGTAGAACTTAGTGCTCAAAGTAATAATTACAATTGAAGTTTTAATAAAATAATAAAATATTAAATAAACAAAAACTTTACAATATAAACCTAGCCTACATTTCAATGTATTCCAATTAATTAGCCCTAACCAATAGCTTTGTTTGTTAAGCCCTATTTGCCAAACCTTTTGGAATACATTGAAATGTTCAATTGTTGGGCCTCTTAGGGCATCTCCTCTGCCACAATATCTTACCCTTCGAGTGGACTGCTGTTTGTTCTCCCCCACACACTGTATTCATATTAATTCAAACTTTCTATTGGAACATATTGCGAATACCCTACTTTTATGGGAAAATAATAATAACACATCGCCCTAGTAACGAGGAGTTGTTCACGTATTATTGTATGACATGGATCATATGATTTTCGCAACTTAGCATCTCCATTATACCTTTTGTGCAATTAATATTAGATATATATGGACACTTGCGTGAGAAAGTTGATGCGTCAACTATGGCTACAAATTATAGTGAAGAAATTGTGAGTGAGGGCCGCAAGTTGAATTTATTCCCATACAAAGCTAACCGTACTAAATGGGTATGGGAATTTCATTTTGTCACCCTAAATATTTAAGCATTTAAATCCATTGCACCTTAAAGATTTAAAAGCATTTATATCCATTGCAAACACAATAGGTGAAGTAAATCTGGTGCTCCATCTATCAAATTCATTCAATTTTAGTCTTTAAGAGTTTATCTGTGTCTACATCCAAACAAACAAATCCCTCCATAAGGTTAGTACATAAATATTTGATTGACCATTAAGTAGGTGGTTTATAATTTTATGGGATTAACACTTTATAATTAAATAGGTAGTATATAATTTGAATGTGTTTAATATTTTAAAACATGTTCTTTGTTTTAAAAGGTTATAGGTTCAAATCTAGAGGAATAAGGTATTAATATCTTCTTATACTCCTTATGTTTTAGAGAACAAATAGCTAAATTGCTAACAAACTAGTTTAAGAATTAAAAAATCTACTACAAACATAGTTACCAAATTTTTCCGTTGATATTCCATGCTTTTGCTTTGTTTCCAGCAAACATACTAGAAATATAAAAACATATGAGATCAAAACTCACAGTTTATTGCATAGCTCTTACCACTCTTACGGTTATGACCTTCATAACGAATTGTGTTAAACATTGTACATTATAACTTGTTAGCGATGGGTGAGTACCCTCTATTTCTTGTTGAATGGAACATGATATGGGTAATGTGTAGAGAGCATATTTGGCAAAAGAGAAAAATAGGAATTTGCAAAGACTGGTTCATTTAATTAGGACAGTAGTAAGATGTGTATTTATATAATTGAAATGTATATTAAAACCTCTTTTTATCTATGTTCATTACACCTTCTGCAACTACAATTACACCTACAACTACTGATAAAATCTTGTTGTTAAAAAAAATATAAGTTTTCATTTATATACTGAAATTTTAAATTATTGTCAAAATTTTCAAGTATTACAAAATTTTAAATGTTTTTTTCCTTCTACACATGGATTCCTTTTCTTAATATGATATTAGGTCTATTGAAAGAGTTACATCTACTTTTTCTCTAAAGTGTTCATTACATTTCAAACCAAAATAGTTTTTTTAGATTATTGTCGCATTTTATACTTTCGTAACGAGGGGGGAATATTACAAGTACACAGATTGAAATGGTCAATTCAACATATTGACATGTTTGAAGGCATTTTTTTTTAGGGTAAGAAGATGGTCCTATTTTTTTGAGAGCTATCTTCGACGATTTCGAAATAAGTGGTATAAGAGGATGTAGGAGAATAAAAAGAGAACAAGCGAATCTCTTTATATTAAATTAAAAGAATAATTGTATAGAAACATGCAATTTCACAATTTTACATTGAAAAATCCCATGCCCCTCCATGTATACTGAGAACATCATATAGCAGCCATACATGCTGATGCCACTGCTCATATCATTTTTTCTAATGTGTTTAATGTATCTCCATTGATGCAAACAAGATATTTACCCTCTAGAGTACACATCTCAATCATGCATCTAGCCACCCAATCAATGGACACACATACTTGCATGCTAAAGGATTCAAGTGGGAATAATTTAGCTACCATTGATGCACTTGTCAAACAACATGGATTGACCATCAATCCCTCAACTATAAGAGTAAGAGTATCATCTTCCTCCTATGGCATCAACATAAAAAATAATTTCACCCAATTTTCATCCCCACATGATATGGCTGAAATAGAAGTGTGGGTAGAACTATGAATTAGTTCTCTGCTATACTTATCCAACCAATTTATGGATGCATATTCTTCATCAATGAATGATCCAATTGAGGTGAGCTCATCTAACTCTTCCATGGAGAAGGGGCTCTCTCTAGAAAACAACTCCAGTTTTCTCTGGAAAAGAACAAGTGCTTGGTTCTCATCAAGCTTGTCTACACAGTCCTTAAGTACATGCAAAACCAAATGCATCTCATAATCCACCATTTCATGAGCTTCCTCCATATGATCAAGAATGCAGTTATCCTTGTGAAGATGGTTGAATGGTGTGTAGGAGGGTAGGTAATATATTTGCAACTTCTGATGAAGTTTCTCTATCTCCATCTTGGAATCTTCAAGTGCACATTGAGTTCTCTTCAAGGAATCTTAGGTGGTAACCAATTCTTGTGTGAGCTTGAAAATATAATATTCATCCTTCAAGGATGCTCCATATAACAACTCAACAAGCTCAAGCAAACTGTCTCTATCAAAAAACAATTACAAAAAATTACCTTTGGTGCTTGTCATGGACTTATGAGATTTCTCTACGTCTTCCATGGAAGAATTTCCCTTTGTTGCCATCTTTCACACACCTGGGTTACGTGGCAGAAATATTCAAGCCACTCGGTGTGTCCCTGGGGGCAAGTCTCGAGTCAAGGCTATCACCTTGTTCTTGACTCCTCCGTTTAGGCTCAACTCCTAACGAAGCCAATGGGGGTAGACCCTATTAAGTTACTAAGGCTAATTACTTACTGTGATGGTGTTATATTGATTAATTTGTTTAGGAGCTTTCAAATTAACCAATGAAAACAAAAGATAACAAGATGCAGGATTTAAAGCATATAAGCACAGTAATGACACTCAATATATATATAATCGAAAGAAATAAATCACTAGTGCCTTAAATGGAGTCAACAGAGAAAATAATGTGCTTGCATGTGCTTGAAAGAATTTTTTACAAATGTATCTTGGTATATTTTAGATTAATGTAAGAAGATGAGTAATTTAACTTAGGCGAGGGGACTCCAGATATACCCAGGGGGTACTTGAAGTATGTCCAAAACTAAACTGTCACGGCTACCCACAAGGAATATGTGGGCTGAATGGAGTCTCTAAGGCTATTGTTCATAATGCACCTGGAGGTGTAACAGAGATTAGTGCCCTGAGGTCACTTTTCAGGAGTTCCCGCTTCCTTTGGGTATTTTTCCATTGTAATGGTTTGATCAAGGCGTTGGATTTTCGCCTGATGGTTTGTCAATTTGGGGAGAGTGAATCCTAATTATTCTAGTCACTCAAGTGATTTTGATGCAGCTTGAATGATTGGACGAAACGTAGCCAAGTACATAGCATACACACTGGAGTCTTCGTTGTTTTTAGTAAATTTTAAAATAAGTGTTCTTGTTTAAAAGAAAACCCTCCAAGAACCTCTTTCGATCCAAATGGATCTAAATCGGGGAATCAAGGAGGGGTTAATTTTACTATGACTAACGAAACAATTGATGAAAAATAAATCAAATATATGCAACACCGATTTCTAATTAGTCCTACCACGCATCTCTTTCCCCTTGCGGGTCAATTGGGAAGTCATGGGTAAGTAGTATGATTACTTTTGAAATTAAAATATGGAATAATGAAAAATTATATCAAAGTATACAATCCTACATGTTAGCACTAAACTAGAGCAGAAAAAAAGGAAAAAATGCAAAAAAGTGAAACAGACGCAGATCCCCCCTAGGGGGGTGGGGAGCAGGCTCGAAAGAGCCTACTCAAAAAATATTTTATTTTATTATTATTGGTTACAATATTAGAAAAATAAAATATCAGAAACCTCTTGGTCCTTATATGGATGGAACCAAGATCTTACAACCTTCCAAAATTTTGAGATTTCAAGGAAAGGGGAGACCCCTGGGGGGATTTGAATGCTCCCCAGGCCACTTTCGAACAACAACTTCCTTTATTTTCTATTACACCTGCTAAAAAATAGAAAGCATGTTAGAATAACATATGCCCAAAATCACTTTAAGAGTACCTTTAGATCAGCCTACCTTAACTCAAAAAAGACTAAGTTAAAACTAGCTAAACAGGTGAAAAGGGAACCAAGGAAAGCAATCTTTCCTTGGGATCTTGGCTTGATGTTTGTGTCGCCAATGAAATATGCACTGATTTTTGGATTTAATCTTTTTAAAACACAAAAGGAAATCTAGAGCATGCAACCTACTAATTTTCTTTAACTTGCCATGCAAAATGGATGATTTCCTTATGCTAGATCTAGAATGCTTAATGCTATTTTCATAATTGAGATCTAGACTATGAGCTTTGAAATAGAAGATCTATGTAAATTTTACTTTGATATAACACATCCAAATGATAACAAAGCTTTTGAACTCAGTAACCAGGTAAGAAAATTGATTTTTTTGAAGGAGAAAGAGAGAGAGAAAGAGTGCTAGAAGCCTGGGAATGTTGGGCTTTGGAGTCTTCTTTGGTGGAACACCGAGGGAATATGTCATTTAGAATATCTTGAAGATGAGGAAGATGCAAACCAACTCAACCTCTTCTATAAGCGAGATCACCTGCAAATTATAAATCCTTGCACAAATAGATGGTTAAAACATAGGTGCTACTGGAAGAGATAATTGGAAAGCATGCAATTAAACTTAAAATACATACAACTCCAATAGATCTGAAACAAGCAACAGTAAGAGCATAAATCAAACTAGAATAAACTCTTACCCTAACAGGAGGGATCTCTCTCCTTCAAGGCCAACAATTAACCAGCAAAATCAATGATAAATAACATAGATTATACCTCATAAGCATTTGACAATCACCGTCCACACATGAAGAGAATTACACCATAGATATTGCCTCCAAAGCTTCTTTATTCCAAAATAATAAACAATAAGACAGTACAAGAGCAACAACACCTCAATCCCAGTTCTAACTAGCTTGGAAGAGGCAGCCTAAGCTTTATTTATACAAAAAACAGGAGATCCTGCCCAGGGGGGTGCAAATCCCAAGGAGACAGACCATTGCAGCTGAGGGAGAGTCCATCAATGCCGATCTGAAGCCGAACTAAGCCTACTTGTCAATCGGGGGGCTGATTGAGCTGACACATCAACCCACAGATTGACACATCAATCCACGGAGCTTCCAGGAGAGCCCACACGTGTGGAGGAGAGAGAGAGTGTGCAATTCCCCATAAAGGATGCTAAAGATCAACTCTGGATCTGTCTAGATCACCTCCTTCTGTCAAGGATTTGTTAGATCCAGTCAATATGGTCCAGATCTGACTGATTTCAATCAAATCGGCTGAGAATCCACTGAACTAGGATTTTGGATTTGCTCCATTATTCATCAATTTATTAATTAAAATAATCAATAATTGATTTTTTGGGGTTTTCTGACCTGAGTGATGAAAAATCACTCAAAACCTGAAAAAAGTGGGTCCATGGGTTTACATGGTGCTCTTAGCTTGAAAATGAGCACCTACATGAATTAAACTGATTATTTGGCCCACTTTTATTAGAAAACCAATTTTTCCAATTAAACTATTAAAAAATAGCCTAAGTTTTGGAAAAATTAAATTTTAATAAAAAAACACTGAAAAAATTAAAAATTGAAAAAAATGAAAAAACCTAGGGGGACTTAGACATGTTCATATGACTCAACCATGATGCCTAGCATGTTTATACATTGACACATAGACTCTAATAACCTCAATAGGCTTAAATGCCAAGCCAACCACCCCAACTTTGGAGGTATGGAGTGAAAAACTCAGAAATTATTAGTCGTTTATTAAACCCTCCAGGAACCTCTTTCGATCCAAGTGAATCACAATGGGGGAATCAAGGAGGGGTTAATTTTATTATGAATAATGAAACAATTGATGAAAACTGAATCAAAGATACACAACGCCAGTTTTCTAATTAGTCCTACCACACATCTCTTTCCCCTTGCGGGTCAATCGGGAAGTTGTGGGGTAAGTAGTATGATTACTTTTTAAATTAGAATATAGAATAATGAAAATTATATCAAAGTATACAATCCTACATGTCAGTACTAAACTAGATCAGAAAAAAGGGGAAAATGCAAAAAAGTGAAACAAAAGCAGATCCCCCCTAGGGGGATGGGGAGCGGGCTCGAAAGAGCCTACTCAAAAAAGATTTTCTTTTATTATTATTGGTTACAATATCAAAAAACTGATAGATCAGAAACCTCTTGGTCCTTATACAGGATGAAACCAAGATCTTACAACCTTCCAAAATTTTGAGATTTCAGTGAAAGGGGAGACCCCTAGGGGGATTTGAATGCTCCCAAGGCCACTTTCGAACAACAGATTTCTTTCTTTTTTGTTACACCTGCTAAAAACCAGCAAGCATGTTAGAATAACATATGCCCAAAAACACTTTAAGAGTACCTTTGGATTAGCCTACCTTAACTCAAAAAAGACTAAGTTAAAACTAGCTAAATAGGTGAAAAAGGAACCAAGGAAATATGCATTGATTTCTGGATTTAATCTTTTTAAAACAGAAAAGGAAATCTAGAGCATGCAACCTACTGATTTTCTGTAACTTGCCATGCAAAATGGACGATTTCCTTATGCTAGATATAGAATGCTTAATGATACTTTTCAGAATTGAGATCTAGACTATGAGATTTGAAATAGCATATCTATGTAAATTTTACTTTGATATAATAGATCCAAATGATAAAAAAGCTTTCGAACTTAGTAACGAGGTAAGAAAATTGATTTTTTTTAAGGAGAAAGAGAGAGAGAAAGAGTGATGGAAGCCTGGGAATGTTGGGATTTGGAGTCTACTTTGGTGGAACACCAAGGGACTATGTCATTCCGAAGATCTTTAAGATGAGGAAGATGGAAACCAGCTCAACCTCTTCTACAAGAGAGATCATCTGCAACTTAGAAATCCTTGCACAAATAGATGGTTAAAACATAGGTGTTGCTGGAAGAGATAATTGGAAAGCATGCAATCAAACTTAAAATACATACAACTCAAATAGATATGAAACAAGCAGTAGTAAGAGCATAAATCAAACTAGAATAAACTCTTACCCTAATAGGAGGGAGCTCTCTCCTTCAATGCCAACAATTAACCAACAAAATCAATGATAAATAACACAGATGATACCTCATAAGCATTTGACAATCACCATCCACACATGAAGAGAATTACACCATAGATCTTGTCTCCAAAGCTTCATTATTCCAAAATAATAAACAATAACACAATACAAGAGCAACAACACCTCAATCCTAGTTCTAACTAGCTTAGAAGAGGTAGCCTGAGCTTTATTTATACACAAAATAGGAGATCCATCCCAGGGGGTGCAAATCCCAAGGAGATAGACCACTGCAGTTGAGGGAGAGTCCATCAATGCTGGTCTGAAGATAAACTGAGCCTACTTGTTAATCGGGGGGATGATTGAGCTGACACATCAACCCACAGACTGACACATCAATCCACGGAGCTTCCAGGAGAGCCCACACATGTGGAGGAGAGAGAGAGGGCGCAACTCCCCATAAAGGATGCTGAAGATCAACTCTAGATCTGTCCAGATCACCTCCTTCAGTCAAGGATTTGTCAGATCCAGTCAATTTGGTCTAGATTTGACTGATTTCAATCAAATCGGTTGAGAATCCACAGATTTAGGATTTTGGATTTGCTCCATTATTCATTAATTTATTAATTAAAATAATCAATAATTGATTTTTTGGGGTTTTCTGACCCGAGTGATGAAAAATCACTCAAAACCTGAAAAAAGTGGGTCCATGGGTTTACATGGTGCTCTTAGCTTGAAAATGAGCACCTACATGACTGAAACTGATTATTTGGCCCACTTTTATTACAAAACCAATTTTTCCAATTAAACTATTAAAAAATAGCCTAAGTTTTGGAAAAATTAATTTTTTATTAAAAACACTGAAAAAATTAAAAATTGAAAAAAATGAAAAAACCTAGGGGGACTTAGACATGTTCATATGACTCGACCATGATTCCTAGCATGTTTATACATTGACACATAGACTCTAATAACCTCAATAGCCCTAAATGCCAAGCCGACCACCCCAACTTTGGAGGTATGGAGTGAAAAACTCAAAAATTATTAGTTGTTTATTCAACATCCAATAATAACCAAGGGAAAAAACACCTTGGGCTGATCGGATTGACAAATAAAGTCTAAGAGACTGAGTCTTTTATAGACACTATCATGCTAGAACATTTATTACAATTCTCCCATGGGGTATGAAAATGTGATATAGTACAACAAAGCTTCCCAGAAGCAAGACCGAAGGTCCTATGAAGTCCGAACATAAAATATTTGTCTGGTTCACCAGACTCACTTGATAAAAAACCACTAAGTACAACTTAGGAGGTAACACCCTCCAACTTCCAATATATATTTTTCATCAATGCATAGGTTCCATTGAGAGTGTGTAGGGCCTCTTTGATTTTGCACTCACTCATCTTCAGTGAGCCTGGAAGAAAATGAGGTTATTGTAGATGAACCTCTTCTTCTTCCCTCTCTTTTGGATCAACTTCATGAAACTCCAGTGGTGATGTGGAATTTGATCTTGAGACCTTTTCTTCAAGTGAAATCTCCATGTCACCAACATAGAGAGGTGTACATTCCTTAGTAGATGTCTCATTGAAACTTGAGCACCCATCAGTAGGTACTCTTTCAACTATGTCCAAAGTGTTTCTTATCTCTTTGGATTGTTCTTCTACAACAATGATGGTAGGGTCAAGTGAATGGTTACCCTGCAATTTTTTTGCGCAATCCTCTCCAAAAAGGATGTCAATTATGTCTTCCATTTCTGCAACATATATCTATTTATGCTCATGGGAAACTTATCCTTCTTCTTCACTGCAAATATCTTGCAATAACTTGCACTTCTCTTCATGAATCTTTGTTTATTCTTTCACACTTGCAAGACTAGATGGTTCATTACTCTCCTCAATAATGGTAGTGGGATTTGGTTTCCCATTGATGTCAAGCCTCTCCTTTGATGTGGATGCAACTTCACCATGTTGCAAGAGACTACAATAATATGAAGGGTGTGCATCCCTTTGCATCATATTTTTCTCCTTCAAATTTTTTAGTTCACACCCAGCTGGTGGGGGCTTATCTTCCACCTCATTAGCAAGTCCAAATGATGATTTGAGATCTGATATATGTTCTTCTTTTGGATCTGATCCAAAATATCCATTATCACCATTGAAAACATCACCCTTCTTTGCACTGATTTTGTGATCACCAATAGAGGAACTAGGAGTGAATTCATATCCCTCACAATTGTCCTTCATTTTGCAGTCCTCATAGGAAAGTGAAGTATTTTCATCCCCCTGTGGATCAGATGGCTGTAAGTAAACATGGTTGTTGCAAAAATCAAAACCCTTATCATACATGTTCTTCATATTACCCTCTTCATTTAGGGATACTATGGTGGCCTGCTCCTCCACCAAATTCTTTGGTTCGCACCCTAGTGGAGTGGCCTTTCTTCTTCTTCATTATGTGGCTCAAGAGACGATTGTAAATATAATTTGTGAAATTATTTTGGATATGATCCAAAATATGTCTCACCACCCATACATGAACCAATATCTTGAGCAATGATCTAGAGATCACCCACAAAGAAGCTTGAAGTGCATTCATCTTCAACTCCTTCTCCTATGCAACCACCTTGTGGTGACTTGCACTACACCTCATGGATATCCGTCTCTACTTAATTTCTCTTATTTTTCAAGGAAATTTATGTTTCTTCCTCTTGAGTGGTACACTACTCAAATCTTTTGGAAGATTTGTTTGAAGAGAAACCAAACATTCTGCTACTGTTTGGACAAGCAAATGGATTTGATGAATCTTCCCTTTTTGCTCCTCTGTTAGGTCCAGCTAGAAACCATCTAGTCCCACTTCCTTGCACACTTCATCAACCATGTGTGCAATCCTTTTCACATTTTCCACACAGTAGGGATATTTGAATAACTTTTTTTTTAATTTTTTTATCTCAAGTGTACAGTAATCTTGAAAATATAACACCTCCCTTATCTCTTCTTTTAAAGCACAGTATTCCAAGAAATACTGGAAGGATTCCTTAAAGTTATTTCCATTGAATATTTGACCAAAAAAATTTGTGTATTTTTTCCAAATGGATTCATCATATTCTGGAAAAAATAAGTCATCAACATCATCCCTAATGAATATACCTGAGGTACTGCACAAGGGATCTTCATGCTACTCAAGGTCTTATTTGATCAATGGTAGGAGCCTCATAGTTGCAACTTGATTTAGTGATTTACAATCTTATTCAATAAAGATAATTATTTACACATGATGAGCCAAGGAAATAGCTCTTATACCACTGTAATATTCCGGATCTAATATAAAGATCATAATACTAACTAGCTGCAAATTTAATTATAATTATGAATGAAAAATTGCACTTATTAGTCAACTCTTGAAACTAGAAAAAAACTGGAAATGTTGTTGATACTTTGTAAACACGTAAGTGAGACGATGGAAGAAACCAAGGAATATTTTAGGATATATAAAGTATATTCCCCAACACATTTAAATTAAGGACCATTTAGGTTTCGGAATCAGCTCCGCTGAAACCTACTCCCACACTTCTGGGTCACCCAACCGTACAACTGGGAAGAACTTTCAGATACTTTCAAATAGGGTCCTATGCAATGTTTAGAGATGTTATCAAATAGGTAAAAGGAATACAATGAGGTTTCATATAGTCAAGAATAGATCTTGAATGATTTGGGGTTGTTTGGAAGAAAGTGGGCAAAACTAGTTGTTTTGTCTCAGGGAGACCCTACGCAAAGATGGATTCCCAAATAGGGTACGACCTCCAAAAAATATATGTATGAAATATGGAATGTGTATCGAGGTTATTTAAATACCTGCAAGTACTTATGAAATGATATTTGGATGCATAGATCTCCCAGAATGAAGAAAATTGTAAGACTAACAAAATTTAACTCTAGTCAACTAACTTGGGTTTGCATTAATTGATGAGTTTTGTACCATATTACATTCATACCTGCTAATGATGTATTAAAGAGACTAATATATCATTATATAATACATCATATCATTTAATACATATTCTATGGACATTACTTCATTATCATTGCAAAATGTTGATAAAAACCCCTATCTAGTGGGAAAATAAAGGATCACTCATGAAAACTTAACATGAGAGCTATCTGGAACAAAAGTATTACTGTATTAAAGAAGTCATGAGAGTGGATTTGTACTGATCATATCAATAATAATTTTGGAGGACTGATCTCTCCAAAAATGGGATCCAAAACTGAGGGCAGCAGGCCCAAATCTAACACCAAGCTGGGGATTGGAGCGTAGGTGAAGTTCCCTTCATCGAAGCTCTATTCAATGGAGGGATTGGATGATGTAGATGTTTGATCTGAATCTCAGGGTTATGATCATTATCTCTCCATCAAATTCAATGCAAATGGAATGGGATAAAGAAGAAAGGGTAAGGGGCTTGAGGTGGATCTCCCAAGAGACTGAGGCACAACACTTAATATGAATATGGGCTTCAATAAAAAAAATATAATTCATTAACCAAGATATGCAATGGAGATAAAATATGATTAAATATACCATTGGTGACTTGTTGGGAAAGTCAATCACCTGGTAAGCAAGTTTCCCTTGCTAAAACCCTAACCCTAGCCAAGTGGTGTGCCCCCCATGAGAAATTGGAAACTAGGTGTCATGTGAGACGTTTCCCTATCCATGTCATTCATCCAAATTAGAAATTGTTCCCTCCTTAGGCCCAGAGTTGCCTTCTTTTCTTTATGACAACTTTTATGGCCTTCCTGCTTTTGTAACCGAAATTCAGAATGGAAACTGCGCCCTCCTTTGGCCTAGAGTTCCCTGATTTTCCTTATGAAAATTTTTCTAGCCTGTCTGCTTTTATAACTGAAACTCAAAAAGGAAATTGCACCCTCCTTTGGCCAAGAGTTTCCTCTTTTGTGTCTGATTGCTTTTCCTTGGCTTTTGGTAACTTTCCATCTTTCTTTCCTACTTTCTTTTGTCAGTCCCTTGACAATTTCTAATTTTCCTCCTTGGCAATTTGGATTTCCCAAGTGCGTCCTCCTGACATGGAAACTTAATTTACACATATTTAATTTAAAAATAATTAATAATAATAATAAATAAAACCAAGTACATGCCTCCAAAATAATAATTTATTACAATTCCCTAGGTTAATTATTTAATGCATCTTTTTATCCCTAGGTGTTTGGAAAGGTCAACACTTTTGATGTCCCTTCAAGGGAGGGACATCATTGGAATATATTAAACCCAATCAATACTTAGGATAAAATAATTAATCATTATTTGATTAATTATCTATCCACTAGCTCAATTAGTTATCATCCACTTTCACCTTAAAGTCAACACATGTCATCTATACCCCAGGAATGATTTAGTTCTTATTATGGGTTGATTTTGACCAATTTATGGACATCCAAAATTAGTAAACAACACTTTACAGTAGATTCTGTTTTATTCTGCTTTATCCTGCTTTTCTGTGGATAAGGTAAAGCTAGTTAACTAGGAAAATGGGTTCCTTTGTTGCCAACCCATGCTTCATGAATTTCTCTCCATTTTCCAGGATTAGCATGTTTTTCCATCTCCCTTGACAACTCACTCATGTTTTTTCTAATTCATGAGGTCTTTGACATATTTGGGAAGTTCTTTAGGCACCTATGGGGGTTTGCTATATTTTGGCAAGTCATCATTTTTGAGATTTATGAGTTGTCTCCATACAACTCTATTTTCCTTTATAAGGATGTATTACCATTGTAATAATATCAATTATCATTTATTGATCATTCATTAATGTGTGTTCATTAATTCTTCTTCTTCTCCCCTTATTTTATTTCTCTGTAATTTCCAGTGAGGTTAATTGTGTGCTTAGATTCTTAGCTTGCTTATGGAATTCATGTTTCCATCAAGACTTTAGAATTTTGACATGGTATCAGAGCTTTGGGAGCTCATCAATTAATTCTCCTTTCATATTTGCAGGTGCAACAAATTCAATATGGAATAAAAAGTTCCTCTACTATCTCCTTTCAACTATGTTGATTGGAAGCCAAAGATGAATGCATACTTGAAGAGGGAAGGTCTCTTTGATTTCTCCATTAGTTCTTTGAGAGAACATTAGTATTATGAAGATAATATTGATTGGATGAATAATTGTGATAAAGCTTATGGAATCATGTGCTTGACAATGGCTCCAAATATACATCATCTCATAGATTCTACTGAATATCCATTTGAGCTTTGGGAAAAGATTTTGGTGTGCAAGAAGTAGAAGATGAAGCAAACCCAACATCTCCTCTTGTTCTCTCTCTCAGTATTTCTTTGCCTCTACATTATATGATGAAGAATTTTCTCATACAGTTCATGTTCTGCTACCCTCTTTGATTTGAATGCTTTCTCCTTCAATGAAGAAGCTAATATTGAAGAACAATATTTTTCTGTGTCTCTTGAAGATACTGATGATGAAAAAGAAGTGACAGATGGAGCTTCTATTGTTATTGATGATTATTCACTCACACATTCATTGTTCTATATGTCTCCTATCTTAGATTCTGAGATCTATATGCCAGATCCTTCACACTTTGTGCATACCCCTCTCATTGATGGTATGCAATTCAGTGACTTTCAAGTTGTTTGCTTATCCATATAAAGTCCTATTAGTGTCTTTCCACTTACCATACTTGATCACTTGTGTTTTTACATCTCCTCCCATGTCCTTGGCATCAATCCTTGGAGCCTCTTTGAAGATCTCCTTAAGTTTCTCCTTTCATTCTTCTACTACAGAGGATTCATTATCAGTATATTCCCATGAGTCTACTGATATGCTTATATGAGATATTTTGAATTCTTTAGAAGCTATATCAACCCATGGATCCCATGCATTCACACTCTTTGATCCTATGGATTCTCTATGTTCCTACATGACCACTAGAACATATCCTCTCTGTGTAAATGCAGTGGGAGGCATTATACACTCACTTGGACAATTATTTCACTTATCTGGATCTGATTTCATCTCTAATGGTTTGAATTTAATTCATCATATCATCTTGGAGTTGATTACAACTCTCAAAATATTTCACATCATTAGATCTCAGTTGTTCTACATGGTCCTAGTTTTGATCCTGCAACTGTCTTTGATCCAGGTGAGCAGATTTCCCTTCTTCCCAAGAAGAAGATTCCTCCAGACATCAACGTCTAGTTTGGAGAAACATCAACATCATTTTTGGTTTGCCTCTCATGTCCTATCTTGAGGGAGGATTTTCCCCATGTGGTTTTGCCTCTTTCCTCTTCTTTTTAGACATAGTAATTGTTAAAGGGTGGTCATAGCCTTGTTGTTGGGTCCTATATGCATCCATATGCATCTATATTTTTTTGACATACCATCATAAAGTCAGAATTATAGGGGGGTGTTGGAATATATTAAACACACTCAATACTTAAGATAAAACAATTAAACATTATTTTATTAATTATCTACCCACTAGCTTAATTAGTTGGTATTGACTTGCACCCTAAAGTCAACACATGCCATCTATACCCTATGAATGCTTTATTTATGATTTTGGGTTGATCTTGACCACTTTATGGACATCCATAATTAGTAAACAACGCTTTACAACATATTCTACTTTATTTTTCTTTATTCTTCTTTTCTGTGGATAAGGTAAAGCTAGTTAACTAGGAAAATAGGTTTGTTTGTTTCCAACCCAACCTTCATGAATTTCCCTCCATTTTCCAGGATTAGCATGTTTTCCATCTCCCTTGACAACTCACTCATGCTTTTGCTAATTCGTGAGGTCCTTGACAGATTTGGGAAATGCTTTAAGCACCTATGGGGGTTTGCTATATTTTGGTAAGTCAGCCTTTTTGATATTTATGAGTTGTCTCCATACAACTCTATTTTCCTTTATAAGGATGCATTACCATTGTAATAATATCAATTATCATTTATTAATGTGTGTCCTGTTATAACTAGATCTTGTTCTTAGTTTATCTGTTCTTTTTGTCCTAATATCCAACCGTTGGTTTAAAATGATTTTACATTTTATGTTGATTTTAAGAACTTTTGACAATCAGTAATTTTTGTTGGATTTAATACTTTTAATGGTTGAATTATTTCATTAATTTAGTTTTAAGGTTTGTCTTTCGGGCTTATTAGTTAATATGTATATCTTTAAGCTTTCAAAAAATTATAATAAAAGTTTATTCCAAGTTTTCTTTATAATCTAACCCTCATTTTTTAGTCCTTTGTCAAATATTTTCATGAGGAGATTCCTGTAGCAGCTCTGTTTTTCCTGTTTTTGTCATTATCATTGGGAGCAGATTATGAAGTAATGGAAAATAAATTCTGGAAAACGAAAAGAGGCTTTTTTCCACAGCAGATTCATGCGCAAAAACCTCTCTTAGTTTTGCAACAGCTATTATCGTTTGAGAGATTCGAATTAATATTTGTGGCCTATTTTCAGTGTTTGAATTATTTAATAATTTCCTGTTTTAGTCACAAATTTCCAACACGTATTCCGATCAATTGAAGGATAATTTTTAAAAACAAAGAGAGGTTGTTGTTCATATCATACTCATTTAAGATAGTTTTAAACTCCAGCCAAAACCACTTAAGGCTCAAGCGTGGGTGGTATAAAGATACCAGGTCTTGGTTAAATCACTGGGAGATCGATGAAAATGTTGCTTTGCAGAATATTAATAACATTAAAAATATTATTTCTTCTAAGTTTAAAGAAAAATTGTGGTGTGAGAAAGATCTCGAGGCTAAAAGAAAATTAAGATATTATAAGGAGGTCATCAACCCTACTCTAGAAGATCAAAAGTATCTCTCTGTTTTGATCAATACTAAGAAAAAAATTAACATAGCTAAGATAAGAACGAACTCACATGAGCTCCATAGGGAAACTGGTCATTGGACAGTCCCTAAAACACCTTGGGTAGAAAGGATCTGCCACCTTTGTGAGAGTAAGAACATTGAAGATGAAAATCACTTCCTCTTAGAGTGCCCTGCGTACACCCACATTAGATCCCAGTTTCATAATATTTGTTGCAATACCGACTTTCCTAGCCTTTTAGCGTGTCAAAATTATAGTAAGCTCGGGACGCTTCTTTCCAAGCTCTTTGAGCATAGAAATATAACTTTAAAGAAAACTAATTAATTCTCTTCTTTAGGTCCGATAGACCAAAGTTTGGTCTCAGGGGACGTTAACCATCATCATCATCATCATCAAAAAAACCTCTCTTAGTTTTTGCATAGGTGTCCAGGATGGAGAGATATCAAGGCATCTTTGAGACCCAAATTTTCAAAAATTTGCCAAATTTTTCCAAATTCGATTTGTTATTTTTGGGTGAATTGTCTTTAAAGATTTTGAGTTATCATGTAACTAATTGATGTAACTGTTTCAAATTTCGACCTAGAAGGTAGTTATGGAACTAATTTACCTTTGTAATGATAAAAGGAAGACAAACATACAGTTTTGTGGTGGGATTTTTCACTTAAGGAGAGGCTTTGGAGCTTTCATTTCTCAAGCTAGCATTTATAACTCTTATGTAAGTGGATGACTGTTATTGATTATATATAAACTAATAAGCCCTTTTAACTGTCATGCTTTTTCATTTCTGATCTGGTTTATTGTTCAGTCTACAATTTCATTTCCTATTTAAAGGATTATTCATGTAAATGCTGTCATGCTTTTTCATTTCTGATCTGGTTTATTGTTCAGTCTACAATTTCATTTCCTTCATGTTCCTTCATGTTCTCAAACCTCATGTCCTTGTTCCTCCATGACTGGGATGGATGTGTGATTGTTGGGCTCATGACAGTTATTTTTCTTTCCAGTTATATTCACTTTTAGGGTATTTTTGTTTTTGTTTTGTGTCATATATTCATTTCAAGTATTTTTTGTTATGCTAGGATTTTTTCAACATTTTCTCTTTTGTTATGCTGGTATTTTTTCAATAATTTTTGTCCGGATTCAAAATATGCAAATTTTTTTAAGGTTTCTTTTTCCATGTTTTTTGCATGGATTTGTGTGGCGCTCTTTTATTGGTATTCAAAATGTGCAAAGATATATGTACAGTCTAATTGAATAGCACTGAATATTACTATTGGTGCATTCATGGTGGGGAAGAGAAAAACATTATCTAAAGTATTTGCGTTTCTGAATTGATGCATAACTGTCAAAATTAGACGTCCCCCAGTTGAATCGATTCAAAATGTAAAATCACATCAATCGATTCACAATCTACTGGGAATATTTTGCGTTTCTAAATTCATGCACAATGCCACGATGCCAAATTCAACGTCTTGATTTCATTTTTCTTTTTATTGCTTAGATTTACATTATATGGTGTTTAGTTGACTCTTATAACATATTTTTTATTTTTCATCCTAACCACTTTTATAAGTTGGGAGTTATTTCTCTCCACTCCATTACCAAAGTTTATACCTATCGTTTTAAAGCTCGACTTAATTTTTCAATCTCTTTTTCCTCTCTTGAGGTGGGGAGTTGGTAATCTCTTTGGACAAACTATGAAAGTTATCTAATTTGATTATTAGGTTTATCTAGTAAAATAATTCTAAAGAAATATGATTGTTTAAAGTGTAATGTCAAAGTTTATTCCTAATTTTTTTTTAGAAAGATATGATTCTTTCCATTTATGTTTACGTGGTGTTAAATATACTACAATATAAAATATAGTAAACAAAGAAAATGAAAAGATGGAATGGCTAAAAAGTTCGATAGAAAATAGTTAAGGTTCTTTATTTGTATTCCAAGTAATAAACTTAAATATTGAAAAATACACCTACAAATTTATAAAATCCCTCTCAAGGCATTTCTCTGTGGTTGGTTTCTATGTAGCTTTTACTCTACTAATTTGAATCTCCATAAATTGTTGTTCCAACACATGTCATATTGTTTCCTAATGGGTCAAAGATGGTTAATTACCACTTCATATAAGACTCTTTTCTCGTTGTGCACGTAGACTCGGACTATATAGATAGTGCTCAAGCATGTATTTATTTTTTCCATACAATGTTATATAAATAAAAATATAAAAATATAAATAAAAATATAACATTATATATATATAATCAATATTAATACTAATGATTAATTAATTAGTTCTTTTAGGGAATTTGTAACTCGTATCGCCTCGTTTCATCAAATGTCGCAATGGCTAAACACAAAAGATCGAGAGATAACATTCAAGAAAAAAATGAAACGTAAGCCATGTCTTCTCTAAGCTTTGAGGACACAACTTCTCTAAGGTGAAGGCAATGTTATATAAATAAAAATATAACATAATATATATATATATATATATATATATATATATATATATATATATATATATATATATATATATATATATATATATATATATATATATATATATATATATATATATATATATATATATATATATATATATATATATATCATCAATATTAATACTAATGATTAATTAATTAATTAAATGAAAAGACATGCCTCCTAGTAAAGGCACGATGAGATTATGTAAGACCCATCATCAATATTAATACTAATGATTAATTAATTAATTAAATGAAAAGACATGCCTCTTAGTAGAGGCACGATGAGATTATGTAAGACCCATCATTTTAAATGTAATATCAACCACTTATCTATTATTCATATATTAATCCATTTATAGAGTTTTTAGCTTATTTATGTTGGATTTTACTATAGAAACAGTATTTTACTGTTCAATACATATGTAGCAATACAAAAGTGAGAGCCCAAAAAAAACCACTACTATAAAAGCAAGAAACAAAATGTTATCATGCTGAAATGTGTGCCTCGTCCCACAAACAAAAATATCTCTTACAAATCACCAGCTTCACATTGAACAATTAATCATATTGCAATAGCCATGGGAAATGACATGTGTAACTGACTTCTAGTCGATTGCCAATGCAACCATCTAAAACAAACTATACATATCAATCTTAAATTGAAAATCCCAATCTATTGAATTGTATTTGAGCCATCATGAGGTTTTAATTGGTTGATGCAAAGCTTCATCATTTGCACTATTTATTATTTCTGGATTGAAGACAAATCAATTGATTGGAATTTTAGATTGGTTGATACAAAGCTCCATCCTTTCCATTGGTTATACACTATAAGTTTCCAAATCAATTTTTCAAGAGTTAGAGCCTATGATCTACAACAACGGTCCTTCGGTTAGTTCGAGCCTTGCTTGCTTTTACATGTCTCAATAGATGCTCTTGTCTCTTGGCATCACCACTTGTCATAACAAAGTGTCAACTTATTGAGGAGATGTCTTATTGAAGAGGTTTAAAAAGGCGTAATGCTAAATTTGAGGATTGTTTTGATTGTTTTCATACACATGCCAATCCATGCTTTTGTACTTGGGGTTGATCTTAAAGTTTTCAAAACTAAAGGAAAGAAAAATGCAATTTTGCTACTAAATCTTGTTATTTAATGTTTTGGTTTTAATTTTTATACTAAATTATCAAATTTCAAAGACTTTTTTAACAATGTAACAATAAACTCTTTAAAATTTTATTTTCAAAAATCTATATTAATTAAGAATTTACTTTAAAATACCCACTTGATCCATTCTCTATTATCAATGGGAAAGATGATATTTGTCATAACTATTGTTTTTA
Organism: Pseudotsuga menziesii; assembly: GCA_001517045.1. NCBI lineage: Eukaryota > Viridiplantae > Streptophyta > Pinopsida > Pinales > Pinaceae > Pseudotsuga > Pseudotsuga menziesii. The sequence goes on along the minus strand of LPNX010198262.1, from coordinate 463,385 downwards.
TCTATTATATATAAGAACTTCACCATTTATATCCTTTGATCCAATAAAATTAAGTCAAAAGTATAAATGATTTAACTTTGTACCTTATAAATGATCTAACCTTGTACGTAATTGGAGGCTTCGGTAACATAGGTTTGATCTATTCATTATTAGAATGCTTGAGCTGAGATCCTCCATTTCAATGTAGGGAAATTAATTGCTCACATTATTTTTTGCATTACAATTTCTTTCTTGGAGACATTTAGGCAACTTGCCTTATTATTTTTTAAATAAAATTGGCCCTTATTCGATCAAAATTTACATTTAGATAAAAAATTTAAATTGATTTTGAATATTTTTCTTATTGTTTCACACATGTGTGAACATTGGATTTGGTACCAAAGATTATAAAGACTGTAACGGGGTGTTAATATTATTTATTTTTTAATTCTTTAGAAATTGTTAGTTAAATGAAAAATGTTTGCTTTACAACTGGAACATTGATGATTAAATCAATAATACACTGGTTACCATTAACATATATCTAATTTAACTCGTAACTTTTTTTTTATGATTTAAAAAGAGTATAAACATAGACATAAATAAAGAAAAAGATATCATTATCATTTTGTTTAAAGAAAAAGATACCATTATTATTATGTAAATATCATAGTTATGTTTATCATTTTGTTTAAATTTAGATATTTTTTATATATCTATATAATATTTTTTTCATTAAATTTATAAATCAAATCTCTCCTTCATATAAATAAATATTTGTAGTTTTATTTATATGTATATTTTACTCATATTAGTATTATTTATGATAAGTATTGTATTTTTAATAAGTCTATATATAGCACTTTGCTACATCTTATTAGTAGTAAAGTTAAAAGATGATTTTTAATGTATTGTTTTCAGTTATTTAAAAATAATATTATGGAGAGAAAATAAGATTGTATTCTATATTTTTTATATTTTTTTTAAATGATATTTTTATATTTTTTCTATATTTAATTAATATTAAAAAATACACTTCAAAATAATAACAACAGGTAGTATTTTAATAAAATAAAACAAGTGAAATAGCAGCAATGCTGCTTATACATGCCTCTAAGAAATATTTAAATGAATTCAAGAACTTTCACGAATATGCAGTAGGATCCCAACATAGTCGATTAATGTCTAAGGTGATCAAAGTTTACTATTTATTACTTATTTTAC
>LPNX010198262.1:354148-461521 GCA_001517045.1 Pseudotsuga menziesii | reverse complement strand
ATCTTGTGAAGCATATTATAATTGGATATTTACTTAGTTAGAGGTGAACATGATAGATGCCTTTCATAAAATGGTCAAATATAAAATGTTTCCCTACTCTTAGAGTTTTCATATTAATAAAGAAATTTTCTATCTTATTCTTGAATATCTTATATTTATTTAGATATTTAATCACATATATATAAGATAAAACGTTAAATAATTAATTTTAAAAAACTAGTAGTAAAAAGATTTTACTAAGTTTGTATTACTCCCTTTGAATATGAAAATATAATATTTAAAAAAAAAATATTTATCATATCTTATACTAACTTTTTTATCAAATTAGAATTTTGAACATTGAATTTAAAAAAATTAAAAATCCCTTCAACTTTAAAATAAACAAGAGGAAGAAGAATCAATCTCTCTGAAACAATATTTGAGCCCAATATGAACAATGCATGCACGCGTATTATTTTCTCACTGATCTGGGTTGCCGACTAGCTTCATGACCGCAAGTATTATATATATATATATAATACGTGTTGGTTTTCTTTTCAGTCTGCGTTTTGGTATCTCTCATCTATTTACAGATCAACAGATTAAAAATTAAATCAGCTTTAACCTGGACACTGGACATGATCACAACTGTAATTTTATTACAACTGAGTCCACCACGGCTGCGAGTTTGTGTGAATTTCAGAATCAATCTGTGGAATATATTGTAACCCCATGACAAATTAGTAACGACTAACTAAACCTGCCATTCTCAAGATGAACTCAAAGTTGTGCTAAATTTGGTCCAGAACTGCAGCAATTCGGTGGAAATCGGGATCAAACAACGGAGTACTGAGCATTGTGGCCCTGTCACCGAGTACCGGATACTCAGTGTTCTGAAGCTGTTGCCATGATATTGGGAAAACGGCAGAATTGAGAGCAGCTTGGTTATGGTTATTTATGTTACTAGTAGAGACTAGATTTGAGACTTGGTGTCTGTTGTAATATACATTGGCAATGTCTCCTCCCGCGTGTGGCTTGAAAATGGAGGCAGCATTTCAGACCACTTAACAGCGTATTCGGTCTCTGCTTTCTCCAAAAATAGCGGAGCCTTTCGCTCATTTTCGGAGGTGATGTCAGATGCATCTAATCGCTCACCGAATCCCCAAAAATGGTCGAAGGCGGCGCCATTATTGACCTCAAGATTGGCGGTGCTGCTATTGCAGCTGCTCCTGCTACTCGTCCTCATATTATTATTATTATTCTCAGTATTATCCCAGTATTGAGCAGTTCCATTCATGCAATTAGTGCCTGCGTTGTCCAGCAAATCCTGGTCTAGAGATCTTTCGGAGTACAACAGAGAAGAAAGGCAGGGTCCCGGTCTGTACATGGATGGATTCGCCAATATAGAATTATTATCACAAACATCGCTTGAAAAGTCTGAGAATGTATCTGACACGGACTTGTCAGATACTTGGCCCGGCCATGGCATCAAGTTTTCGGTAGGGAAACCTACAGATCGACTCGGAGCTTGCAATACCCATAAGACGGGATTATCCATCAGCTTGTGATCTTTTTGAGCAGTGAAACCTTGGGCAGTGGATGTTTGATTGATGAAATTGAAACCAGGTTCGACTGAAGTGGGTATGACTCATCGCAAGGACTAAATGCTCTGATTTCTAAGTTGGTATCACCATATTGCTGTTAAACTATTTGTTGAGAATAGCTTGTTGTTTGCTGGTGATAGCTATTTGCTGGAGATTGTGTTGATTAGCGAGGTCTGTGTGAATACGAGTTCTGAAAGATCTGCCGCTTGTGATCGCTGCTCGGTCGTGAAAGTTGTGGGACCTATGTGGAGACGCTGTTGTCCAAAGTTGAAGGACGCATTGCTGCGTTGAAGATAGTGTGAAGGAACTGTGTTGTGCGATCTGTTGCTTGAGGCATAAAGATCGGTGCTGTGGCTTGATACAAAACGAAATTTGTGTGTTTTGGTATCCGTTGATTGAAGTCAAATTTTGGTTCTGGAATAAAGTCAAATAATAACATAATAATAAAATATAATAAATGCTGATGTCATAGTAGCCATGTGTCAAGTGAAAACCAGATACCAAATTTTAATGTTGACATCATCTCCTATCCACCAATCAGAGGTTTACAAAAATAACTTTTTAACAAAATTAAAAAAAATATTTTGCAAACCCCTATGTCATACTTTGGAAAACAGGTTTTGATTTTTTAAAGCTGCATCAAAAGACACCATTTAATACCCAAAGTCAAAGGAGTTTGACTTGGATCGATTACAATATACCTTCTGAGGCAGGTATAAAAATATTAAATAAACACAAATTTTACAATGTAAACCTAACCTACATTTCAATGTATTCCAATTAATTAATCCTTTGATTGAGTCCCATTAACAAACACTCCCTGTTTGTTTTCCATAAAAAAATGTATAAAAAATGTATTCCTATTAATTGGCACATATTGCGAATACACTGCTTTTCTGGGAAAAAAATAATAGCCCATCGCCCTAACCAGGAGTCGTTCACTTATTATTATATGTTTTTTTCAATTTAGCTAGAATTTGGTAGTTTAATTTGTAGTGTTTAAATGATAATTTTAACGATTTAGGTAGTTTTAAATCTGGTGCTCCATCTATCAAATTCATTCACCTTTAGTCTCGTAGAGTTTATTTGTGTCTACATCCAAAACAAACAAATTCCCCCATAACGTTAGTGCATAATTATTTGATTGAGCATTAAGCAGGTGGTTTATAATTTGACGGGATTAACACTTTATAATTAAATAAGTGTTATATAATTTGAGTGTGTTTAACATTTTAAAACATGTTTTTCTTTTCAAAAGGTTATAAATTCAAATATAGAGAAATAAAGCATTTATATCTTTTATGGTCTTTATGTTTTAGAAAACTAACGGCTAACTTGCTAACAAACTAGTTTAAGAATTAAAAAAAAAGCCTACTATAAACATAGTTACCAAATTTGGCGATGCTTCTACTTTGTTTCCCACAAACAGACAAAATGAAATATAAAAACAGATGAAATCTAAACTCAGAGTTTATTGCATGCTTTTGCTTTGTTTCCAACCAACATACTAAATGAAATCTAAAAACAGAGTTTATTGCATAGCTTTTACCACTCTTACAGTTATGACCTTCATAACAAATTTTGTTAAACACTGTACATATAACTTGTTAGTGATGGGTGAGTACTCTCAATTTCTTGTTGAATGGAACACGCTATGGGAAATGTGGTGAGTACTATTTCGAAATAGATTGAACTATTTGCCCGACCATTTGCATCGATTGGACGACCGGCAACGTCGGATGTGACCGCTCACACGAGCCAGGTCGTTCGATCGGTACAAATGGTCGGTTAAGTAGTTTAATCCTTTCGAAATAAGTGGTATAAGATGATGTGGAGAAATGAGAGGTATAAATGTGAAGTAATAAAAAGAAAAAGCATGAATATCTTTAATTTAAAGAAGAATGGTATAGAAACTTGCAATTTTACGTCGAAAGGAAACGAGGATTCGTTTGAAAAAGAGATTTCAGAAATGCCGAATGACATCGACGTATTGTTTGGAAAAAAATAATGATTTTGTGGAGGTCCTTTCAAAAAGTTTCACTTATCCAAAATGACTTCGGTTAGAAATGACTTGGACGTTTCTGCATTCAACGATGGAGATTTTCAGGGATTAGTTGCAAAAAGGTGACAAGAAAATTGAGATAAATCTTAGAGTCAATCTTAATGTGTAAAGAATTTGATATGCATATTTTTTTTATTGTTTGATATTTTTAATAGTTTAATAGTTTGAAATTAATTATGTAATGATTTTACATTAGTAGAGATCCATTTAAAAGGGGATTTACCAAGCATTTATAGAGATTAAATTTCTCAAGGTGTAAAGATTCTTTCAGAATAGAAATGTTAAAGAAATGTGTAATCCAATATTTATGATTTTAGTTTATCTAATTTATGTTGTTTTATGTATATGCAGTTCTAAATAATTTACATTTAATTTAAGCCTACATGTTATTTTTAATAATTTTTTTTTTTATGAAAGACACGAGTCAACTCTAGGACAAGTACATAAGGAGTTACACATCTCTCCCCTACTTATCAAGTTTACCAGTCCATGTTTCCTTTTTTGATACAATATGAAGGGTATATTTAGCTTATTACATAAGCATTTTGAGTGGTTTACAACATGTCAAAAGGAATAAGAGATCATTATACTTTTTTTAATGGCCCCTGATTTTCTATTGAGGGAGGCATTGTCAAAACAAACCTAATAATATGTAGGCATGCTCTGATATATTTGTACATCTTTCTGACATATCAATATAGACACTTGTTACTTAAAAAAAATGTTCACCACAATCATATTGGTCTGATATGTAGGCATGCTCTGATATCTCTGTACATTTTTCTAAGATATCAATATAGACACTTGCTGCTTAAAAAAAACAATGTGCACCACAGTTATATTGATCCCCAGTACACTACAAAAATAGAATAACATCTTGTTGGATTTTACATAAAATTTTTATATACAACTATATGACACTCTATGATGATCTTAACGACAACTCTCTGACAACCATTGATAATATTAATGATGAATATGATGGAGACAATGTTTCTAAGAACTTGTATTGTTAGAATTTTAAAGGTTATATTAGATCTTCAAACAATTTTCATTATTTCATCATAACCATAAGTTTGGCAAGGAAAAATGAAGGTAAAAATGTGTTGATGACTACTAGAAGGACCACCTCCAACACATATAGACAAAATAATGTTGCTTCGTCTAACACAATTCCAAATTTGACACCTCTACAACTAGATGAAAGAAGAGAAAAAGGTATATGCTTTAATTGTAACAACAATTATAGTAAGAGACATATGTCTGGTGCAAAGAAAGTATTCTACACAGGTTGTGAAGAGGAAGAAGAAAAAGATTAGGAACCATATCAAGACGAAGAAATAGAAAATATTACTCCTGAAGAGCTTACTCCTACCATATCCTATCATGCATTGGTTGGAATTATTACTCCTCAAACCCTCAAAATAAAAGAATACATCAAAAAGAAAAAGACAATGGTGTTGATCCATTATGGTAGTCCTCATAATTCCATTCAATGTAAATTGACCAAAGCTCTCAATTTATTTGTATATCTAGCACTATAGTTTTAAGTAATTATTGTAGATGGGGGGACAATCAATTGCTTAGGAAAATTCCATAATATCAATCTTACTATGGGGGAATATATAATGAATAGTCCAACGATTTCTACCCCAATGGATGGTGTTGATGTTTTCTTAGGTGTTCAATGATTACAATCGTCGAGAATAGTGGCTTTTAATTTTCAAGAAGTTTTCATGGGAAGGAAAAGAATTTCAATTAAGGGATATCACAAGGAATCCAAGCAAGCTGATAATATCTATTGGTATGACAAAATCCAGTAAAAAAAAGTTGACTTTCGGGGGGTGGGGGGGTTCTTTCGCCTCCAAAAGTCACTTTTTGGGATGATTTTGGCTTTGGGGGCGGTCTTTACAAAACCACCCTGATCAATAGCATTGGTGCTAAAAGTTTGGAATTTTAGGTGTGGTTTTGGAAGAGATCAAAATCACCCCCAAAAGTGACTTTTGAGGGTGGTTCTAAATCCCCACCCCAAAGTGACTCCCTCGTAAATATATACGGGGGAGGTTCCACCCCCTCCCATAAAATTCTTTATTAGAAACATTTGGGGGCGGTTACAAACCCCCCTCATAGTGATCTATGGGGGCGGTTTGAAATCCCCCCTAAAACTATGAATATTACTAACATTTGAGGGTGGTCTTAACAAAAGCACCCCCAATATCATTGATGCTAAAAGTTTGGAATTTTAAGGTTGGTTTTGGAAGGGATCAAAATCGACACTAAAAGTGACTTTTGGGGGCATTTCTACCCTCCCCCCGCAAAAAAAAACACTTTTAGAGGCATTTCTAAACCCTCCTCATAGACACCTATGGGGGCGGTTCAAACCCTCCCCTAAAATTCCTTATTACAAACTTATGGGGGAGGTTAAAACCTCCTCTCATAAGTACCTATGGGGGTAGTTCTAAACCCCCCTCGTAGACCCCTATGGGGGTAGTTCGAAACAACCCCCTAAAAATCCATCTTACAAATCTTTAGGGCTGGTTTTAAACTTCCCACCCTCCCCTCCCCCCGTAGATAACTATAGTGGTGGTTTTGAACCCCCCTCATTGTAACATACAAGGACATTTTGAAACCCCCATCATAGTGACATATTAAAGCGGTTTAGAATCCCCTTCATAGCAACATACAAAGTAGGTTTGAAACCCCCCCCTATATCGATAATAAATCATGATAAAATATATTTGATTAAAAATACCAATATTGCAATATCAGTAGGGAACGAGGGAATCAAACCACCAACCTCCTACTTGTAAGGCATGATTTCTTCCATTAAGCTAGAAACCTTTAAGAATTAGGGAAAGGATAAATATTAATATCCATATTACATCATTTGTAATTCTAATAAAAGACAAAATGACCCCTCCAGAGGATCCCCATCATAAAAAGTGACCATATCTAAGACCCATACATTAAAATCAAACTATTGATATTCTGAAATAATTGACCAAAACCAACACAAGAGCTATTAGTCATTGGCCAAGGTTAAATTATGCATGACCCAAGTGTAAGGCATGCATTGGGAACATACCCCAATTAAAAAAATATCCTGTGAGTATTTCAAGAGACAGACCTAAGTGAATAGGTGTCCAACACTAAGACATGAGACACATGGCCCAAGAGGAGAGTCTTGATTCAGAGGTTCCAATCTACTACAGAAAAAATAAATATTTCACTTCCTTTGTATTAAATGTGTTAATTGTTGGGATTTCCTTAAAATTATATTTTTGTCAATGATAGGTTGTCAAGTCACTAAAAATGAGGTGGTGTTCAAGACCCTGCTAAGGGGTTCAAGTCTCACATAGGACATGTTCCTGTTTTCACTTGTGTAAATTGTACACCAATGCTTGCAACTATCATTGGGGTTAAATGCAATAATTAAATTGAGACCATGTGTCAAAATAGTGGCACCTTGTGAATTATCCCAACAATAGATTGTTTATTTTAAATATTAATTTTGAGTTTTGAAAGTTGAGGGAAAAACTTACAGATTAAATGCAACTCTATTCTTATTAGGCACACAATATCGCCCTGTCTTGGTAGGTCTGCACCAACCAATAACGATCTTCAATCGTTAGCATCTGGTAGTTTATGACTTTATTTCTAGCAATATCCATGAAAGTGTACCAAATAAATGTTAAATGTTAATTTGGATCACATATACGTGGTCTGGAAAAGTAATATTCACAATTTGTCACAAGTATGCAACACTAAACCATTAAATTTTCTAATAATGTTCATTGTAAAAACAATGTCAGAAAACAATAAAATCACAATAGTTATAAAAATCAGCTTCTTTACTTTTGTGTTGGATCTTCTGGATTATCATTGTGTTTTGATTTAAACATAATTGATGCATTTAGAGTGGACACTCCACCCATATTCAAGATCATTGGCACTGTGTTACTATTTAGACGTGATCGATGCATTTCAAGTGAACACTCCACCCATATTCAGAATCATTTGTGATCGTGAAGATGGGTGGAACATTCATTTGAAATGCATTGATTGTGTTTAAACCATAACATAGTGATAATATAGAGGATCCAACACAATGTTGAAACACTATGAAAACATCCATGCTCAAATTATTTACTTTTCCCAGCAAATATTGCTGGAAAACAACAAAATTCCTACAATTCCATGTCATCACAGGTACACAAGATTAATAAGAAAATAATTTATTTGCTTTGTCGAGACTAAAAATAACAAGCAAACAAGGATTTTAGAATAAATTCATGTAGCATTGAATCCTTCTAGACTGTGATCAATCCCAACAACAATCACCTTTTGTATGTTTCCTTGTGCTCCCCCCTAATTGAAAATTGTTAAGACTTTGCTACAATGTAATAACACACAAAAATGATTGCGTAGAGACATGAAATATATCAAATGCTAGGCACAACTACATAACAAATGTTATGTAGTGTTAAGAGGAAAGGAAAAGATATGAAGGATTCTAATAACATCACAAATTTATTGGACAACTACTTGATGAAAAATAACAGTATGATATTGAGTGATTTTGATTAAAGGCCTACATAAAATACTTAAAATAGTTTTTCTCACATACCACTATATCCAGAAACACCCACTCTTCCTTTCTTAGTTCCATTTGAAGTAGAAGCCACTAAACCTAGGGACAATTATCCAACTAGGCCTTCCTTAAGAGCAACAGAATCATACCTAGCAACAAGTCTAGTTTTTCTTTTTTTTCCTCAATGTCCACCTGTAGGTAGAGTTTTCATGAACAAAAAAATAAGAAAATCTAAATCATCTCGCTAAACAAACTTGCAAGTAATAGACTGACAAAAAAAGTGAAACTTTGTTTGCTATAGGGTTAGAAGTACAACATAAACTGAAAATCCTTGACAACACCTCTTATTCTATGCACTACTCAGTCACCCATGCCAATGTTTATTGAATGATCTATTATGACCATTTTAGCTTCAAGATCAACTTCACTATTACAAGTGACTATTGAATTCAATCCCCAACTGTGGTCCTACATCAATCCATTTCTTCTCTGTGAAGAATCAAGTTCCATATGACTTCAAAAGTAACTGTCTTCATAAGTATTTCTTAGATCCAACATGTTTTTGTAGTTTACAACTTCATGTTTCAAGACCTGGAGTCCTTCCAACCATCACCTGCAATAATAGAAAGAGTTCAACTAGTTTTTTTCAAGTATAATGGTAACTTTCAATTATATTTCTTTCAACTCTTCATTAAAGCATAGTTAAATAAACCTAAAATAGACAACATAACTTACTGAGTTAATTTAACTGGGCGATTCTTATTTGGCCTTTATTTTTTGACGACTGATTTTGAGAACATTTATCACCAATTTATAACTAACACACACATATTGGAATAGAAAGTACGAGCATGCTTGCTCTCTTGGAATAGAGAGTCTTGAAGAAAGCTTGGATATTGGATTTTGTGTCATACCCTTCTCACCTTCATGAGCAAAGCACCAATATTGCATCGTGATATCAATTTGGATGTCATCCAAGCTTGTAAAATCCAATAATGGATAATTGGCTACGGTTTTAGAACAAAATATTCATGTTAGTCATGAATATAGCTCAAGAAAAAAAATTGGAGCGAAATAGATAACAAAATATTTTGAAACAAGGAATATCCTTCGACTCATGTGAAAAGAAACAATACATACTTTATATTTTGACACCACTAACTTGGGGTGATGAATTTAACATTTTATCGAATGGAACTTTATAAATATTACTCAATTCATTTTTTAAACATTTTCCTAGTCTACCATTTGGTCCTAGAACACCAAAACGATGTAGAAGGGCCTCACTACAGTCCATTCCACCACCTACTCAAATACCAACAACTTTTGTAGTCACATTTAGACTATGACATTTTGCATCCTGTACTTTATAGGGGATAACATGAACTACATTAACATCGAAGAAAGGTACACGGTGGGAAATAAGATTTGATGTGAATGTCCATTTGGAATTTAGTTATCTCTATGACCATCAACCCACAAAATGACACCAATATGTGGAATCTTATATATACCTTTCTGATCTTGGTGAAATTTAAAACCACTACTTGGCACTAGATATTCCAATGAAGTGTCCAATTCAGTCTCAATACAACTAACTTGAATACTTTTCTAGCATAATAAGGATGATATTACCATTTACCCACCTATAATTATGTGAGTCACTTTGATATTAAGTCTACTACCTAAACAATGAACCAAGGGTGGATCTTGGATCTCAATTTGGTTAGGGACTGGCTCTAGGATATTGAAATGAATATCATCAACAAAAATACTAACACTAGTGTCAATAGGAACCATTTCAACAAAGATACCAAATGATATAGTCTTATCCAATTCTTTGTGTCCATTTCTTTGTTGCATACTCTCACATGTGCTTCTATCTTTACCTCCTCTTCAAATTTTTAGTATTTCCTCTCCTTTTGGTTGAGCCTACTTGCAAATCCTCACCCACCTTCCTCATATATGTATATAGTTTCATGGAAAAATAATTGTATCTCTACAAAAGTATTTGAAGTGAAATTTTTACATGCTACACCAATTATGACCACGCCACCTAGAGGTGGTACTATAACTAATGGGCTTCCATCTAGGGCCATCATCACTCCTCCTGTGTGAGGTTCATGTAATTCAACACAGTTCAACTATTTTTTCTTCTTCTTGAAACTCTCTAAATAATCAGTAGAGAAACTATGTAAGAGAAAATATTCTTTAGAAATTCATGTTAAATAACTACTAGTGATTATGACAACAAAAACATTCATAAAAAAAATGACTCCTAGTAAACTAAGCAAAAAATTCAAACTCTGTGTTAGTTTTTCTACTTTAAGAGTCAATTAGGATCTTTATCTGAAATAATAAGTAAAAAAAGATATTGAATATAGACAAGATACATAAGACAAAAATATTTCCATTGCGGAAAACATAAAGGAGAAAATCCTCCAAACTTCCTTAGAATAGTTTTGTCACTAATACAATATCACAAGATGGAGAAACCTGAGAATAATAAATATTATGCATATCTCCATATTTCCTCATTGTCCTCTCTCTCCTAATGCACACTTGAGAGTGTGTGAGTGGGTGTATAAATGAGGAAGGGTGCCCCCATATTTATACACATCATGTGACTGTCCTAAAACTTGACTAGGCCGACCTCTTAACCTAGTAGGGACGACTTCACCTAGAGAGACTCAAAAATAGATTTTATTATATTCACCTTGGGGACTAACTCCCCAATTTACAACAAAGTTTCTACCTCAATGACCATACACAATAATGACATCCTGATAAGAGGGAAGAAATATTTGTCAGGGGTTCAACAATATATAATGATAATATACAATAGAATATATTCCAAAGTTACAAATACAATAACACTCCCTCTCAACTAGGAAGGTATTATCTTTCCACAGGCATCAACACTTTGGTCACATCATCATCATTGGATCATCGTCGTTGTTGATGTTGTAGTCCTCATATTGCCAATCATTGATTAGTGGCATATTTCAAACCTATCTGACCTAAGTAGTTTCTATAGATCCACCCTGGTTTCATGTTGGGTGTAGGCATAGTCCTCATCTAGGTCTTCATCATATCCATGAGAAAGCCATCACGTAGGTACATCCTAGGAATATACATTACATTTCCATTGCAATCACCTATGTCTCATCCTATATGGATCATCTCATCATCACACATGAAGAGAATACCAGATGCACACCACATGTCCAATAGGCCACATACGTTCTACCAACATGGGAGCACACCAGGATTCATTACATCTTGAAGACAACCTATGTATACCATTATGAGAGCGTATCCTAGGAGTATACTAAGTGCATTAAATTTCTCCACGGTCAGCCCGTGTTCTACCAACATAGTAGCATGCCAGGATTGATTACATAACAAGGAAAACCTGATTCTACCACTATGTGAGAATCACCTAGGAACACACCAAGTTTCTTTGTGACCAATGGACATCTCATCGTCTCCAACATGGGTGGATGACACAAATGATTACATCTAGTGATAACCGGCGTCTTATACCATGCGAGAACCATCTCTATCATGGGAGCATTCCAGGGATAATTACATCCTGAGATAACTTATATCAAGACTGATTACGTCCAGGTACAACTGACGTTCTATGCCAGGGATAGTTACCTCTAAGGACAACCTATACCAGGACTGATTATGTCCAGGGAAAACCTGTGTTCTATGCCAAGGCTGATTATGTTCAAGGATTACCTATACCAACACTGATTACATCTAGCGACAACCTGCGTTCTACATCAGGGATGATTACACCCAAGGACAACTTGCATCTCATTCAAATGCATCTGCATAATCTAGTCTCTCGTCATAGCTAGCATGGGAGCATGCCAATAGTGATTACATATAGGAACAACTTATGTCTACCACCATGTAAGAGCTTGTCACTCCCTCTTTCTAGGGACCTAGATCTGAATGACACCAAGTCTCTCTTTGAAGTATTCGAACTTCATTCTGGCTAACGACTTGGTCAATACATTATCTATATTCACATTTGTCACCACATACTAGAGATTCACTGCTCCTCTCTGCACCATATCTCAGATATATTGGTACTTGATCTCAATATGCTTTGAGTTTTCATGGAACAATGGGTTCTCCAACAACTTCATGCAAATATACTTGTCGCAAAATATACAAGTCACCTCTAAATCGATATAAAACAAATAAGATAGTAGCTTCTAAATCCAAACTGCTTCATAACTAAATGAACATGCTGCAACATATTCTACCTTAGCTATAATCATCACCACATAGAACTGCTTCATACTAAACCATGATCATACCGGATCCCAAACTGAAGCAACATCTCGAAGTATTCTTCCTCTCAATGGTGTTTCCTGCCCAATCCAAATAAACATAAACGTGTAGCTTAATCATGTCATACTTGGGCCCATAGTCAACAGTACCCTTCAGGTACCTCAATGCATGCTTTGCACCAATTAGGTGAACACATCTCTGATCCATGAGGAACTGGCTCAGGGTGTTCACAACAAAGTATATGTTTGGTCTCGTTTTTGTCAGGTACATCAATGAACCAATCATCTGACGATACATTGTGGAATCAACTGTCTCTGTTGAAGAATCACATAGTAGCTTCAAGTTTGATGCCATAGGTGTGGTTGTCTCCTTGTAGTCCAACATTCTAAGTCTCTTCACAATATCCTTTGCATACTTTCCTTGACCAAGGAATATCCAATCTGCACTTTTCTGCACCTCAATGCCTAATAAGTAGTGCATAAGCTCTAGGTATTTCATATCAAAATTAGTGACAAAATTCCTCTTTGCATATACAATGAGTTCGTCCTCTCCTATCAGAAACATGTCATCAACATATAGCAGGAGCATCGTCAGTCTTCCGACTTCAATCTTGAAGTAAAGGTTACAATCTACTTTACTCTTGGTAAATCCTAATCTCATAAGGAAGTCGTCCATCATGTCGCACCATGTCTTGGGTTCCTGTTTCAATTCGTACAAGTATTTCTTCAATTTTCACACATGAGTCTATCTGTCGTGTGTCTCGAATCCCAGTGGCTGCTACACATACACTTCTTTTTCAACTATACCATTCAATAATTTTATCTTCACGTCCATTTGGTGTACCTTCCATTTCATTACTGCAGCTAATGCAAGTATAGATATGATGAAGGTGTATCTCGCTATGGGTGAAAATGTCTCCTCGTAGTCTATTCCTTCTGTCTAGAAGAAGCCATGTGCCACAAACCTTGACTTGTGTTTTTAAATCATATCATCTGGAACATGCTTGATCTTGTAGATCCACTTCGAAGTCATAATAGACTTCCCTTCTAGTCTCGGAACTATCTCCCAGATATTATTCTTTGTAATCGAATGGTACTCCTCTATCATGACATCCTTCCATTATTTATTTATTTTCTTCATCCTCTTTGTAGTTATAATGTTCTTTATTAATGATGTCGCATAGCAGGGCCACATAGTTGTTGTATGGTCTAGGTCTTTTCCTTTCTTTATGCATCCCATCTGGATTTCCATACCTTTCTACATCTCATATTATCTCTTGTTCTCATGCTGGTTTTATTTTGTGAGAGTTATTCTCATGAATTGGTTCTACAGGTTCTTCCATGTCGTGGTATTCATGGTCTTCTTGAGTTGTTTCTTTCATTGTCATGTCTCAGACTCTGGTACTCTAGGTCCTTTGACCTCCTTAATAGGTAGTTTTCTGGAACTAGAGTATGTTGAGTCTCCATCACATGTTACATCTATGCTGACACTGATATTCTTAAATCCTATAAAGTATATTCGGTAGGCCTTTGAAGTGTCATTGTGTCATATGCATATTCCTTTCCTTCCTGAAGGATTGAGCTTGGTCCTCTTTTCCTTTAGGATGTGTATGTACATTGGGAAGAAAAATATTATGATATGGTTGAATTTTGGTTTCTCTCCTAAGAAATTCTCTTCAGGAGTCTTGTTTTCTAGTACTCATTGAGGATTACAATTTTGTACATACACAATTGTCGTTTCTACTTATGCCCATAAGTGCAATAGAAGATCTTGGTCATGTGCCATTTCTTTCATTATCGTTATATTCTTTTGCTCTGCAACACCATTCTATTGTGGATTGTAGAGAGTGCTCAAATCCTTCTTAATCCAATATTCTCTATAGAGTTCCTTCAATTCTCCCGAGGTAATTTATGCACCATTATATGACCACAGAGTCTTGATATTCCTTTCAGTGTAATTTCCAACCAAGGCTTTGAATTCCTTGAACTTGTTGAATACTTTATTTTTCCCTTTCAAGAAATATATCGAAGTATTACAGGAGAAATAATCTATAAAGGAAACATAGTATACATACCCTATTAGTGAGATGGATGGCATGGATCCGTAGAAATCTAAGTGGACTATCTCCAGTATTCCATTTGCTTTGATTTCATTTCTAGGAAATGTCTTCTTTATGTTCTTTCCTTGCGCACATCCCTTGTAAATTACTTCATGTTTTGTCTAGATTTATGGAATTCCTAAAATTGCTTTGCTTGCAATCGATAATTCTCTATAGTGCACATGTGCAAGCCTTCTATGCCATATTTCACTTGGTTCTATTGAGTCATGAACCAATGCTTGTTCAGGTTGTCCCTTCAACTTGTATAATCCTCCCTCTTTCTCTCAAATTACTATTGCATCAATTGTATTTCCTTTTGGACACGTTAGGAATTGGCCATCAACGAATGCAACCCTTATTCCCTTTGCATATAGGGATGAGATGGAGAGAATATTCTTCTTCAATCTTGGAACATATAACACATCTTTCATCTTCAAGGCGTTCCCATAATCTAGTTTGTAGGAAGATTCTCCTCTTCCTTTTATGGGATATTGATAGTCATCCCCAAGTTTCACCTTGTGAGGTGACTCATGCTCAGATAGATTTATGAATGATTCTTTGTATCCTGTCATATGTTTGGATGCCCCATTATCCACAAGCCAATCATTGATTCCATGTGTGATAGTGCCCGTGAGTGCTGATATTAACACATGTTCTTCATCACTTGAAGAAGCAAATATTTCTTCTTTGATTATTTTTGTCGTTGATTCATCATCTTCAGTGGTGTCAACATGATGTATTTTCTTGTTTGACTTCTTGTTGGAGGAGCCTTTGTTTCTGGGACAATATCTAGATTAGTGTCCCTTGATATCACAAGTGTAGCATCTAATACTAGAGAGATATCTTATGATTTTTTTTTTTTTTTTGCGATGAGGGTCCTCCCTTTTATTGTGATGATGGTCCTCCTTCTTTATATGTTTTCTTATAGTGTGAACTGTGAGAGTTTGAACTTAAGTTGATACCATATTCTCTTCTCTTCTCTTGTTATGAGCTGAGCTTCTTCTTGTTTTCATTTTTCCAAAGTCTACCAAAAGTGATAAAATTATTTTTGGAACATATTATTAATCTGTCACAGTAATCTAGGGACTAAACACAAGTCTCATCAAAGATTAATAACAATAAGTAATGAAAATGGTGTAATAGGGCTAGAAAATGAGTAGCCTCTCTATATATTCACACAAAGAATGAGTAATACAATATAATGGTCATGCTGCAATCATGAATGACAAATCAATTCGAATTCCCAAGGAGTTCATTGGAATTGAATGAGTGAGTCTAGCTTAACTGAATGTAAGCCATAGTCAACACTCTAGTTAACCACTAATCAAAACCCTAATTGACTCAACTAAACCCTAACTGAAGTCAGAGTGCAATAAATGGCTGAGTCTAACTAAACGTAGGTTAGACACATGTCACAACAAGCCAACCAACAAGTGCTAGCACTTCAATGACTCTAATGAACCTCGATGAGGTTAACTGAAGTTTAACTGAACATCAGAAGTGGTTGGAGGCGCCTCTGTTGAGTCCAGTTCATTGCGCCGAGAGGTGCTCTACAGCCCAGTATGGGAGAGATCTTGTCACGTGATGTAATGTTACTAACATGTCGGCAAAAAATAATAGTGAAAGTGAATATTATGGGGGAGATCTTGTCACGTGATGTAACATTACTAACATGTCGGCAAAAAATAATAGTGAAAGTGAATATTATGGGAGAGATTTTGTAACACAAAATAAAAAAAATATCACATTCGTAAAATTATTTTTATTAATAAAAATTAAATTTTCTAATAGGCCAAAATAAATGTCAGCCACAAAAACAATCTAATATGGGGGAGATGTTGTAAGATTCTTCCTAAAAAACAAAAAATTGAATTATCCCCCCCCAAAAAAAATCTAATATGGGAGAGATGCTGTAATCTTCCTACATAACAAAACAATAGAAAAGTAAAAATTTAATTATCTGTAAAAAAAATATGCGGGTCAAGAAAAAACACAAAATTGAATTATCCACAAAAAAATGTTGGCCTTGCACATGGTTTTAAAACCATGTACAAAGCATTCTAAACAACCCATGGTTTAGGTGGCTTTGCACATGGTTTTTAAACCATGTGCAAGGCCTCCTAAACAACTCATGGCTTTATTGTACATGGTTTTGGAGGGCCTTGCAAATGGTTTTAATACCATGTGCAAGGCCTCCTAAACAACTCATGGTTTTATTGTACATGGTTTTGGAGGGCCTTGCAAATGGTTTTAATACCATGTGCAAGGCCTCCTAAATAACCCACGATTGTAGGAGGGCCTTGCAAATGGTTTTTAAACCATGTGCAAGGCCTCCTAAACAACTCATGGTTTTATTGTACATGGTTTTGGAGGGCCTTGAAAATGGTTTTAATACCATGTGCAAGGCCTCCTAAATAAACCACGATTGTAGGAGGGCCTTGCATATGGTTTTAAAACCACGTGTGGGGAAATTATGCAATGTTTGTTCATAAAAAAATAAAAAATAATAAAAAATAGTATATGTTAGCCATACATAATATTAAGTATTAATAATAAAAATATTATATGTGGACCTTAAATAATAAAAAAATGTGTCTTTTTGTTTGAATCAAATCAATGGATACCTAAGAAGAGGTTTGCACCTGGAGAGATTTGATCCATCTCAGCGCTTGATAGAGCCTAGGATTTGGATCTATGCTGGTTAAATAATCAATTTAATGATGGAGGGTGCCTTCACTACTCTGTTTAACTGATTGTAACCATCCGTTAGCAATATGGGCCATTAATGACACTCATATCACTTCCGGAGTGCTCCAGTTAGCCTCCCCGAATGTAGGAGAAGGATAAGTTAGCCTCCTTGACTGGAGGTAGGCATGGGTGTGATCTAGATGATGCCATATAATGCTCCTATGATGTCAATTAAGTCAATAATACTTAGGATAGTGGTTTAACTAGGTCAAATTGACCAAAAGAGTGTGTATGGTGGTAAATGTCTCCAACACCCCCCCTTAAGCTATACTCAGGAGGAGTTAGAAAACATAAAATGCATAAAAATGCTAGGGCCCTGAAAACTAAGGCCATAGGTCACTCTGTACAATGCTGAAACTGAAACAATGCTAAAAAACAAACTAAGTGAGGAAAAGAGGGAAAACCCAGTGGGAAAAACCCCCCCTCAAGCTGAACACTAAAAGTAGTCTGATCACCCTGATGAACTCACCCCCAATAGTGAAAGGAGGTAAGTGAACTTCTTTTCTAAAAATATCTTGGTGAAGATGTTTGCAATCTACTCATCAGTCGGGCAGTATTACAGAATGATGGTCCTGTCATGCACTAGCTCCCTGATATAGTGCATGTGGATCTCTACATGGTTGTCCTATGTATGGTAACTGGATCTGTGGATATCTTAATAGAAATTTTATTGTCACAAAAGAGGATAGTGGAAAAAGTAATACCAAGATCAAACTCTGAAAGATTTCCTTGCAACCAAACTGCTTGGATGCAAGCATTCACCGCTCCTCGATACTCGGCCTCTATTGAAGATAATGCTATGGCAGCTTGCTTTTTGCTAGACTAGCAAATGGGGCCACCACCAAACATGAATACATATCATGAAGTAGAATTCTGATCAATAGAATCACCCACCCAATCGAAATCTTTGTATCCAACTAGCTCTAGCTCGGAGTATGCAGCATAGTGAATGCCGTAGGTCCTGGTTCCTTGAATATACTGGAGGATCCTCTTGGCTACCTTCCAATGAAGATCATGAGGCTGCTGCATGTATCTTGATACAGAATTCATGGCATAACATATATCAGGCTGAGAATGTGTCAAGTACAACAAGCTACCAATCAACTGTCGATAGATAGTGCAGTCCATGGGAGGTGTGCTTTTTCCTTCTTCAAGGCTGATCCCTGAAAGGAAAGGGAATGGTGCAGGCCTACATTAAGCCATGTTAAACTTTACTGATAGGTCTGATATGTATTTGTACTGAGTGACCATTATACCATCAGAATTTTTCTCAATTTCGAGCCCCAAAAATTGTTTTAGGAGCCCCAAATCACTCATTTCAAAGGCATTTTGGAGAGCAGTTTTGATGGCTGAAATAGAAGCAACTGTGCTACCTGTGATCAATAAGTCATCAAAATATAAAACAATAATGATTAACTCACCATAATACTTCTGTAAATACACATTTTTATTTGATCTACACCTTTGGAAGTTTTGCGAGAGAAGGAAGGCATCCATCTTGGAATACCACTCTCTTGCGGCCTGTTTTAACTCGTATAGTGACTTCTTTAGCTTGAAAACCAAATATGGATTAGAGATGTAGCCCTCAGTATGCCTCCTGTATATCTCCTCATTAATATCTCCATGCAGAAAGGCTAACTTAACATCCATATGATGCACTTCCCAGTGCTTAGATGTCGAAATTGCCAAAACTAGGAGGATGGAGTCCATTTTTGCAACCGGTACAAAGGTCTCATGGTAGTCCACACCTTGGACCTGAGAGAAATTTTTTTCCACCAGCCTTGCCTTATATTTTTAGGTGCTTCCATCAGCAGCAACCTTGGTTTGAAACACCCACTTGCATTGAACCAATTTCCTTCCTGGAGGAAGAGAAACTAGCTCCCAAGTAGTGTTTTTCTGAAGAGAATTCATCTCTTCATCCATGGAAACTTGCCATATCGGATCCTTTCGAGCATGGTAGTAGAATTTTTGGTCTAAACTAATAATCAAATAGCAAGTTTCAGACAGCAAATTATCAGGACAAGAGAGCACAATACCTGCTCTTTGGAAATCAGATCGGGTTCTCCTTGGATCATCCGGATTTCCAATGTTATCTCCTGCGAAGGAGAGTGTCTGTCGGGCCCATGTGGGAAGATGATTTTGTAATTCAGGTTCTGATTCAGAATATGATGTTTGCTGCACACTGATATCATTCAGATGATGATCTATTTTGTTTTGATATCTAGCAGCTTGAAAACTTTTGATTCATCAGGATACCCAATAAATAGACATTTGATGCTTTGCGGTTACAAATCCCTTCTTTTATCAAGTGGAATCCGGGCCCATGCAGTGGACCCAAACACCCGTAGGTTCGACACATCCAACTTGTGTCTGAATTATGCTTCTAAAGGGGTTTTCCCTTTCACAGATGAGTGTAGCACCCTGTTATGAATGTATGCCACAGCATGCATGACTTCATCCCACAAATTTGTATCCAACTTCTTTGATTCCAACATATAGGTGGTCATCTCCTTGAGAGACTGATTCTTCCTTTTCGCTACTTTGTTCTGCTGAGGAGTGTAGGGAATTGAATGTTGGACCTAAATACCACTTTGGGAGCATATGTACAAAAAATCATTACTAACATACTCCCCTCCATTATCATATCTCAAGATCTTGATCTTAAGCTCAGAGGCATTCTCGATTAAGGCCTTCAGTTTAGAGATTTTTTCACATACTTCAGAATTATTTTTGAGAAAGAAGACCCATGTGTACCTTGAAAAATCATCAATAAAGGTTAGAAGATACCTTGATCCATTCATGGATGTGACAGGCATCAGACCGCTGATATCAGAATGTATCAGCCCCAATATGCATGTAGTTCGGTTTGCCTTCCCCCGATCGAACTTGTGCTCAGGGTGTTTTCCAACCACACAGCCCTTGGAATTTCCAGTGGTTTCCTTGATGACCAGGAGGCCTTCAACCATGGATTTTTTATGTAATTGCTATAAATATTTTAAATTTATATGGCCAAACCTTTCATGCCACAGCCTACTAACTTCATTTCCATGAGTTAGGAGGGCAGTGGGCTTTGTATCCACCACAAAGTGAGAGAACTCACAGGATTTTGCATGATGGTTTGCAAGGCCTTTAGCAATGAGTTTCCTGGATGCAAGTTTCGTTATCTCAACATCATTTAGGCTGAAAGATACTCTCTTAGGCACTCCTATATGTGTCATCTGATATACACTAAGGAGATTTGATGCCAGAGACGGTACATACAAAACATTTGAAAAATAGCCATTCTCAAGATCAACCGTACCTTGTCCATCTGAAATGATGGTGGAGTCATCTCCCATGTGGATGGGGATGGATTTTCCAGTCTCCAAGGATGAAAAAGAGTCTCTTTCAGTGATCATGTGGTTCGAAGCTCCATAATCAATCAAGAGTGCTTTGGACTTCAAAGTGCTTGCCATGAGGGCATGACCTTTTTCATGTTGTGGTTCCCGATCTTGTTGATCTCTCCTCTAAAAAATTTCCAGAATATTGATGTGATTTCCCTCAAGGAGAGAGGTAGCTTCATCAAGCTTCTTCTTCATGCAGGCATGTTCAGGGTGGAAGCCCTTCTCACAGTATGAATACTTGACTTTTTCCTTTCCATGATGCCCTTTCCCTTTGTTCTTCTTTGAGCCGGAAGACTCATCATGCTGCTGGTTTTCAACTTTAGGATTAGGAGCTTTGAATTTAGTTTTTGGGTTCTTCTGCTACTTTCCTTTACCCTTCATATCTTTGGGCCATGAGACATGGGAGGATCTGATGATCCCATCTGGATAAGCTTATCATGTTCACTTGTTAGGGATTCAATGAAGGCATTGAGTGTAGGAATCTTCCATCCATGGGTTGTGAGCTTCTCTGCATAGAATGTAGAGACAAAAAATGAATAATCAGCTCCAAGTTTGGAGAGTATGGTGGATGAGCTGATCATCCTCTTTCTCCACTTTGCATTGCTTCAACAGTAAGACAATGTGCTTGAACTTTGTGAAAAAGTCATTCAAGGTCTCGAAATTGGAGGGATGGAGAGACATCAATTCATTTTCAAGCTGGAAAACTATCAAATCATTCTGATTTCCATACAGGGATTCCGATTTTTCCCAAATTTCTTTTGGAGTCTTCAATCCCGAAAGATGGAAAAGAAGATCTTGGGAAACATAGAGGCACAAGAATCCGAATGCTTCATCCTTCTTGTTCAAGAATATAGATTTATCTATTGCAGAACCAAGCTCTTATTCAGTGTCCATGGTGACCCTATAGAGTCCTCTATAGCATAGATGGATCTCCATGTCTCCTTTCCATGAGTGGAAATTGAATGGAGTCAAAAGATCTGCGAAAGAAGGCATCTGAATCTGCTGGAGTGAATGCTTTCACCTGTCAAAAACCTGAAAATCACAACAAAAAGGGAAATGTACGGTTAGACTGCCTACACAATTTAGGCTTTGATCACACCCAACAAAGTCAATCAAGCAAGCTTGATCAACAAGTTCTTTACTTGGGGTATTAAGTGGTAAGCCTTGGATTTTGGTGTAGTGCTGGATTTTTGAGCTATTGCTCAATTTTCATGCAAGATCTATCAAAAACTGTGTTTTTGAGAGATCTGAGCTTTGTCCCGCTATGAGATCTGATACCATATTAATCTGTCACAGTAATCTAGGGACTAAACACAAGTCTCATCAAATATTAATAACAATAAGTCATGAAAATGGTGTAATAGGGCTACAAAATGAGTAGCCGCTCTGTATATTCACACAAAGAATGAGTAATACAATACAATGATCATGCTGCAAGCATGAATGACAAAGCAATTTGAATTCCCAAGGAGGTCATTCAAATTGAATGAGTGAGTCTAGCTTAACTGAATGTAAGCCATAGCCAACACTCTAGTTAACCACTGATCAAAACCCTAATTGACTCAACTAAACCCTAACTAAAGTTGGAGTGCAATAAATGACTAAGTCTAACTAAAAGTAGGTCAGACACATGTCACAGCAAGCCAACCAACAAGTGGGAGTGCTTCAATGACTCCAATGAACCCCGATGAGGTTAACTGATGTGTAACTGAACATCATAAGTGGTTGGAGGCACCTCTGTTGACTCCAGTTCATTAAATAATCAATAAATAATCAATTTAATGATGGAGGGCACCTTCACTGCTCTATTTAATTGATTGTAACCATCAGTTAGCAATATTGGGCATTAATGACACTCAAATCACCCCCGGAGTGCTCCAGTTAGCCTCCCCGAATGTAGGAGAATGCTAAGTTAGCCTCCTTGACTGAAGGTAGGCATGGGTGTGATCTAGATGATGTCATCTAGTGCTCCTCTGATGCCAATTAAGTCAATAATACTTAGGATAGTGTTTTAACTAGGCCAAATTGATGAAAAGAGTGTGTATGGTGTTAAATGTCTCCAACACATATTCCTTGAATGAATGAATCCCATGATCTTGGGAGACCATTCAAAGTGGTCATAAAAATATATCCTTCTTCTAATTTCTCTTTTAATTCTTCAAGTTGTTCATTGATTTGAGCGACCCTTGTGAAGTAGGATTACATGGTATCTAAGTTTTGTATCTTCACATTCTTTAGTTGGTTCATCAATGTCATCTTTTGATTGATGTTCTTTCCTTTGAACAACTTCGTTAAAGCATCAAACACTTCCTTAGGTGTCTTCAAGGATGACACATGAGGGATGAGGTTATCCTTAATGGAATCTATAATGATTCTCTTTGCCTTGATCAAGTTCCTCTTATGGATATCCTTAACCTCATCTCCCTCTATCTCTAGAACTTCCTTGCTGATATACTTATCCAAATCATTTTCTTCAAGGATTAGAGAGATCCTATACATCAATGCTCGGAAGTTGTCAGCTCCCCCAAGCTTATCATCAAGCTAGGTGTGATGAGTCATTATGAAATGAGAACCTCAAATGGAAATAGAATATATTTAGATCTTACCAATTCGAGATGCCTGACCTAGTTCTATAGTTGGATGACTCTAATTTTCCAAACTTTGAATTTTGGAATTTTGTATGGATAGAAATATGCACCTCCTTGAGGTGAGTTTCTGAGTGAGGTCCTTTTCTCAAAAACTGAGGTTGAAATCCTCTAAAACTTGATGCCCTAGTTTCTTCTTGCAATGTCCCATAGTAAAAAAACGAATCTTGTTCAAATTTTATTATGATTCTTTATATTATTCATTATCTTCAACATTGTTAATATCTCATTTTGAAATAGTTGGATGGTTTACAGAGATTGCAACAATTTTACAAGTCACTTTAAGCTATGGAATACACCTAGGTAGACTCATTTGAACATAAGATTAGTGCCTTTGTTAAAGAAAAAGGGAAAATGATGCATCCTTATAGTTATGACATTGTTGTACTATGATCATAAAAGTGTGATAAAGATACCAGTAGAACCTTGGTTCACTGGTAAGGTTGATAGAGTATTGAGACTTTAGATATAATCTGAAGTTAAATCAAAGGAGATAGATGATCCTCAATCTAAATGGTGGGTGGCTGCAACACTATTTTCATTACGCCAAATATAATTTCTTCTAAGGGGAACCCTAAGATATGGAAAATTAATTCTCTGATTCATTATCAAGAGGCTAAAACTAATATAAAGGTGGTAAAGATAAAATGCTAAGTATTATCAATACATAAAGGTGGAAGAATCTTACCTCATTTAGTAGTTGGTATTTTTTAGTTGTTCAAATTTGATTTAGAGGTTGTTGCAAGCCCTATATTTCTTTTGGAAACAAAACTTTTGAGCCACCTTGAATAACGATTCCACACACACAAAGAATTTCCCAAGTTATACTCCAAATCTCTTCAATGTGTAATAGTTGATTTCTTAGTTAAAATCCCCTTGGATGAGGTGCAAGCACACTAGTCTATGCTAATGAGTTTACAAGGGATTCCATCCACTAATGTGAAGAAGCATCCATTCTGTTTCCCTGTAAGTGTTTACTTGGAAAAAATAAATGTAGTAGCATATTGGATACACCATTGATTTTCTCATTAGTAGTGAAACAAGTACAATTTAACATCAAGGTCAAGTTCAACTATTAAATATAAACACAAGATATCTAGACGAACTTGAAAATGTCTAGAGTGCACTTATCATACACCAAAAATAACATGGTCAAATTCATGTAATGTGCATTATCAATCCCCCCTTAGCAGGATTACTAATTTATAACCCTACCAACTTTCCATGCCTATTCTTGCTCAATAGTTAATGAATGCAAATCATTGAAGGGACTACCTCAATGAAATCAAACATGAGATGATTCACAAAAAAATACCTCTAAAAACATCCCATCCTAGACATAACTAGTTTCAGCTTCATTATTATTATTTTTTAGCATTCCTTATGTAGATTAGCCATGCTTCTTAGGTTCTATGATGTCATTTTAGGTTCAAGTCATCCTTCATTAGCATTAATTATGTCTAGAATTGAAGGGTTAAGTTGACTTGTTTCTTTAGTATTTTGGTCCTTAATAGCCCGATCTAAAAGTAATATTGGTATAAATGAAGGTAATAAATCTAGCCCTCCACTATGATTTGTTTTCCATTTCCACTCTAGAGGAGCAATCTACAATAGCTAGGATTTGCAAATTAGTGTCAACATACAGAGATAGTCCTAACATGTATATCCAATTTGCATTAAAAACTAAGTAACTTTGGTTCTTTCTGACATCTTTAAGCAAGGTCTGCATCAACCTTGAACATAAATGCAATGACATGCAAGATCCAAACAAATTTGCAAGAATCATTCTCTAATCTACTATCTTCACTACTATCATATGGGAAAATCACTACCATATCAAGTCAAAAATCATTTAGAACAATATATTTGGGAACATAAGTACTAGGTTAAAACAAACATAAATTACATCCAGAATTACAATGGAAAGACAGAAGTATGATGTAAGGTAATCCATATTAAAATTTCACTGATACAAGTATTTACTTTCCATACTTGTTAGAAAACATACTTTGAAATACTTGTAATTCTAGCAAGTCAGAACACCTTCATGCAACAAAACACAAACTAGCAATAGCCTCCCGCAAATCCAAGGAGAATTCTCTTCAAACATACTGAAGCATTGATCAAATAAGGAGTATAAATGAGGGTAAGAAATCTATCCCTCCACTATGATTTTTTTCCATTTCCACTTTAGAGGAGCAATCTAGAATAGCCAGGATTTGTAAATTAGTGTCAACATACAGAGATGGTCCTAACATGTATATCTAAGTTTTCATTAACAACTAAGTAACTTTGGTCCTTTCTGACATCTTTAAGCAAGGTTTGCATCAACCTTAAATATAAATGCAATGACATGCAAGAGCCAAACAGATTTGCACGAATCATTCTCTAATCTACTATCTTCACTACTATCATATGGGAAAATCACTACCATATCAAGTCAAAAATAATTTAGAACAATATATTTGGGAATACAAAGACTAGGTTAAAACAAACATAAATTACATCCAGAATTACAATGGAAAGACAGAAGTATGAGGCAAGGTAATCCATATTAAAATTTCACTGGTACAAGTATTTACTTTCCATACTTGTTAGCAAACATACTTTGAAATACTTGTAATTCTAGCAAGTCAAAACACCTTCATGCAACAAAACACAAACGAGCAATAGCCTCCCACAAATCTAGGGAGAATTCTCTTCAAACATACTGAAGCATTGATCAAATAAGGATCTTTATAAATACACAAGTGGAAAAAATATAAAACAATATAAAAAACAATTATGTCAAATCTAGAAAAATCATTAAATAAAATATGTCCAATCCTCAATTATGTAGAAGTTATAAAAAGAAAAAATCAATCAATATCCATGCAGTGTAGAAAAATGATTTTTTTTTCATTTAATTGGAGGGGTAAGTCATTTTCAATTTTAGAAAGAACTAACTAATAATATGAACATGTATATGTATATATTTGCCCATTGATGGCTGGTTTTGTTTTGATGCATGATTTTTCCACCTTTTGTTGTGTGTCTTTTAGTTTATTTGTTCTTTCTTGATATGGCAAATTCCTAAAGCACTCCAACAGTGATTTATTGATAATTAGAGCATCAGAGTGGGGAATATTCCTTGGTTGAGTTTTCAAAGTTCTGACAATGCTGTGATTAGTAAAAGTTTATATTGGGATGATTTCACTACTCTAATTAAAAAAATGGTAGAGAGAGTTGGATCTATTCTTTTTCCCCTTTTTAAGCTCGCTATGAAAAAACCAGAATAAACAAGGGATTTTTCCATCAATCAGTGTAAGTTGACTATACTTCAAAAACTCAAAATGTTTCAATGATTTTAAAAAACAAACGTCTAGTGTTCCAGTCATTATTTGATCTCCTTTCAAGTTCTCCGATATATTCCTCTTAGTTTTTTCTGAAATAGAGTTAATATTCTCTCTCCTTGAATCCCCTCTAATGAATTCCAAGGGATTCACTATAAAAATTCCATGCGTGTCATTTTTTCTCCTATTCTCTGGATTATATGTTGTTCCTACAAATTTAATCAAGGATGACACATTAGATGCAACAATTCTCATGGTTGCATATCTTACTTCACTTTTACTCAAACTTTGAACTTAAAAAATCTGTACGAGGGAACTTACAACATGTACCCCTGCCACCTTTGATACATGTTGATATAGCTATATCCTGATCCATTACATTAGTAATCCATTATAAACCATGTTCCACATTTTAAGTAGACTTTCATCAATCTATGGAGAAGGATAAATAGATCAAAAAACTTATAGAGGGAAAGGCAAGTCCTGATCTCTAGCTATTGCTAAAACAAGAATTCTACATTTTTGTAAGGTATCCTTATAATATAAAACAACAATCGATTATGAAATCCACTTGCCCAAAAAATTGTTGCAAGTTGTAAGATCAGTTGCACTTCTAGTAGCAGAAAATGACAAATGTGCATAATGAAAAATTCCTCCCATAGAGTGACCAACATAAAATAATTTCCCATCTTTCTTTTTGCTTTGATTGTATTTCATTATTGTGGGATAATTTTCCTTGATTTTGAATGTACCACCATCATACCTCAACATTTCTCTTCGCATTTTATATTAAACCTAACAAAAAATTAGCTAACTTGATAGGTTAGTGACCATGCTTATTTGAATTTTGGACAGTTTGCTTCGGTGGTTCTACCTACATGGTAGGGTTACCATTTATATTCCCTTTTCCAAAAAAAATGGCAGCATAGATCCTTTTGAAGGAACATAATGGCATGACTATAAGTGATCCATAATAAATCAAGTGTTCAAAGAATATTGGTGGTGTAGAAGGAATCTAGGAATGGTTATGCTTTAAAGGAAAACATCCAAGCGCCTGTTCTAAATGTTATTGAAATTATAATAGCTGAATTTTACCTATAATTAAAGGCTCTCTTTATTTTTCCTTGAATAAAAGTAGTTTATCTTAGTGACTTCGATGTTCACTTACTTCTAAAATATCTTATATTTAAGATATAGGTGAATTTGACTGTAATCTATTCTTCCAAGAAGTCACATGCTAGTTGCATACCTGAAAGATTCAGTTAAGAAGGAAACAACTTAAGAGAAAGTACAAGATGTTCAAGCCTCAAATCCTTTGGCACAAAATAGTGAATCCCTTTCAACAAATCCAGCTAGTTTGGCCTTCATGCTAGTTGCTTTCTAGATTTGTTCTTTTAGACAATTATACAAACAAAGAAGAAAACATATATTTACATTTTCTCGGGATTTTTCTAACTCCATTTTGTCTCTCATTTATAAGAGAACATATATTTACATTTCCAATGTTCAAATTCATTAGAAATTGTAAAAAAAACCATGAAATAACACTACTAGAACTATGAGTAAAGGAAAAATATTCAGAAGCGGTTAGTCACAATAACAATAAATGTTAATCTAGAAACCATGCAAAACTATAAGATATATGGGAAATGGGATAGTGTTGGTAAGTATGAAGAATATAAAAGATGTAAATAAAAACCCCTAACAAAATTCCAAGAAATTTTAACAGAAATAGACCAATCATTATCACGATCCTTCAAATCCCATTAAGTTTCATCTGTTGTTACCTTGATATACAATAAATCCATAACTCTCACTATCATAAACACTTTCAATGCATATTAGATAAAAACAAGTTATTATACAAGAGTAAAATGGATATCAAAAACTTTCTGTCAATTAATAACCTCAACAGTTAGTTCATCTTTGCTTGTTATATCATTCCTGGGAGGTTGTTCTTTCCTCTAATAAACTATCATATTATCATTAACCAGAACTCCAACCATCGCTTCTTTTTCCAATGGAAGATCATTAACGAGAATTGCAACCGTTGCTTCTTTTTCCAATGGAAGTCAATATCTATTGCTTAAATGTTTTGGTACTCATATCCCTTCTCAATACATATAAAATGGAGAGAGACCCAAAAACATTGTGACAAAACACAAGATATACTAGTAGCCCTTCGATACATATAAAATGGAGAGAGAACCAAAAACACTATGAAAAACCACCAGATATACTAGTATCCCTTCTCAATACATAGAAAATGGAGAGAGACCCAAAAACACTATGACTAACCACAAGATATACTAGCAGGAAAACCCTCTTTTTTACTTTTAGTAAAAATCATACAAGTATAATATTTTATGTTTGTTGTGTACGTTTGAAAAAATAAATGAGACAATATTAAATATTTTACCTAACAAAATAATGCATCTTCCCTTTCAAACTAGTTTCCGTGACATGTATAGAACTATTTGCAAGGGTTTAACCCAAGTAAAAGAGGAAACACTACGAAATCCTAGCTACAAATATAAAATTATGATTCAAGAGACTAATAGAAGCAAATTTATTTATGGTGTGGGTGGGAGCGAGTGTAGGTCATCCATCAACAATTCCTTTAATTGTGCATTGTAGGGTTTGATATGCATCTTTATGTTGCAAAGCGCAAAATTGCATGTCTAGAATTCTAATGTTAAATAGGGGCACATTTGCAAAGACCCATATAAGTATAGGTTTGATATGAACCTTGAGGTTGAAAATATTAAGTATGCATATCTCAAATTCACAAAAATGCCACCATATTCAAATATAGCCTCAAGCTTCACAACCTCGAGGTGCATATAAGACCTAGGTTTAGATGGCTTTGTGTTAGATCTAGCCTAAGTATCAAGGGTACACATACTCCGGGGTAGGGTACATGTACCCATACTGGGTACCCATATCAGGTACTTGGGTACTCGTAATATATGTTTCCTACCGTACCTTGTCGTAGCCCATACTAGCTCCATGTGCCTAAGACACCATTATAAAAATAGAGTACTTAAATGAGAAATGGTACATTGTACCGTGTGTCTGCGTACTTTGTACCCATTGTTTCAGTACTCTAGAGGTACAGTCAACTAATTAAAATAAAATCCGCTTGGGAAAATGTAATGACCCCCAACCAAATTTGAACTTATTTTTTTCTAACTACGTACGGAGTCTAGTTTAGGACTTATGTCAAACACTTTGAAACACTATTCAAATTCTATTGAATATTGTCCAAATCTAGTAGACTAATTTTGCATTGATTTACAATGAATTTTTTATGGTTTTATGTTCATCACTCATGGAACATAATTTAACTACCAAATGTGCACATTAAAAACATACATACGTATTTAATAATGAGAAATACACTCACATTAACCCAGGAATATATTTGGAATTTTTTTTAATTTCCTATAACAATAATACAAATATGTGTTTAAACTAAGATTTGAAGTGTGCTTTTAGGTCTGCGTTTGATTGTTACAACTACCTGGAACAATAATTTAACAAAATTTACGTGACTTCTAGTATTCCAATTAATATCTACTGAGTCTATCATTTATCAAATTTTATGTTCAAATTTTCATTGTGAATGTTCATTGTTCAATGAATCATTGAATTTAGAATTATGAATCATGATTCATACTTTATGAAGAAATCTATGTGACTGTGACATGTTTATACACACACACAGTACCCACAATGTACCCAAGTACCATGTTTCAAACAATGACGTCCCTATACCCATCCCCATCCCTGTCTCCAAATTTCTTGACAACATAGGTTCTAGCAAATTGCATGTGACATACTAGCAACCTATGATTGGAGTAGAGGAAGTAACTATATACCAATATATAATATCAAAATTGAAATTTAAGGAATTCCACACTTACAAATGGAGAAAGGGAACATGAAAATAAAATAATGCAAAAAAAATAAGAAGATAAAATCACCCATTACTGCAATTTTGTGAACATATATGGCAAGAGATAGAACAAGAACTTCAATATGTGTCACATGGAATTCAAAAGAGGAGTGAAACTTTAATATTAGTTGTGTTTCAAACATTGTAAAGTAGGAGTCATGTTGGGTGAAATACAATAAAATAAAACCTACTTTTGTAAGCTCAAAATTTTACAACAGTGAAACTTAATCCTTAGAATGATAGAGTAAAAACATATGATAGAAATTTCTTAATACAATTCAAATAAATGTAGTCCCAAATTGAATAGCCATGGAGTTTTAGAACCTACATAACAATAAGTAAAACCAAATAAAAAAGAATTGAAAGAGAAAAATAATGTTTTGAGAGGGAATTCTAGTCAGTATCCAACCTCTATGTAGCGCTTCTTCTAATATTTAGTTGTTAACATGGTTTCTTTATTTGCACAAAATTCTATTATTTGAAGCAAAAAAAATGGGAAAGACAGATCTAGTAAAATATATTAACATCGAGCGACAATATACAAATAACATTTGAGGATAAGAGGAGGTTATTGGATGAAAATAGAATCACTTAACAACCCTCTTCACCTATGAAAAATGATCAAACTTCATCGATCCCTCCAGGAATTTGTGTTTTAAATAGTATCGTATGCACTGTGTTTAACTTATGGAATGGTAACAAACTAGAGAAATCAAACTGTTCATACCTCAAGTACCTAGGTATGTTGTAATCAATTAGTGTCTCTAATGTATTCTCTAAAGCAAGTATGACATCCAACCAATATAGACCATATTCCTCATATTCACCCACTACAATAGAACATGTATTCAAAATGTCACTACTAATACACATACCTCCTTCAAATTTAACCTATTCACCAGATTTACTGACAAAAGGTTTTTCCTCAAACTGGGAATGTACAAATCTTCTCTAATGTCATAGGATTTTGTTAAATGTAAAAAATACATACATCACTCTCACCAAAAATCTGAAGGATCTTGTCATTTCCAATATTTGAAGGTTCAAATTTCCCAAACTAGTCTCACCTATCAATGATGTGTTTGGTCATGTCATAATCAATGTACTGAGCATCTCTACTACTTTTTATCGGAAGTGAAGCAATCAATGTGAATTTATTTGTACTCTTCTCAGATATTTTCTTCTTTATCCCATTAGACATGTGCTTCTTTTGTTATTACGTGAGCCTAAAATAATAATGCGCATAATGTCCTTCTTGTTGTATTTTACAGATCAAGACATAATTTAACAGCTCTAATCATTTATGCAATTATTACTAAAAAATACACTAGATCTCAACAAAATGATGCAATGGAAAAACTCAGAAAATCACACATTTGATACTTAGATTTAACCTAGAAAACCTCAACTGGGGAAAAATAAAAAGTAATTAGCATGATGATAACAAATTTTGACACATGCAAAATTGTTTGTGGTATATTTGCTAATTGAAATTAAAACATACCATCTTTCTTTGCTACCCCAAAAATGTCATTCATCTATGAGATGTTGCACACGGTATCCATCTGGAAATTTCTCCATAACCAACTCCACCCTCAGAAACAAATTCTTAATTGCTTAAATATTGGTACAAACCATATGATGAAAGTAATAAGAATTCATCGTTTGGACCTAGCCTATGATGACGAAGGGAAGGGATGTAAGTGATGTATAGAACCGTTACAATATAATCACTCATAAACACATTTCCAACAAGGAATTGTTTCACTTGGGAATCATACAACACACATTTACTTAAAGTTAATATAGAAGGAGGTTTTGTTGCAAACAATTCTCATCCTAACAACCTTAACATTCCATAATCCAAACCATTATTATCCACATACTAGATGGTTTCTCAAAAAATACATGGTAATTGGTAAATACATAAATTTATTGAAATTTTCCACACTTGAGACTATATGTATGTTTTTCCATAAGAGGCATCTGTAGTCCATAATTCCATATCTAGAGTTAGTTCACTGATGATACATATATTGAAGAACTTGATAAATTAATGCAACTCTCATTACACAACTAGAAGATACTTTTTGTCAGAGACTCTCCAGCGATGTATCTCTAGCAAATTTTCAATGATCCACATCTACACACTACCTTTGCTCAAAACAACACACGAGAGAAATGAATAGATTTACAAACTAAGCATAGAACATGCCAAAGAATAACACATAAGAGTAAAATAAATATGAAAACAATAACTCATTACTTTGGGTACATAACTAATTTTCAATTAACAAACCTGCTTGAGAAATCGTGCACCAAATGCATGGGTGACTTTCAATCAGACTTTGAATCGGTCATTCAAAATAGACTAGCTATCATTGAGATGTTCTTCTTTAATTCTCCTCACTTTCTGCAAATTCAAATACAAACAATTATAAGAAAGGAATGGAAAGGATAGGACATCAACAAAACATTGACAACATTTGAATATAAAAGCATGAACGTCCCTTCCAAATTTGTTTGGCATGTGAGTTTGAGACAATTCTTGAGGAAATTCTATATAAGTTGAACAAAACCTTTCTGCCAGCAATAGAAAATCCTTAAAGTTCACGATTTCATGGGAAAATGTCCGAGTACACTACATATTTATGAACATATATATTTAGAAACCAAATGGGTGACATAGGTACACAACTTTGTATGTCCCAAATATTCAAGTGAAACCTCAGAAAATATTTAACAGAAGTCCCACCATCAATATGAGTCTTTTCGTGGCTGAGAGAAGGGTCATTTATGTCATAAAAAATTCCAAGACACACACATTTTAGGTATATCGGACTTAGAAATAGGAATTTTTAGGAAGGCATGTAAAAAGGGTTTGTAGAGTACTGGGAGGAAGAATTTTTTATTTTTGCATAGAGGGAGGGCGGAGGCCAATAAAAATGCATATTCACACTACAACCAATCAACCATTAGGTTAGTAGGAATAACCACTTCCTTGTTGCTTCCCCCATTGAGATAAGGATCATGGTATAATGAAGCTTACATGTTTTTTGGGGCAACATATCTCAACTAATACTTACCATAGGTCTTCTAGCCAAAGTAATAATTTATTGTAAACTATTGTAATATCCCGAATTTTGGACCTAACACTTATAGGCACGAGCCTATTGATTATGGTGTTATCTTGATGTTTTATTTTGATATATTGCGTCGAAGACCCCACTGCATATGANATCCTTGTTTGTGTTGGGTGTGGACCCTAAAGCACATGATTGATGAGATGTTTTGTGTTGAGCGAGGAGCTCTAGAGCACATGAGTATTTGATGTTGTGTTGAGTGAGAAGCCCTAGAGCACATGAGTATTTATATTTGTGTTAGAGCGTAAAGATCTGGAACACATGAAAAGATAAGTTGGAAGTGTTGGGAATAATACTTGGAACCTTCCATGTTGACATTGAGCATAAGCTCTGGAGCATCGGATCCTTGGCCATTGTATCCCTAGGTGTATCGTACAAGTACATCCTAGCATTAGTGTCGAGAGAAGAGATCTAGAATTGCACTAAGTTTGTAACTCCCTATTTTTAGCATTGAGTATGGGCTCTGGTAAGGGCTAGGGGTTACTGAAAAGAATTAATAATTCTTGAGTGAAAACGACTCGAGAAAAATATTGATCTCATTAGACTTATTTATAAATGATTAAATGAAATTTTGAATTTTTGTATTCTCATCAAATACTGAAGAACTACCATGTTATATGAGGGAATCCAACATGCAAGGATGTTTAGATTTTCCTAGCCTAGTATAACTAACCATCTACCTTTTTGACCTTAATGAAGAAGTGTCATAAGTCTAGGGATCATGGTATATGATTCCCAAAGACAAATGTTAATAAATGTTATATTATTTGGCATTTTATACATGGTATGTATACAAAATAAATATAGTAATAATATTAATAATGAAAAAAAGGAAAAGCTCCATCCATTATTATTTATTACTGAAAGATAATAAATAGTATAATGCCTACAAAAGTCTAACTAGGAACTAGTTAAAAGTTCCTAAGTTAAAGTATTAAAAAATTACCCAAATTAATTAAAAGGTTTAAATCAAGAAATCAAGGATTCTTGATTTGACTGCCCCTTTGATTGAAAAGTATGTATATAAAGTATAAAGCCACGGGAAGGCTCGGGGTTCTGATCTATCTTTTGGAGTCATTATTTTATGCCTGTTATGCTCTCAAGAGATTTCTTGGAGAACATTTTCCTGAAAGGAAAAAGGAGAACTGATCCAAACCTGATATACCAGTTAGGGAAACCTTAAATTAGGAGCTCTAATCTACTTGCATGTTGGAATCCAGCTCAGGGGTATCCGGATTGAAACCAGGAATGGTTCCGGGTCATGGTTGGGTGGAACGTGGTATTTCCCAAGTGATTCGTTCATCTAATACAAAGGTCAGATCTGCCTATGAATTGTTAATACTGGTTATTTGAGTGTGCAGGTTCAGCCATTAAAGGAGATTCAAAATGACAGGTATGAGATCCTAGACTGCCTATGCCATTTTCTAGGATAAATGCTGGCTGAATTAGGAAAAGGTTCACATTATATATTCTAACCCTATGTGTTTGTTTTCTGTCAAAATATTCCATGGTTTACATTTTGAATTATAACCCTAGGATGAAATTTACTTCTTATGCTAGATTTATCCAATGTTTATTCACTTAGTTTACTTCTACAATTTTAATTCATGTATAAATGATTATCATGGGTTTTGCAGCTTAGTTTTATTTTTGTATTATTTTTACTGTTAAAACTGTGTTTCCTACAAACTAGATTTTATTTCATATCTATTACCTAGCTATTCTTTGGCCTTTATATTCTACTAACAGATTTCATTTGTTATCCAATCCATGTTCAAATATTTACTAATCCAGAACTATGCTTCAATTATAACCTATATCTATTTTTGTATGATCTAATTTTAATAACAAGAAACTAACTAGTATAATATTAATATATAACCAGTATACTATTAGTAAATATATATATAAACTAAGAGTTAAGAAATAGTATTATAAATGTAAAACTACTAGCACAATAATTACATCTAAGCACAAATTATAAACATCCCATACTAAATCTAATATAAAAAAACCAGTGAAGACCTTTCAAGGTCTGCATAAATAAATGTACGCTAAATACCAAATCATTTCCATTAAAATAAACATTATCATAATCAATTAAAGAGAGTAAGTATCGAGACCATTTATTGTTCTATGATCTAGTCCCTTTTTCCTATTTAAATCCACAACGGTTAATACAAAAAATTCATTTAATGAATTCGTATGCCATAAATCAAAATAGTTCCATCTAATAATACTCACAGCAATCATATAAACAAAAACCAAAATAACATTACAACAATTAAATAAAGAACCATGTAAAGGAAACGAGGTCGAGAGATCAAATCCTGAGGACACTCAGAAGGTCCGAATCGTAACCATAAACATAGTCCTCATTATAATAAAAACCCTAATAACATCTATACATAGTAATCCATTTACAAACCCTTGTCATAAGTAATGCCCCAGGATCAAATGCTGTACCAAATTTACACACAGGCTGAATCGTAATACTAATATTTTATTACAGTGGTCGTAAGACCCTTGTAAATCCATACAGAATGTAAATACATGGAAACGACCCATAAGTAACTTCACAGTAAACGTAATAACTATCTTATGCCCTGTCAACGAATCAACCTACAACAACGATAACCATCTAGGGTTTACACTCATGGATTATTTACCTATCCTCATTACACATTATTTAATACTAACTGTAAAATCTAAATCCTCTATGCTATTGTAGCCCTGATGGAGAGTACCGACGCCATGTAAGGCATGGCCCCAAAGCCATCTCGCTGACAGGGTGGTCCTCATTGTAACCATTTACAATCAACAAAATAAAATTCCATATAAATAATAACCCAGGATCATAAACACAACATGTATTCACAACTCAGTGTCCCATTACATTAACATAATATACATAGACCATCCATGAAGGAAAAGGCCACATAAAACCCAAGTTCAATAACAATAATGTAGGATAGATTTATATACATAGAATTTATAAAGTCTTAAGTCGAGTTTACACAGTCGTCCAATGGCCATGGCACCATTGCAAGCAATGGTGCTGCCCTGGATTTTAATTATTAAATCAAAACCACGAATTTACAAATTACACGCAGAGCCTGTTAAAGGCACCCACTTTTCTCCTTACGGCTAGAAAGCCTCTTTAAATTACATCCAATTTCATTATAAACTCAGACCCAAAGGCCAAGGAAACCCCATAACTTAAACCCCAACCTCGATGAGTTAAAACCCGGTATTAAATCCAAGAGGTGGCGAGTAACAAATTGATTAGCAGGCTTACCATAGTGGTAATGCTAGTTCGTGGCTCGTAGTCACGCTACGAACCATACATCATCTCCCCAACCTTGTCACCTACAACCAAAAAATATTTGATGGATGAGAAGTATAATATACATAGTAGGCAACAAATAGAGCATAATGCAGTGAAACCAAACGACACCATACCTTCGATGTCCTGGAAGTCGCCTTCACCACATTCCGCAGATCCGAGAGCAAACAAACCAAGCGAAATGACCAATTCCATTGTGATCCAAGCCCTAAGCTTGGGCTGCCACAAACTCCAAGGTGCATTAATGGTGCTAGCCTGTTACCCATATCAAACTCCAAAAACCCACATCTCTATAGTTTGTAATCGATTCAATATCAATTGTCTCCTTTCCATACAAAGTCTTAAACCCCAATGTGTAACGTTTAAACCTTGTTATAATTTCACCGCCCTAAGGTAAATCCAATGCATAAGTATCATATGTATCGCTTAAACATAGGCTCTAAGACTTAGAACCTTTTCCCATCGATTTACTTAGGAATTAATCTTAGGACCATGGCATATGAAATATTCCATGGAAAACTTGTTATTCATAAAGCAAAGATTTGGCCTTTTAGCCAAATTTATAAACCTACCAAGAACAATAAAAATATATGTTAATACTTTTAATAAAATAAACATGTAATACAAATGCTAGGATATGAACAGTCGATAATAGTCACACTATGAATATTTAACATGGTAATTACCTTGCCACTAACCTAAGTCTGTAAGACACAGTAATAACAACCAGTAGGTGTATTAATGATAAAAAGTGTTCATCACTTCGTAACGAGTCTCCGTCGCTAAGTATAATCTGTATGAAAATGAAAGAGGTGCCTTAGTTCAAACGTAACTAGGTAAGTCCGCTAGATAAGTAGAAACTTTACCTCTTAGATAGTTGCATGGGAGAACTAGTCCCGCCACTCCACCCACTTTGGTCCCAAGAACAAAGTTAAGTTAGAACCAAGTAAATAATAAGTAAACACATGCTGAAATTAAAGAAGTACATAATCAATGTAACTACACATACAGAACAATGTATAAATATAAGAATATCCTAGTAATTAACATTACGACATCATAATGTAAAACAAAGTAATAATCATAATTGAAAGTAAGAAGGTAGAACGTAAGAACAACTTACGATGAAACTGTGGTATAGTTAGTGTATGTTATATTCCGCAAGTTCAATAATGTCCCATACAGGTAGTTTTACTAGGCTGATAAAAAAACATATTTTCAATTTTTGGGGACATTACAAGTGGTATCAGAGCCTAGTTTCAACACAAAGAGACCTGTGGGTGCACCAAGCATTCACTGCAAAGAAAATAAAGCATTTTATTAAAATTTTTTACTAACAGAAATTTTCCTGTTATTAAAATTTTTGCAATTACAGGAATTTTTACAGAACAGTTCAGATTATGAATACCGAAGAAGATAACAACCGACAAGGAAAGATGAACACCCCCACCTCGGAAGAATAACTAGTGGTGGAACTGAATTATGATATTTTGAACACCATACACATTCTTCAAGCATAATTGCAAAGTTTTAGAGAAGACATTCTAAATGAGAGAAAGGAACAACAATCTATTAATTAAGCATTACTGAGAACTATGACGAGAGGAAGCTCACAGGGAAAACCTGCTCAGTCCACAAACATGCCCTAAAGAGAACCTTATCATAAACAAGCCACAACCCAATAGAAGAAGAAAAAGAGGAATGTACCCTTGAATCACTGTTGCAGCCGCAACAATTTCCCAAAATTCAAAATTTTTTAGGACCCTCCTTTGTTTTGGTTTAGCTTGATTTTCTTCCTTATAATGATTTCTCAGAACGATTGTTTTTAATGCCTGGGTTGCTCTACTACTGAATTTAATTTTTGCCTTTGAACGCATTTGAAAACTTGCTGGAATCGGAAGTTGTTTTGTTTTGACTGTCCACCGTTGCGGGTGGATCTAAGATTTGGCCCTCCGCACTTGTGGACGAGTTTTTGTTTTCGGAAAGACAAAACCTTCCGACTTCCGACCCGTTGTTTTTTTCACGACGGGTGCTTTCTTGTTTGGGAAACGGACGCTCTTTTGACTCTTTCTTCCGTCGTTGCGGAAGGATTTGATTTTCTTTCCCCGCCATTGCGGATGTCTTTTGGTTCACAATTGTGGACAGGTGTTTGCATTTGGCCTCTGCCGTTGCGGACGGGTTTGGGGTTTTGTTTTCCATGTTCTTTCCGACGTGTGTTTGCCTCGGCGGAATATTAGTTTTCAATCGGAAACTTTAGCGTTTCTTGACTTTCGTCCTCCGACTCGAAAACCTTCCGACGCCCGATTGGATTGTTTTTGTTGTTTTCCATGAGCGTCTCTACGGCCGGGTATACTTTTTGACTGACCTCCGTTGCGGAAGGGAGATTACTTTCCCCCTCCGATGCGAAAGTATTCCAGCGTCCGACGTCTTTTCTCCTCGCACGTGTGAGAAAATTTTATATATATGGGGACGGTGTATTGGTTTTTCCATTGTTTTTTTTAATCGCCAAAGCGCTGTTGCCGTCGAGCTGTCAATTTCTTGAGCCAGTGAAGGA
Source organism: Pseudotsuga menziesii (assembly GCA_001517045.1). NCBI lineage: Eukaryota > Viridiplantae > Streptophyta > Pinopsida > Pinales > Pinaceae > Pseudotsuga > Pseudotsuga menziesii. Next base: position 421,767 of record LPNX010198262.1, on the reverse strand, counting down.
CCTAGCTGTTGTCCAGGTGTCAATCGTGGAAGCTGGACCATCATCGACCCACTCATCTCTTCGTGATTGCGTCGCGTCGCTGCCAGGTAGGCCGTTTTTGCCATGCCTCGTTTTGTTCAAGGTTTGTTTGCTGCAGTTAGGTGTTTTAGAAACCTTGTTTCACATATGTACGGGGGTCTACCCATGGTTAATGTAGCCGTAGTCTTTTCTTCTTGTCCGCCATGCGTTTTGCGCCTATATATATCGGGGGCATTTTTTTTTTTCTTTAACCCGCGGAAGTTTGTTTTGGCCCGTGGATTTTGTTTGCAATTGTTTTGGCCCGTGGCTTTTGTTTGCAAGCCCGCGCAGAGCAGATGGAGGCTTGGTGCAGGCGGCCGTTACGCCGCCTGCACCTAGCTTCCCCTTGTATGATGATGAGGTCCAGAGAGAGTTTTACGGTGGGTTTTCTTGTGGTTATTGATGGTTCATCCTTTGGTCGTTTTTTCCTATTTGCCCGGTAGTTTGAGCCCCAACCTGTATTTCCCGCGCCGTCCTGAGCAGTCCATCAGGGCTCGGGCGTCTGAAACCCTAGATGATTAAAAGGGATATGCCGTTGTCGCAGTTCGCAAACTAAAAATAGCGTGGATAGTGGTTTTAATGAAAGCACCATTTATAGTAAAATGACAGTACTACCCACAGCGTATAGTCGAGTTAATGTAATTATCTTCCGCGAGCAGCATAAGCCATTATCGATGTTATCCCTGCTAAAGTTGTGTTATCAAAATGTTCAATGTTGGAAAACATAGGCGGCCAACATGATCTTGATATACACAAACCCCCTTTCTTTGTTTGCTGTGCAATAGACCAAATTGATGAATGCTGCACCTTGCATTGGATGTACATGCATTTGCTTTACAGATTGTTTTCGTGGGAGAAACGACATATTGCGAAATGTTGTAGATTTAATGCCGGCTGAAATATGATTGATAAAGTTTGTATCATGCAGCAGTAGTATATTTCCCACTTTATTGCACATGACTGAATTTGCTTCATGCTAGTAGTTCTGATAGTCAGGGCATTTTTGGGTTGTGCATGCATGCATTTGTTTCTCTACTTGCTATCACTTTGAACACATGAAAATGGCACTTTGCATATGGATGTAATTTATTGCATGGTTGATGGAATGTTTTAATATCATACAGACATGTTTTTTTCATGCTAAGATATAGACAAGAGCGCTAAGTAGTGTAAATTTGGTCGGTCAAGTTATGCAAACTTATATCTTAGTTTCATCGACTAATTGCTGCCATGATATACATAGAAAGAATAAAGTGCTACACTCTGTCATGTAAATGCATGCACCTTAGATGCCTCAATATTACAATGTTATATATGGTAGGAAGAAGTCGAGTCCACCATGTCCAAAAGACAAAAGAAGAAGGCTCCAGCGGTGGAAGAAGTGCCACAAGCAGAAGCTGAAACAAAGACTGAATACATATATGGAGATACTCAATGTGTTTCTGGTGTTGAACCCGAATATCAGTGGGGGGATGTCTATAGACTCATCACCAGAAGAGAGGTGCCTGATATGGGACTGGAAGAAGAACCCATCTACGCCAACATCGAAAGATCGGCACTCATGAAGGTCGCCACTAGGCCAGAACTCTTCCCATGCCCGGAAGTCATAGGATGGATTCTGCCTTGGGCAGATGCGTCAACAATGATTCTGAAGGATGTTAATGATCAAGGTTATGCTGCGTACAACCCTGGTTATGTAGCCTTGGCCTACCATCTACCAGAGCCTGAAGTGTTCGTGTCTGATGACTGGTTGAGTACCGCTAACATGGACCTGATAGAAACCATGAAAAGAATGATGCTAACAGGGAAACATTTCAGGGCCAGAGCAACGAATGAGTATGATACAGCGAGTCTAAGGGCTCCATATAGATTCATAGCCTTGATGCTCAACAAAATATTTGGAAGAGCTCATGGCAGGTTGTTCAAGCTGGAATGGATACCTATCATCTTTTATGTGGACACCGATGGGACAATCTTCAACTGGCCTAGCCTGGTTTCAAACAATCTGTCTGCTTGCTTGGCCACAACCCTAGGGGGAGAGGCCCGAAAAAAGTCTGAGTTTTACATGAGCTCGATACGTATAGATTGCATATTGTGTCATAAGCCCTTCCTTGGTCTCAGATGCATCTGGGACAGGGAAATAATTCCTATCTACGCGGCCTACAAACCTTTGTGGGCACATGTTTACCACAGCCACTATAGAGAAGTATGCGAACAGTTCCTTATGCCATTGTACACCCTCATCTTTCTGAAGGAATGTGACTGTTTGTCGGAGGGGGCCATGTGAGTAATAGAAGAATACGCAGACTATTACTTAACAGAAAATGGCATGTATTTCAGAATGTTTGGTGGCTCAAGAGCCCCTTCCCTGCTGCCAAAATACGTAACCAACTATATTGTCCATAAGGAGGCGGTCAGGCAAGTTTTTATCGATGGAATAGGCAAGTTCCTGTTTGAACACAAGAAGACCGCTTACCCCCCTTTGCCATTCAAACTAGGAAGCTGCAGATTTGCTAAAGTGAAACAGGCTGATGAATTTGTAGCAGAATTAGAGAAATTCCATTTTGGCAGGATGCCATTTCATAGGAGTGATTCCCAAGGTAAGGTCGTGGAACATTGAAAAGAACACAAGGTTCACTTTGATTATACTCAGTACTTCGATAAGGAAGAATTTGTCTTCCGAAGTGCCCCTAACTTGTCATCTCTAACAAGAAGGTTCAAGCCAAAGATCACCACTAAAGGTGGAAAAGGGGCCGAGCAAGCCAAAACTAAGCAAGCCAGAGCTAAAGAAGAGGCCAAGAGGAGACAGGAGGAGGCCCAGAAGCTAGCACAGGAAGTTGCAGGATGGCTTCATAGCGAAGAAGAAGGAAAAAGAAAAGCTACCCAAGAAGTAGCTGAGAGGGCACAAGAAGCAGCCAAAGAGGCTGAAGAAGTAGCTAGGAAAGCCGCTGAAGAAGCGAAGAGAAAGCTAGCTGAGGAAATGAGAGGGCAGGAAGTAGAAAGGCAAAATCTGACAGATATAGGACAGTCAACTACCAAGGGGCAGACCCAGGAGACAGAAAACCCAGAGGTCCAGGATCCACAAGTGCCTGCTGCCAACACTCTTGTGGTCCCTTCACTCAGAATAGTTCCTTTTGTCCAGGAAAAGGGCAAGGAAATCCCTGATTTCAACACTATATATTATGATAGGGATACCAAGAGAATAATGAAGAGGATAGAAAGAAAGGTAGAAGAAGAAGGAATGGCTGGCACAATGATAACAGATACTGCTGTTATGATAGGGACAGACGTGGATCCAAGACTTACCATAAGGGCCGGGACTGCAATACTACATGCTTTAGAGGATAACATAGACAAGGTGATGACTGAACTAGAGTCATACAAGAAATCTTCTACTCAGATGAAGGATACCCTGAAGAGAGAGAGAGAGGAGGGAAATAAGTTAAATCGGAAATTTGAGCACTTACAGAGGGAGATGAGGACTGCTGCAGCTGAATTGCAGGCCCTACATGAAGAGAGACAGGCTCAGGAGGCTACACAAGAACACCTTGAGCAAGTGCAAGAAAAAGAGCAAGAGTTGAAGAAGGATAAGGAGCAGTTGTTGCAAAAGGTGGAGGACCTAGAAGAACAGATGAAGATCCTTGAGCAAGCCAATGATTTGCATTCCCAGGAACTGAAAAAGCAACATCAAGAGCAGCTTGCCTCTCTGATCGCTGATCTGGAGGCAGCAAAGGAATAGCAAGTAAATCTGCAGCCTTTCAAGGAGCATATCCTGGCTCAGAAGGCTAAAATGCTACAGTTGCAGACCGCTGTGGAAGATGAGAGATGCAAGGTCCTTCAAATTGATAACCGGTTGGAGATCATGGAAACCTCTTCCTACTTCATGGATAGATCCCAAGAGGTCCTTGAAGTCTTGAAGGGTAGAATAGCAAGGCTGGAAAGCAATGCAGAAAACCCAGCAGAACTACCGGTGAAAGATCATCAAGCCCTCAAAAGAGATCATGATTTAGTAGAGTTCGCTGTCAGCACCACGGAAGACTTCAAGAAGGCTGTCAAAAGGATGCAGGGAGCATGCTCATAATACTTCAGGAGGCTCCTTAACACATTCAACTAGCGCCAGACAGACGATGAGCATAAGCTTGATGAGTTCCCGGACCATGAGACCTTCATAGAAATATTACAGAGCAGATATTAGGATGCAGAGGCTAGAACACAATAGATCAAGATTATTGATGACCTAGTTTTGAAGAATGAAGTGGGCCGCTCAGCCGTTAGTGTACAATTTTTGGAAGATCAGCTTCGTTTGAGCCCAGCAAGGATTGAGGCTATCAAAAATCAAGCCGAGAGATTTGAGATAAATAATTAGTTTCTAGAACCTAGCACTTTTGAAGGCATCGCAGTGAAGCTGCAGCGTGGAAGAAGTTCCTGGAAAGCCAAGCGGGGTCCTCTTCATAAGGAATTGGTCACTTTTATATTTTGTAATATTTTGTAAAAAGCGTTGGGAAAATGAAAGCTTGGGAAGCCCAAAGGCTACTTTGGGTAGCCCAACCATTTCTCTCTTTTTGTATAAATGTAATAGACTAAGAAGAAAAAGGGGCTTTTTCCCAAGTAAGACTGTAGGACACATTGTAAGAAGAACTATTTCCTTTTGCAATAAAAGATTACAGTTTGCCTGTTGGAGAAAGAGATGTGAAATTTCCAAATGTTATGCAATGGATGGCGGAAAGATGAACTACTTTGTTTTTTCAGCTTGTGTCCATGAATCGTGAGATCGTTCTAACTTTATGGCCTATGTCTTGTTGAGTGATTTCTGATTTATTTTTGTGGAAATTTCACCAAGAGTAATGTACGTTGCTTATATAACAATTAGCTATCTGATTGTTAGAATATTTTTCTCATTCCTGTGTTGTAAATATGAATATCGGCTATCTGAAATTTCTATTTATCATACATGGAAATAACACATTACTCACAAATAATCATTCTTTTGGCTCCTCGGGGATAGATAGATAGGTAATTTGACAGTTAATTGATTTACTTCATGGCTGCATATGTGATTTAGATGCTTGTGAACCTAAGACGAGAGGTAAGAACCTGCGCAACACATTGTGTAGTTCCTTGCATCTTTATCACCCTGCATTGTTAGTTAGGCATTTGCATTGCATACATTAAGTCAAAATTACAAAAAACTCGGTGGACCGGGCCGCAACCGGTAAACCCCTTAGTTTTGTTACCTTGACCTATGGTAGCCGGACCGCAAACCGGATGGATTCCCTACACCAAACAGTCAACGGGCTAGTTGGGAACGTTGATTGGGGAGAATCCTTTACTGTTGTCGCTTGAGATTTTCCAGGCCTCAACAAGCACCAAAAGGAGATCATCACATTCCTTCTGGTGATGACTCTCTTTCTCCATGCAGAAAAAAACAAAGAAGTGATGACAGTCTTTAGGGGGGGGTTTAGAAAAATAAGAGCCCCGACCTATGAAGGTGAAGTAAACACTGGGGAGAAAGCTGAAGAGTGGATGCTTGGAATGAGAAAATATTTCCAAGTTCATAACTACTCGAGTGAGATGAAGGCTTGGCTTGCCATCTATAATTTGAATGGAAAAGCAGCGAGACGGTGGAGAGATTTGAAACACACAAAGAATTATGAGCTAAGAGAGATACGTTGGGATAACTTCCAACAAATCTTTCAAGAGAAATATGTGTCAGAAAGGATCTTCGATAGAAAGATGAAAGAGTTTCACGAGCTACATATGGGATCCATGACTATGGACGCTTTTATTAACAGATTTCTAGGTCTGTTACATTATGTACCATACATTAAGGATGAAATGGTAAAGATCCAACAGTTTTTAGGATGTATTCCTCCCAACTTTCAGGAAAGGATTGAATTCGACATGCCAAAAAATTTGGATACCACACTGCACAAAGCTAGAATCTGTTATGAGCATGGACAGCTAAGGCAAGATAACATGAACCAAAACAGAGACAAGTCTAAGAAATTTTATGATAACCACAAACATGGGTTTAATCCATAGCAATACAGAAAACAAAATAACAGTTTTCCAGCAAACAAGAATTTCAACAAATTTGGGATGAAGCCATATGTACCAGCTCCTAATCTTAACAAGCCAGTAGAAAGTGGATCTAATGTTACCCCATTACAGATCAAGTGTTGGAAATGCAGCGGGCCTCATTATACCCGATATTGTAATAACATGACCAGTGGGGTCTTGCACAACTTACAAGAAGAACCAATGGTAGAGGACATAGCTAGAACACCGCGGATTTATGCAGCTTTGGATGGCCGATAAACCGACCATAAAGATACCATGGTTGAGATAGAAGGTAATTATTGAACAATTCTATTTCAATAGTTATTGACCTCGGTGCTTTTTGGAGCTATGTATCGCCTAAAATTGTCGATGTATGAAAACTAGGAAAAGTAAAGCACGATAAACCTTGGCTAGTACAATTAGCCACATGTACGAAACAGAAAGTTTTGGAAATAGTTAAAGAATATGAAGTAAACTTGAATGGTTTTCTTATGAAAGCGAACCTAAACATCCTACCTTTAGGATCATACAATATACTTATCGGCATGGACTGGTTGGAACAACACCATGTCATGCTCGATTGCTTACACAAGTCAATCTTGTGTACAGATAGCCAAGGGAACCAAGTGAAGGTTCAAGGCATTCCAAAGAAATTTTTTGTAAGGAAAATATATGCCTTACAAGTGAAGAAATGCATTAGGAAAGGCTGCAAGTTTTTTGTAGTAAACATTCGAGACATAGAGTCTAAGAGAGAACAATGCATAGAGGATTTTCTTGTCCTTGTAGAATTCAAGGACGTGTTTCCCAAGGAATTCCCAGGATTACCTTTGAAACAAGACCTAGACTTTTTCATTGAACTGGCACCAGGATTAGTTTCAGCTTCCAAATCCCATTACTGCATGAGTGCATTAGAATTGGTGGAACTCAAACTATAGTTGCAGGAGTTGATAGAGAAATGGTATATCCGACTCAGTGTGTCCCCTTGGGGAGAACCGATACTGTTCGTAAAGAAGAAGGATGGTACGATGCGGATGTGCATCTATTACCATCAATTGAACAAAATGACTATCAAGAACCAATACCCACTCCCTAGGATCGATGACTTGTTCAATCTGGTGGGAGGAGCCAAAATCGTTTCAAATATTGACATGCGATCTTGGTACCATTAGGTACAGATTCGCAATGAGGATATTCACAAAACTGCCTTTCGTACAAGGTATGGGTGCTATAAGTTTGTAGTGATGCTAGTCAGGTTTACCAATGCACCCATAAACTTTATGTGTATGATGAACAACATATTCAGTAAATATCTGGATAAGTTTGTTTTGGTCTTTATAGGCGGCATCCTAGTTTATTCTAAGAATAAAGAGGAACACAAAGAACACCTTTGCATAGTACTACGAGTGTTGTGAGAACACAATCTTTATGCTAAGTTTAGTAAATGTTATATTTACAAACCACAGATACAATACTTAGGTCACATTATCTCCGTGACAGGGATAGCTATGGACCCGAAAAAGATTAGAGCCATAAAAGATTGGGCTACCCCTACTAGTGTCACTAAAATTAGGTCCTTTTTTGGGATTAGCCGGATATTATCGAAAGTTCATTGAGAACTTATCAAGCATTAGAGGAAATTTAAGGTCTAAAATGGGCCTCCTATGGAAAATAATAAAATAATAGTTATTAATTTTGGAGGAAGAATGAAAAAAACTACTTTTTTTGTTTGTATTTTCGACATATCTCCTTGTGTTTTTACTCAAATTATGAGCGGGAGATCTTGTTGGATGTGGAATTTAATTCCGCATCAAACACGTACCCACACTGCATACTTTTGACGGACCCTGCTACCCAAAAAACAAGAAATACCTGAAAAAATGTGATGATGACGTGGTGATGATACCTGATCACATTTTTCAAGTATTTCTTGTTTTTGGGGTGGCGAGGTCCATCAAAAGTATGCATCATGTGTATGCATTGGATGCGGAATTAAATTTCGCATCCAATGAGCTTTCCCACTTGAAATTTGAGTAAAAACAGAGGGAGATATGTCGAAAATACGAACAAAAAAAGTAATTTTCTTTTATGATAAATATTTCAATTCAACCATTATGGTTGAATCATTTTATTGAAATTTTATTGGTTCTTGAATTCCAACTATAAAAGTTTCTTGTTGGCGCATTTTATTATAAGGCCCATTTTAGACCCCAAATTTCCCCTAATGAATACCTTATCCCATGACCACTTTGCAAAAAAAAGCAAATAAGTTCTTATGGACTACCAAGTGCGAAGAAAGTTTTCAAAAGATTAAACAACTTTTGATGACCGCACCAATACTATGAATTGTGGATCCCGATGGGTATTTCGTTGTTTTCACGGATGCAAGCAAGGAGGGACTTTGAGGAGTCCTCTTGTAGAACGATCACACGATCTGTTATGAATCACGAAAGTTAAAAGAGCATGAGCAGAACTACCCTATGCACGATCTTGATTTAGAAGCCATCATCCACACGTTGAATATGGAAAGGCACTACCTCATGGGAAGGAAATTCCTTCTCAAGACATACAATATGAGTCTGAAGTATTTATTTGATCAATCGGATTTGAATGCAAGGCAAGCCAGATGGTTGGCTTTCCTAAGTGAGTACCATTTCGAACTAAAGCATATTAAGGGCAAAGAGAACAAGGTTGCCGATGCTTTGAGCCGACGAACTCATATGATATATGAGGTGACTTTAAGTCAAACCGATGTAGATTTGCATGGGAGGATTAGAATGGTCAACATAGTTGACCCTTTCTATGTAGAAATCCTCAAGAAAGTCCAAGAGAATGGGTTTTTTCAACAACAAAAATAATACAAGGTAGACGAATCCGAAATGCTATGGTCCAAGGAGAGATTGTATGTTCCAGAAGGATGGGACATTCAGTCCAGCATCCTCATGGAATTTCATCATGCACCCTACTCGGGGCATCCGGGATATCAAAAGATGATATCTGCCGTCAACAGGAACTTTTTCTGGCCTAAGTTAAAGCCCAACATTGCGATGTTTATCGTGAAATGTCAGGAATGTCAGCTGGTCAAAGCTGAGCATCAGCATCCTTTGGGATTGTTTCATCCATTACCCATTCCGGAATGGAAGTGGGAGGTCATTAGTATGGATTTTATCACCGGTCTACCTTAAAGTAAGAAGCAAAATGATTCTATCTTTGTAGTTATTGACAAATTGTCAAAAGCAACACACTTCATTCCTGTGAAGTCGACTTACAAAGCAGTGAACATTGTCGATATATTCTTGAAGGAGATATTTAGATTGCATGGGATACCCAAGGAAATCATCTCATATCGAGATGTTGAGTTTACAGGAAACTTTTGGAGATCTTTATTCTTCAGATTAGAAACGCATTTTAACTTTAGCCCTGCTTATCACCCACAGACAGACGGGAAGATAGAAAAAGTAAACCAGATTGTTGAGGACATGCTTAGGATGTATGTCATGAACAACCCCACTAAATGGGAAGACTACCTGCATCTTGCATATTTTTCATATAACAATAGTTACCAGGCTTCCGCCAAGATGAGCCCCTTTGAGCTACTCTGTGAACGAAAGTGTAGAACATTGGTTACTTGGGATAGCTCGATGGATCGACTCATTTTAGGGCCTGATTTATTAATGGACTTGGAACAATTGGGTACCAAGGTCTAGGAGAACCTTAAAGAATCACAAGACCACCAGAAAATCTATGCAGATAAGAAAAGAAAATATAAAAACTATCAAATAAGCGATCATGTATATTTGAAAGTAGAAGAAAAATGAAGCTCGTTGAGCTTGGGTAGGTGTGGTAAGTTAGCACCTAGATTTTGTGGACCCTTTGAAATACTGACCAAGAAAGGGCCAGTGGCATATGAGCTAGCATTACCCGTGCACGTAAGAGTCCATAATGTTTTCCATGCATATTTGTTAAAATAATATGTTTATGATACTAAACATATAATTGATTGGTCCTTATTACAGGTGGAACCTGAAGGGGAGTTTGCCCCTCAATGTAACACCCTAGTTTTGACCCCATTTGCATTTAAATAATATGATGCAAATAATCATGGTGTGGAGCTAGGCAAAATACTCACCATTGATTTAGTGTTATCTTTCGGCAATTAAGGTTGAGCTGATGGTATTTTATGCTAGCTAAACATTAAAAAGCTAGACATCATGTTAAATTTGCAATTTTTAATTAAAAACCTACAGCCGCAGCTATGTCAACACAACTAAATGAGATGGGGGCATGATTTTTCATAAGTACGAGGGAGTGGGGGATTGGAAGAGTAGGGAGAAATTCAAAATGGGTAGAACACAATTTCTGGAAAAACGTTTTTCTTTTAAATTTTCTTGAAGAAAACATCCACTTTTCCCTCATGCGGCAGCGTTTCACCTTCCCTCATGATTTGGAATGGAAAAACATTTTGGGAAACCCAAATTCGAAATTCACACAAAATCCAACAAACAAAAACAATTATGATTCTGGACCCTTGGGGAGATTTATCTTGTTTTGCGTTTTTGGTTTTTTTTTTTCAATTACGATTTTTCCCTGTTCAAAAATTTGTTTCCTTTCACGGTTTTTCCTATCTGCTAGTGTTTCCCTGAATATGATTGCCCAAAATCGGTTTGGTGTCTTTCAATTGAATGACCAGCAAACGGTTTGGTTTCTGTAAATGCAACAGCCGGTCTGTCTTAGGAAATACTAAGAATTCGTAATTACTGTGTGTGTAGGTAATCTTTGGCGTCTTCTACATTTTATTAATCCTAGTACCGAGATAACTGTTTGTATATCCTTTTTTGGCATATGAACTGATTTGAGGAATGGAAATGGAGTCTAGAATTGCTTGATAAACCTAGTGTGTGAAGGAACCTCACAGACCAATCTAGAAGGCTGGTTTTCTTCTTTGCATACCTTGAATAGCACTGGAAGGGAAGGCATGGCCTGAGGGACTATGTAGCAGAGAAGGGAATGATTCCTTGTGTTGGGTGTGTAATTGTTTAGAAGTTGGGTTGGATCCAGTGTGGGTGTTCATAGCTCTGGGGTTGAGGCCACTAGCTTAGTAGTTAGTCTTTACACCTCCTTGGCAGCTTGATAAACCCAATTAGAAGGATGGATTGGTTGGTAGCTTGATAAACCCATATGTTAGCTTAGATACGTCCCATGTGAATTTGGCCAAGTGTAAACCATTGCCTGTGTACGTCTTATAAACCCAACTATGTTGGCTTGATTGAGTTTTATTGTATCCTTGGCTATGGGGAAAGTCTGCTAGTGTTCCTTATTCCTTGGGGAAAATCATGCCCAGCTTGAGGGTGGCAGTGTTGTTGAGAGATTAAAGAGCACACTGGCCTATGGTTGAGTGGAACGTTGCAGCGATATAGCTGGTTGCCAGACAAGCTTCTTCAAAGATAAGTATTCTCTTATATTTTATTTTCCGCAACTGTAATTGTCTTATGAAGTACTATGAACATGATGAATGCTTGAATGAATGATTTTTCTTCCCCTATATGTTAATAATTTATGCATCTATGTATGTTGTAAGTTCAATGCATTTTTATATATATTATGTTCATGGGGATTAGATTTCCCAGGTTGATAGATGTTAGTCACATCGTCTCCGTCGAGTAGAGGGTTGGTGACGTGACATTGAACCTCTTCATATATTGGACAAGAGAGAGGTGCAGCTCAGGAAGTGACCATAGTCCAGTGAAAGTGCAATGGAAGCACTTTGAGGCTGATGAGGCTACTCGAGAGAATGAAGCCACCATGAGAAAGGCTTACCCTTCCTTGTTTCATGATTTCATTCAGAGTCCCTAGAACACTAGGGATGGTGTTGTACTAAGTGCGGAGGGATGTAATATCCCAAATTTTGGACCTAATACTTATAGGCATGACCCTATTGATTATGATGTTATCTTGATGTTTTATTTTGATATATTGGGTGGAAGACCCCACTGCATATGAACATGATGACTTGTTTTATATATTGGGCATAAGCCAATTATTGATGATATATATATCCTTGTTTGTGTTGGACGTGGAACCTGAAGCACATGATTAATGAGATGTTTTGTGATGAGTGATGAGCTCTGGAGCACATGAGTAATTGATGTTGTGTTGAGCAAGAATCTCTGGAGCACATGAGTATTTATATTTTTGTTGAGTGTAAAGCTCTAGAACACATGAAAATATAAGTTGTAAGTGTTTGGCATAAGCCCTGGATCCTTCCACATTGATGTTGAGCATAATCTATGGAGCATCGGATCCTTGGCCATTGTATCCCTAGATGTATCGTACAAGTAAATCCTATCATTAGTGTTGAGCAAAGAGATCTGGAATTGCATTAAGTTTGTAACTCCCTGTTTTTAGCATTGAGTATGGGCTCTGGTAAGCGCTAGGGGTTACTGGAAAGAATTAATAATTCCTAAGTGAAAACGACTCGAGAAAAATATTGATCTCATCAGACTTATTTATAAATGATTAAATAAAATTTTGAATTTCTGTATTCTCATCAAGTACTGAAGAACTACCATGTTATACGACGGAATACAACATGCAAGTATGTTTATATTTTCCTAGCCTAGTATACCCAATCATCTACCTTTTTTACCTTAATGAAGAAGTGTCATAAGTCTAGGGATCATGGTATATGATGCCCAAAGACAAATGTTAATAAATGTTATATTATTATGTATTTTATACATGGTATGTATAAAGAATAAATATAGTATAATATTAATAATGAAAGCAAAGGAAAATCTCCATCTATTATTATTTATTACTAAAAGATAATAAATAGTATAATGCCTACAAAAGTCTAACTAGGAACTAGTTAAAAGTTTCTAAGTTAAAGTATTAAAAAATTACCCAAATTAATTAAAAAGGGTTAAATCAAGAAATCAAGGATTCTTGATTTAACTGCCCCTTTGACTGAAAAGTCTATCTACAAAGTCTCAAGCCAAGGGAAGGTTTGGGGTTTTGATCTATATTTTGGAGTCATTATTTTCTGCCTATTATGCTCTCAAGAGATTTCTTGGAGAACATTTTCCTGAAAGGAAAAAGGAGAACTGATCCAGACCTGATACACCAGTTAGGGAAACCTTACCTTAGGAGCTCTAAGCTACTTGCATGTTGGAATCTAACTTGGGGGGATCTGGATTGAAACCAGGAATGGTTCCGGGTCATGGTTGGGTGGAATGTGGTAGTTCCCAAGTGATTCGGTCATCTAATACAGAGGTCAAATCTGCCTATTAATTGTTAATAATGGTTATTTGAGTGTGTAGGTTCAGGCATTAAAGGAGCTTCACAATTACAGGTATGAGATCCTAGACTGCATATTCCATTTTCTAGGATAAATGCTGGCTGAATTAGGCAAAGGTTCACATTATATGTTCTAACCCTATGTGTTTATTTTATGTCAAAATCTTCCAGGATTTACATTTTGAATTATAACCCTAGGATGAAATTTACTTCTTATGCTAGATTTATCCAGGGTTTATTTACTTAGTTTACTTCTACAATTTTAATTCTTGTATAAATGATTATCAAGGGTTTTTCACCTTTGTTTTATTTCTGACTTATTTTTACTTTTAAAACTGTGTTTCCTGCAAACTAGGTTTTATTTCATATCTATTACCTAGCTGTTCTTTGGCCTTTATATTCTACTGACAAATTTCATTTGTCAGCAGAGCCATGTTCAAATATTTACTAATCCAGAACTATGCTTCAATTAGAACCTAGATTTATTTTAGTACCATCTAATTTTAATAACAAGAAACTAACTAACTAGTATACTATTAATATATAACCAGTATACTATTGGTATATATATATATATATATATAAACTAATAGTTAAGAAATAGTATCATAAATCTAAAACTACTAGCACAATAATTACATCTAAGCACAAATTATAAACATCTCATACTAAATCTAATATAAAAGAACCAACGAAGAACTTTCAAGGTCTGTATAAATAAATGTACGCTATTACCAAATCATTTCCATTAAAATAAACATTATCATAATCAATTGAACATAGTAAGTATCGAGACCATTCATTGGTCTATGATCTAGTCCCTTTTTCCTATTTAAATACACAACCCTTAATACAACGAATTCATTTAATCAATTCATATGCCATACATAAACATAGTCCCATCTAATAATACTCACAACAATCATATAAATCGAAACAAAAATAACATTACAACAATTAAATAAAGAACCATGTAAAGGCAACGAGGTTGTGGGATCAAATCCTGAGGACACTCAGAAGGTCCGAATCGTAACCATAAACACAATGCTCATTATAATAAAAACCCTAATAACCTCTATACACAGTAATCCATTTACAAACTCTCGTCATAAGTAACGCCCCAGGATCAAATCCTGTAGGGTCTTAAATCTTTACACAAACCACGCTGTACCAACTTTACATGTAGGCTAAATCGTAATACTAATATTTTATTACAGAGGTCGTAAGACCCTTATAAATCCATACACGCTGTAAATACATGGCCACGACCCATAAGTAACTTCATAGTAAACTTAATAACTATCTTATGCCCTACCAATGAATCAACCTACAACAACGATAGCCATCCAAGGTTTACACCCACGACTTATTTACCTATCCTCATTACACATTATTTAATACTAACTTTAAAATCTAAATCCTGTACGCTATCGCAACCCCGATGGAGAGTACCGACACCATGTAAGGTATGGCCTCAAAGCCATCTCGCTGACAGGGTGGTCCTCATTGTAACCATTTACAATCAACAAAGGAAAATTCCATTTAAATAATAACCCAAGATCATAAACGCAACATGTATTCACAACTCAGTGTCCCATTACATTAATATAATATACACAGACCATCCATGAAGGAAAAGACCACATAAAACCTAAGTTCAACAACAACAACGCAGTATAGATTTATATACACATAATTTATAAAGTCTTAAGTCGAGTTTACATAGTCGTCCAATGGCCATGGCACCGTTGCAAGTAATGGTGCTTCCATGGATTTTAATTCTTAAATCAAAACCTCAAATTTACAAATTACACGCAGAGCCTGTTAAAGGCATCAAGTTTTCTCCTTACGGCTAGAAATCCTCTTTAAATTACATCCAATTTCATTATAAACTGAGACCCAAAGGCCAACGAAACCCCATAACTTAAACCCCAACCTCGACAAGTTAAAACCCAGTCTTAAAGCCAAGAGGTGGTGAGTAACTACTTGATTAGCAGGTTTATTGTAATGGTAATGCTAGTCCATGGCTCTCAGTCGTGCTACGAACCATACATCATTTCTCCACCCCTTTCACCTACAAAGACAAAACAATTCGATGGATGAGAAGTATGATATCCATAGCAAAAAACAAACAAACCATAATGCAGTGAAACCAAACGACACCATACCTTCGATGTCCTGGAAGTTACCTTCGCCACACTACGCAGAGACGAGAGCAAGCAAACTAAGCAAAATGACCAAGTCCATCGTGAGCCAATCCCTAAGCTTGGGATGCCACAAACTCCAAGGTGCATTAATGGCGCAAGCCTGTTACCCATATCAAACTCCAAAAACCCACATATCTATAGTTTGTAATCGATTCAATATCGATTGTCTCCTTTCCATACTAAGTCTTAAACCCCAATGTGTAACATTTAAACCTTGTTATAATTTCACCACCCTAAGGTAAATCCAAGGCATAAGTATTATGTATCGCTTAAACATAGGATCCAAGCCTTAGAAGCTTTTCCCATCGATTTACTTAGGCATAAAGCTTAGGACCATGGCATATGAAATATGCCATGGAAAAATTGTTATTCATAAAGCCAAGATTTGGCCTTTTAGCCAAAGTTATAAACTTGCCAAGAACAATATGTTAATATTTTTAATAAAATAAACATGTAATACAAATGCTAGGATATGGATAGTCAATAATAGTCACACTATAAATATTTAATGTGGTAATTACCTTGGGACTAACCTGAGTCTGTAAGACACAGTAATAACAACCAGTATGCGTATTAATGATGAAAAACGTTCAGCACTTCATAACGAGTCTCCGTCGCTAAGTATAATCTGTATGTAAAATGAAAGAGGTTCCTTAGTTCAAACAGAACTAAGTAAGCCCTCTAGACAAGTAGAAAATTTACCTCTCAGACAGTTACATGGGAGAACTAGTCCCACCACTCCGCCCACTTTGGTTCCAAGAACAAAGTTAAGTTAGAACCAAGTAAATAATAAGTAAACACACGCTGGAATTAAAGAAGTACATAATCAAAGTAACTACACATACACAACAGTGTATAAATGTAAGAATAGCCTAGTAATCAGCATTACAACATCATAATGTAAAACACAGTAATAATCATAACTGAAAGTAAGAAGGTAGAACGTAAGAATAGCTTACGATGAAACAGTGGTACACTTAGTGTATGCTATATTCCGCATGTTCAATAGTTTCCCGTATAGGTAGTTTTACTAGGCTGATAAAAAAAAAATTCAATTTTTTGGGACATTACAACTATTTATGCATCTAAAGTAATGAGTTATTGGATATATGTGATATATGTAGAAATCTATGCCATTCCATAACCTCTACTCCAAAAAAATATTATATACCATCATCCTTCTTGCATATGAATACCAACGTTCTGGAGGAAATCTTTTGATTTTTTAAAATGGACTTTTTTATGCCATATATGATGTGAAGGGATTCCATTAGCTACCAACAACCAAAAATTGATCTTATCAGTCTAGGAACATACTCCTTTTATCCACAATAAACACCTTCATAGACATTGATTACTACATTAAATGGGCTTGTTTCTATTACGTTCCATCCAAGGTACATAGAGTTGGAAAATGTTTGCATCTTTTCACTCGAGGACTACAACAATTATATCCAACAATTATATCCAAGTATTGTTATACACCTACATCAACAAATTAAACAAGGATATACTACATTCATTATGTCAGCAGTATGTCTTGATATATTTATAACAAAAAGAATATGATCTACAAGTATTTCTACTTCTTATTAATCCTTTCCCATTGCTTAGTGTTATATGTACAAGGTAACATAATCCAACATGCTTCATTCACGTGGATCTGAAATACATTGTTATTTGCAAGCATAGTTTGTATCCTTTGACTTAAGAAAGATCTTGGATCGGACCCTTGGAATTGTCTTGGTACTTAGATTAGCATTTTTTTTCCCTCAACACATTGTTATCTTGCTTTTCATTGAAAACTGAAAATGCATATCCTAAAACTTTACATCTTTTTGTTACTAAAAATTCCGGTAGATTTGATGCTTTTATCTTTCAATAAAGACAAAAATTTTAGATGGTATGCTCAAGGAATATTTTATGAGAATTGATGTTCTATAATTAAAGAGATAAATGTTCTATACAGCACCACTCATGAAACATATGCTAACAACAACCGACAACTTGTTTGCAATGAAAAGCGTCAAGGAAACACTCTTGTTTTAGATATGTAGATACCATAGTTTGATGTAGAACCCGTAACAACCCCTCGTATCAACTTCACTCACTATATTCTATTTTTAGTTTGTTCATGAACTTACAAACCTCTTCTTGACTAAAAGGGGGCACTCAGGATGCTAAAATCACTCTGATTTTACTACTGCACACTTTGTAGAACTATAATATTGTTTCCCGAAACCTTGATTTTTCATTTATGGCTTCTCTGCAAGGTACATGCTTCCCCAGATTCCATATTTTATCTTCATATTGAAACCCTTTTTTGTACTCATGATGGAAAACTATGCTCAAAATGTTAATGTATTTTGTGTCAATGTTTGAGCAAAAATTAAAGATGATTAAACTTTAAAACTTTTGATAATCAACTACAATATATGTTAATCTCATAAACAATTCAATCACATAAATCATTCAATCCATAAGACAAAATATATACCCTGGGAAAACCCTCCAAAATCGAAGGATGGAAAACTCAACAATCTGTTGAGTATAATAGATAATTGAAGAGGATGATTTTCAATACATGAGCAGATTTCCTGATAATAGATATCAATGCAGCAATAGAGAATATATATATATATATATAACTATGAACATTGTATCATCTTTTCCAAGTGCATAGTACTTTAATAACAATATTACAATCATACAAAATAAAATGTAGAAAATGGTTGCATGATTTTGGTGGAATGTGCACACTGTGGGCATCAAAATTACTCTACCACATCAAAAACTAGTGCCTTCCTTCACTTGGTGCCATATTGTCTCTTCAAATTTTTTTTTCATGCAAAAGATGTGCACCTTCCTTCTTTCATCGAGTGTTACTTGTATTGAACTAAATGTGAATTGATTGAACTAAGCTCAATCATAAACTGACTACTTGGCCATTAGTTAGGAGTTTAGCTCAATGTCTTTAGTGCTTCACAATCAGTGCCATCCGCGAACAAACACTTTGCATAAATCAACGAGTAGATTCCTTATTTAACTAAAACTTTTTTACATAACTAAGACTTAACTAATGTATTTTCAATTCGAGTTCACTAAAGGTCTGACATGGAAAATTCAAATCCTTACTCTTTCTCTATGTTGATCTCATTTATTATTAATTAAATACTGCATGGTCCATATATGCATTAATTTATTAATCATTTTATCATATCATACTCAGAATAATTGTTCCATACTAATGATCACATGTATTACCCCGAGTCATATAGTCATATGCTAAAGTAATTCACTCTAGGGGTAGCTAATCCCTAGAGGATACTTATAGCACCTAGTGACCATGACTAGAAATACATCACAGAGCCCATTCACATGACTTGATACAAAATAAGTCTAGACTTTGATACAACACAGGTATATAGTCTTGATACAACACAAGACTAGTATTGATATAATATAAGACTCCAATCTTGATACAACACAAGATCCTAATCTTGATACAACTCAAGATCATAGTACATGCATATTTCATGAATGGTACTTGATACAACAAAAATTACTAGCTTGATAAAACATAAACTTCCTTAACTTAATACAACATAAGTTTTTTACTTGATGCAACACACGTCTCTTAACTTTATCCAAGACAAGTTTATGAACTTGATACAACATAGGTTCCAGACTTGATACAACACAAGTCTCTTGGATAATAACTCTTGATGCTATACATTTAACACTCCCTCTCAGTGAGGGAGACATTCTCTTCCATACCAATATTATCTAGTAAGTGTTTAAACTTCTTCATAGATAGAGCCTTTGTCAACACATCTTCAATATTCTCATCAGTAGCTATGTATTGAAGTTTCACAATACCTTTCTGGATCATGTCTCAAATGAAGTGATACTTCATTTCTATGTGTTTCAACTTTTCATGAAACACAGTATTTTTGGAAATAGTTATACAACTTTGGTTGTCACACCTGATCACTGTAGGCTCTATATTTTTACTGAACAGTAACTGAAAGTTCTCTTCCGATCAACAATGTTTCCAGTGCAATCAGAATCAGTAAATCCAAGCAATAACACTCCTCCATTGGAGGCATACCTAATTTCATAATCAAATGTAATGTGGAGGTATCTCAAAATATGCTTACTTGCAACCTAGTGTTTGTGTCTAGGATCAGTCATGAAATGACTCAAAATGCTAACTGCATAGCAAATGTATGGCCTCGTATGCATAAGGTACATCAACAATCCAAATAAACTGTCTGTATAATGTGGGTTGCACTAGATCTGATCCAGTCTAAGTCTCATGGAGTTTCCTCAAATTATAATCCATCGGATTATTCATGGATTTTCAATCCATTATGCAAAATATGTGCAAGATGTACATAGTGTACATCCCTTGAGATATAAATATCTCATCATTCCTCTATCAAATCTCAAGGCCTAGAAAGTAGTGCATAAGACCCAAGTCTTTCATCTCAAACTTTGAGGTAAGATACCTCTAACACTCAACAATTAGTATTTCCTCTCCAGTGAGGGAAAGGCCATCCATATATAGGTCTAATATTAGAGGTTGGTTCTCTGATAATTTGAAGTACAATTTTGAATCTACATCACTCTTCAAGAAACCCAGTTTCTTAAAATAAATATCTATTCTGGCATACCAAGTTATGAGATATTTTTTTAACCGATATAGGGATTTCCTCAACTTGCACACATGGGACTCGTTCCCATGTATCACAAAAAAATCTTGCTGCTCAATGTAAACCTATTCCTCAAACTCACCATTGAGGAAGGAAGTCGTCACATCCATCCCAATACTGATGCAAGTTAGATAATGGATCTAATAGTGGTATACTTGGCCACTAGAGAAAAAATATCCTCATAATCAATGCCCTCTTTTTGAGAAAAAACATGGGAAGCAAACCTGAATTTCTACTTGTCTACACTACCATCTACACCATATTTTATCTTGTAAATCCATATGGAAGTTACAACTAACTTCCTCTCAGGTCTAGGAATAATATCCCAAACATCATTCTTCAGAATAAAATGATATTCCTCAGTCATATCATCTTTCCACACTTGCTGATTTGCATCCTCTTCATATGATGAAGGATCTGAGTCATTGATGATGCTCATCAATGCAACATATCATGAATATCTATGAGGATACTTGCACTCTCTAGAATATCCTACTAGTGATCCATGTTTCTCAAAATATCTCAATACATCTCCACACCATGCTAACCTCCTGTTTGTAGGAGGTTCATCAACCAGTTCAGCTGGCTCATCAATGATAGGTATCTCTGCATGTTCTGTTGGATTCTCCCTTTGAACATTAGAAGGAAAAGAATTATCATCATGATATTCTGATATAGTATCCTTAGTGTTAAGTTTTAATGGTTATATCATATCTTATAACATTTAGCATCATAACAACATAACCATAAGAAAAAGGATCACCGAAAGATAGACAATCACAAACACACGAAAGAACACAAAGATTTATCTTGGGAATCCCTTGTGGGGAAAAAACCCCAGCAAAAATTCCTCTGTATAAGATGTATAAAAAGTAAAATACAAGACCCCAGATAGGTGTGCCTCCATCTAGCAGATATATCTCTCTCTCCTATGTGCTATACACAAGTGAGTGTATGTTCACATGAGGAACACATCTCCTCTACTTATACTCTTTTCGTCACTTGAATTTTAACCTAGCAAGTTGTCCCCACTTACCTAAGTGGGCCTACTTCACTTAGGAAGAATCAATACAATATTATATTATATTCATTAGGGTACTATTGAACTGACTTACAATAGAAGATTTACCTCATGACTCTATGATGACCAATTACAATAGTAACACCCCGATGAAGTAATAATAACGTCTCCCTTGTGTTACATCAATAAAACACATTTAGAATATCCTTTGAAGTTTCAGTATTCAACACTCCCCCTTAATGAGAAGGTTATTATACTGAGAACATCATCATAGACTATAGGAGTAACGAGAGACAATACCTGCAACATCATCGAGGTTATACATCTATACATCATAGGAAGTTTTCAACATTCATTAGTAACTGGAATGGTTACTGTTCAATGTCTTGATCTTCTACATCACACTGTCACTTGATCCTTTTTGGAGCAACCCTTTGACCTTTAGATCCTTCATAGTAGCACTTCAATCTTCTAATCCTTTGCACTAGTACTTCGATATTTTGATCCTTTGTAGCAACAGTTTCATCTTTTGATCCTTTGCAGAAACACTTCTATCTTTTGATCCTTTGTAGCAACACTTCAATCTTCTTGATCCTTTGCAGCAGCACTTCGATCATCTAATCCTTTGCAACAACACTTCAATCTTCTTGATCCTTTGCAAGAACACTTTGATATTTTGATCCTTTGCAGCAACACTTCGATCTTCTCAATCCTTTCCAGCAACACTTTGATCTTCTCGATCCTTTGCAGCAACACTTCGATCTTCTGATCCTTTGCAACATCACTTCGATCTTTTGATCCTTTATAGTAGAACTTCGATCCTTTCAATCCTTTTGCAGAAACACTTTGATCCTTTCGATCCTTTGCAGTAGCACTTTGATCCTTTGCAGACACACTTCGATCTACTTGATCCTTTGATGTCATACTTTGATCTACTTGATCCTTTTCCACCATGCTACATGCATGTACACATGATCTATTTGCAAGATGATCACTCCCGATCACTTGAGGACATAAGTCCAAGGATGATGCAATCGTCAATTAGCATGATCCATGATATCGATTAGCTGAATCATATACAACTAAATGTACATCTTGACAGCACCTGGTGTAGGCCCTATCGTCTGTGAGGACTCATCGTAGACCATCCATACCACTAAGGTTAGGACCACTCCCAAGTGAGTGTTATACTACGGTATCTACACTCACATGTAGGTATACTCTACCATGTAATAGTATTTTATACAAATTAGATATCGACTGCATACAAAAAGTTGTCCCTCATCGTAGAACATCCATACCACTTAGGTTAGGACCACTCCCAAGCGAGTTTTATAATATGACGTATGTGAGGAATCATCATAGAGAATCTATACCACAAAGGTTAGGACCACTCCCAAGCGAGTGTTATTCTAGGGCATCTACATATGAATGTAGGAATACTCTCCATACAAGAGTATCGTTTGCAGAGCATATCTTGACTGCATGTAAAATGGCAGTCATGTCGTCCGTGAGGACTCATTATAGAGAATCCATACCACAAAGGTTAGGAGCACTCCTGAATGAGTTTTATACTAAGGGTATCTACAACTGAATGTGGTTACTCTCCACACGAGAGTAACATCTGTAGGTACATCCTTATCTAGTAAGGACCACTCCCATGAACAGAGTGTTATACCTTCTGTTATCACTCCAGGAAACTCCTCTAGGTTGCAGCTCGAGGATTCCTGGTAACTTAAATGTTTTTATGGTTTTCTAAGTGGATCAAGTCAGGTGACCTATAGGAACTCACACTCTCAAGACATACATGAAACTCAATCAGTGATAAGGCTTCTAACTACCACTATTCAGAGGTTTGATAATATGGTGCAGAGATGGAGAACTTATCATGCTGGCAGATTCATACATAACACAGATATATATAAATGGCTAACCATAACAAGAAAAGTACTTATAATTCAAATCATCAATATGCCAATAGGATGACAGCTATTAGACATTAATTAACTTGAATAAACTTGAATGACACATTCAAGCATAAGCACATAATAGACAAGAAATGGAAGCTAAACATATGATAGCAAAAGAGATTATATTAGGTCATGAGCAATATAAGAAGCGTGACAATAGTAATGGTTTATAGGTCCCCGAAGTCGAACCCTTTCAATAACATAAGTCTTAGGCTTTATAGCCTTTACAAAAATATTCAGATCCTGAAAAGTTGGGTCTGATTTACTAAAAATAGACAAAATAATTGTTTTTGTAGAATTAGGTCAAAAACCCTAATTTAACTACTAGTCTATCTAACTGTAGAACTCGTTGACTGTTTGAACATTCTGATAACTAAAGTGAGTACTAGTAATAAACTGCCATTGGTCCTCTGCTAGATAAGTCATTGTTTTACTTAGACAGTTTAGTGTTGGTGACCCTTTCTTCCTTTATGTCACTGCAAAACTGAAGCATACCATCCCTGATGTTGTTATTCAGCGCCCTTCATCTTTATACTTCGTCCTTGAGCTATTCATGTTTGCCCAAAACTGGTCCTTCATGCCAAAATTTGATCCCATGCCTCTTTCTTCTTTTGGTGGTGAAGAGGTCAAAATATTGGGTCTATTAGCTGTCGAAAGTGCTGCTTTTGGTGGCTAGTGAACTGTCTTAGCATCTGCGTAAGCCACCGAAAGCCCCGTTCTGCAAAAATTATTAAGAAACCTCCAAAATTATTCTTTCAAGTTTGTTTGCTTATCTTTTTATTTAGCAGGATCCATGTTAGGAAGGTTAGCAGTAGCTTGGCTTGATTCTGGCCGAGGCTGAAGGGTTACTGCAGCTTCAGCTAGGGTTTCCAATGCGAGGTGAGTGCTAGGGTTTGGCTTGGCATCCTTCATATGCATCCTCTGAAGCCTGATCATTCTGTATAGCCTTGTGTTGTCCTTTAAGTATATTTTGTTTAGTCTTTTTAGAAAGATATACCTTTCTCTCATCTCTAGGTAAGAATTGTGCAGCTGCTTATTCCTCCTGGTCAATATATCTCTTTATAAAATTTCCATTTCATACACTTTTCTCGGCAACTGATTTATCCATTGTGTCTTAGGCTTGCTAGAGGAAGCCTTCTCTACTATTTCTTCTTGCTCTTTTGGTGTAGGTGATAGGAGTTCTTCAATCTCTACTGCAACTTGCACTGCTAGGTCAGCACCTTCCTCTCTTTCCTCTTCTGAATCTGAGTCGGGAAGGTTCAAAATGTTCCCACTATGTGTTGTGACTTCTTGGCCCTTTTCACTAAAATCTAGGTTTCTTTTGACCTGCTTGGATTTAGAAGAGGAAGGAGGTTGTTCTGTTGTTGTTGGGGATATAGCCCTTCTCTTCCTTTTCCCACTCCTTGCGGTGCTAGAATTTTTCGAAGGAGACTTCCCCTTTTCTTCTGGCTGTAGGCCTATTTCAAATCCATTCCAAAACAAGAAATATGCCCATGCCATATTTCTCCTCTTCAGCAATTCTTGGATCAGGATTTAGATAAGACCATGATGAGACAGTCTTCGGGAAATCTTAGTTGGCTGAGCCTTCACTTGGCGTGCCATTTTTGCTAGGATACTATGTAAGTAGAAAGGTAAATTCAGTGGGCTTTTCCCTGTGAAGTGGTTCATCAATTTGAAATGGTAAATCATGGCCCTGTTGTATCTTCCTTCACAAGTTATATAGACCACAATGGCCTTCCGTAATTGATGCCACCTCTCTTCTAGCCAGGAGGATGGGACACTTTTCTTCCACACCACTCCTCTATGTTCAGGCTTCAGATAGGATCTGAAATCTACATCCTTTGTAATGGTGGTTTTAAACGAATTCTCCCTAGTGCTAGGGAGTTCAGTCGCTTCAACAATTAGGGTTTCATCTACCATAAATTATTCCTTACCTATGATTGCCTTGGAGCCATTGAAAGAGAGAGCAAATTCCTCAGACACTTGCTGGTGTGAACCTTGAATTTTCTCACAAAACTTATAGCAGCCAACATCTTTGAAGAACTGGTAGACTTTTGGATGTGACTCTAGGTAGCTGATGTCTCCCAAGTCTTTCTTGAGAGCAGGCCCTCCCTTCTTCATTTGCTGAATGTACTTGTGAGTGCCTGCAAAAAATTCAATTCAAGTTCAGTGGAAGAGTGTTTCAGCAGGCTAACTCTCAGAGGTGGTTTCTGGTGGTGAGGATTCCTATAATTGAAGGTGGAGTGTACTGGAGGATTGGGCACTGATTATGAGGGTTTTAATTACATGAGAAATGCTTAGGTGAGAGGATGATGGATTTTGTTGATATGTTCAAGACCCCTTTCCCAGCAATCATGTTTAATGCAAACTGGATACTCAGTGGATATTTTCTTCATTTCTTTAGATAGAGGGAGGGAAGAGTAGGGTTTCAAATCACATCGGTCTTCATCAACTGAACAATGACCTCCTCAATCATTTACTTACACCTTGATGCAATTTTCCTGTCTTTTCGGTGGTTTATCGTGCCCTCTTATGATTGTTGTTGTGCTAACGAGCCTTGATTTGATAGGTTTTCTAACCATTTCTTCCTTTTTCCTTTTCGGTGGTTAAGGTCCCCCAGGAAATTTTCTACTAACCGCTGAAAACAAGGATTTCGGTGGCTAATGAAATGTTGACCTATTCTCCTAAGCCACCGAAACTTCATTTCCAAATAGCACTATAAAACTGTCTTTCGGTGGATTGTGGTCTCTCTGGATATCTTCTTTTAACCGCCTAAAGACAGGCCTTTTGGTGGCTAATGAACCATCAAATATTTTTCCTAAGTCACCGAAACCGATTTTTTCCCCAACGCCTTTAACATGCTTTCAGTGGTTAACGCCCTCCTTCAACCATTCGCTAAGCTACCGAAACCAACACTTTTCAGTGGCTAATGAGCTGTTTGAAAGCCTCGCTTAAGCCACCGAAAGTCCTTTTATCAAATAATCGATCGAGCCAGCTTTCAGTGGTTAACCTTGATCCTACGTTAAACTATTAGCTACCGAAAGAAAGATTTTCGGTGTCTAATAAGCTGTTGAAAAACCTACCTAAGCCACCGAAAGCTAAAACTTTCAATTTTCTCAAATGTAGAAGAACCAAAGACCCTCAATTTGTTAGTCATCTTTAAATCTTTCATAACATGACTTGAATTCTTCATCCTATCAAAATAAATTTATTTTGGGAGATAACATCTGGCTCGTACTTGAGGATGGGAACCTTCCTGTGAGGTCCCAAGAACCCCAAACCAAAATGCCTTTCCTTGAAAACAACTAAAAAACTTAAAACTATCATCTATTATTCCATTGGGCATGGAGTTTATTTTGTAAGAAAAAACAACCTACTAACTAATAGTTTACAATAACAAGGCCTCAAAGCCTCAGATAAAATAGAGTTTCAGAAATTGCCCATTCACTGGGCCATCAAACACCTCGTCCCCTTCCAGATTCTGCAATTTTAAGGTGTTGTTCTTCTATATCTGAGCTATGACAAAAGGGCCAATCCACAGAGAGTCAAACTTTCCATGTTTTCCCTTGTCCTACCTAACAGTATCCCACTTGAGAACCCAATCTCCAACTTGAAGGTTGTCCTCTTTTTCCCTTTTTTCAAAAATGACCTTGATCTTCTGTTGATGAGATTCTGACTTTCCTATCACTTGTTCCCTGACTTGCTGCAACTACACCAAATCCATCATCCTCCTTACCATATCATTTGGTTCATCTTCCTCCTCCTGAAATAATTTTTCTACTGACAGAATTAGATGAATGGGAAAAATGGCCTCAGTACCATAAACTAATTTGAAGGGAGAAGTTCCTATATATCTCTTTTCTGTTACCTTATCATCCCATAAAGCAAACTTTAGCTTAGAATCCCAACTTTTATGATTTGTCTCCAATAGTTTTCTGATGATCCTGGCTAGGATTTTGTTGGATGACTCAGCCAGGCCATTTCCTTGAGGATAATAAGATGTGGAATGCACCAGATGAATTCCCATTGACTCACACATATTAACCAATGCCCCAGCTTTGAAATCTGGTGCATTATCAGTCACTAACCTTACTGGGCAGCCAAACCTGATAAATATATTCTCATATAAAAACTTCATGATGACCTGATGAGTTGCATTCCTGGTGGGTACTGCCTCTATCCACTTGGTAAAGTAGTTTGTGGCTACTAGGATCCATTTATGCTAACCACTAGATGAGGGATTTATTTCACCTATGAAATATAGACCCCATTTCTAGAAAGGACCATTCACTACAATAGGCCTAAGGGGCAAGGATCTAAGATACTACTTCCCTATAAATCTTTGGCACTGGTAACAACCCCTCACAAAGGTATACACATCAACAAAAAGGACTGACCAATAGTACCCTGCCCTCAGAATCTTGTGGCCTATGGTCTTCCAGTAATGATGGCCTCCACATGTGCTGGAATGAAAGTGAAGCATGACCTGGATTGATTCTTCTTTATATAGACACCTCAACAAAACCACAAATAGATCTTTCCAATACAACAGTTTATCAACTACACAAAATTTAACAAACTTTATTTTAAGAGCTCGTGCTTGATTTGGAGTGAGACCAGGAGGAACTTCTAATTTTTGCAGAAAATGAATAATACTTGAGTACCACTCACATGAAGACAAGTTTTCAGCCACTTGTTGAATGCCATTCTGATCGTAAACTACTTCTACTGCTACTACAGTTTGCAATTTTGCTGAATTGAAACAATTAAAGTTTATCCCCATTAGTTCACAGTTTTCTTTAGCCATGAGTTTGGCCAGACCTTGGCCTCTTACTAGCTTGGTGGGCTTTACCTTTATGTCAAACTCAGTAAGCTTGGAAATCCATTTAGCTCTCTTTCCATCAATGCCATGTTGAGTCAAAACATCCTTTACAACAACTGAAGGGACATAGGCAATGAATTTTGCATGTAGAATGTAAATCCTGAAGGTTTTCAATGACTTGATGAGAGCATAAGCCTGTTTCTCAATGGGATCATAATTCAGTTCAGAATCCCTCAATGCCTTGCTAAAGAATGCAATTCGATGATCGATATTTTCATCATCTTTTTGTAATAGCACAACTGCCACTGTGTCATAGGATGAAAAGGAGGAGATGTAAAAACTCTTGGTATAATCTGGACTAATCAGGGTTGGGGCTTCCATGATAGCCTTCTTGATTTCTTCGAAAGAGCTTCTTGCCTGGTCAGTCCATTTGATTTCTGCATCGTTTTTCAACATTGATGTTATGTGTTTTACCAACTCAGAAAAGTTAGGGATGAACCTCCTGAAAAATTTATCTTACCCAAAAAGGATTGAATATCCCTTTTTGACCTAGGTATGGACAGCTTCTAGATTGCTTCAACCCTAACCGGATCAATCTTCAAACCTTCAGCTGAGACTATGTGACCTAGGAGTTTCCCCTCACTGATTACAAATTGGAACTTCTTAGGGTTGAGTGATATCCCAAACCTCCTGCATTTCATAAACACCCTCCTCAAGTGCTGCAAATGTTCATGATGGCTATGAGAGTAAATAGTAAGGTCATCCAGGTATATAAGCACAAAATTATCTTTCAATCCTACAAAAGCTAGGTCCATGGCTCTCCGAAAAGTGGCCCCAACATTCATTAGTTCAAATGGCATTTTGGCATACATGAAAGTTCCCCAGGGAGTGGTAAAAGCAGTCTTCTCTTGGTCATCAGGGTGCACATCAACTTGGTTGTATCCAGAGAAACCATCCAGAAATGACATGACACTAGCCCCTAAGACTCTTTGCAATATGTGTTCCATCTTGGGTAGTGGATAGTTGTCTTTTTTGGAGCACTTGTTCAGATTTCTAAAATCCACACATAACGTAATCTCCCCATTCTTCTTCCTTACCACCACTAAGTTTGTAATCCACTTGGAATACCTGAGGGGAATTATGATTTTGGATTTGAGGAGCTTATGGATTTCTTTTTCAATTATAGCTAGTAGGAGAGGACTGATGGATATCAGCTTTTGTTTGAAAGGGATGGTGTCCTTCTCCAAAGGAATCCTGTGTTGGATGATATTGGTGTCATAGGTTTTCAGGTCACTGTACTCCCAGGAAACGATATCAGTAAATTATTTTATTAGGCCAAAAAATTTAGACCTTTGATCAGCAGTCAACTCAGTGGATATATTTATAAGTTTTGGATGGATTTGGATACCTATGTTTTTCTCTTGAACAACAAGGTCTTGCTCCTTTTTGGCAGGCTTGAGAGGGATATCATTATGATCGAAAAGCTCTTCGAAGGGTACCAGACCCTGAGGTATATAATTGCTAGGTAATTGAACAATATTCTGATAAGCTACTCTATCTTTCAACTTGACCTATTGGGATTCTTCCATGTTTAGGTTTTCCTGATCTATTTACATATCAGAGAGTTCATCTACTAGCTGAAGGAATTTACTAAGATCATCATCAATCTCAAACACCTTCGAAAATTTTACATTATCAGGCAGGGAAGCTCTATACTTGACCTGAATATCATAGTCGAGCCTAGGAGGTAAAGGAGGAACAAATAGACTTGCATAGATAGCTAGGGAATTAGCCAAGTGATTCATAGCCCTAGGTATATATGAAAGTTCAAAAAACATAAAGGAGTCTCTGAGTTTCCATACCTCGTCCTTGTAAGCCTTTAGTTTGACATTTTCTGCTTGAAAGGTGTTGTTGACCTGCTGTATAATAAGTTCTACATCTCCAAATATTTTCATGCACATGATCCCAATTTCCTTGGCAGTTTTCACTCCTAACAGTAAGGATTCATATTCTGCTATATTGTTAGTGATTTTAAAATCGAGCTTATAAGACAGATGAATATTCTCTTTGGATGGAGAGATCAATACTACACCTGCACCTGCTGAGTTTTGACTGCTAGCCCCATCAAAATACATGTTCCATACTAATGTGGTCACTTCTTCGGGATACTGATAGGTGCGATTAGTAAGCTAGACTGGTGTTTGCTGAGAATCATCTATTTGCAGAATGCATGACCCAAAATATGTGTCTACTGCATAGATGGGGTGGTTCACTGAGTTGTTTTCATTGCTTATGATGTAGGCAAGCTGATTCTCTCTGTAAAGCCTCTTGGTCTCACCTCCAAACATTGGGATTGTAGCATATGTAAGGTCCATCTGAAGGGTGCCACCTAGCCTTTTACTCCAGGATTGAGACAGTAAGAGACCAAATTTAGTAGGGATATCAACCACTACAATTTCCATCACGATGCTTTTTTAGGGTAGCTGAGATAGGTTTACAACAAGGTCTTTGATGAGGCCCAAGCACTTGACCTTTCTGGAGTCAAAGGAGAAGAGATCATGGTAGGCTTTTGTAATACTGAGACCAAGCTCATCCATCACAACTTTTGGCATTAGGTTATGGGAATATTCTGAGTTCAGCAGACAGTTATGAAGGACTTTATCATGGATATTCAAGGATATGTAGAAAGGTGGGAAAGAATCATTTAGCTCTTCAATCATAGGGCCTAGGGTTGCAATAGGTTTATCTTCTTGCAGATTGACAAAGTCAGTATCAATATGTATCTTTGGCTGAAGATAATTCAGTATGGAAGATTTGAATGCATCATTTTTCATTAGCTCCATTAATGGGAAAGGGATCTTCAATTTCTGAATCTCTGACTCAAGGTTGAAATAATATTGCATTCTATCAGGAAACCTTACCTCTTATACTGGAGCTTTGAGTTGGACAGGATTAGGGTTTGATGAATGTACTGGTTTTTGCAATGGTTTGGGAATGACAACCATTTTCTTTGGTAAAATAGTAACCTTTTTAGCTAGTGTAGTAGGCTGCTTTGCAGGAACAAAATTCTTCTTAGGGGGAGCAACTAGCCTAGACCTCATATTATACCCTCCTTGACCATCTTCCTGATATACTGCTTCTTCACTAATCTGCTCATCAATCAGGGATTCCTCATATTCTTCCCATGTCAGAAAAGAATAGTCAACTTCATCCTCCATGCAGTCGATGTTATCTTCAACCTCTCCTTCTTCCTGAATGAACTCTAGTTCTTCTTCTAGTACAACATTCTGAAAGGGAGCTTTGATTCTCTGATCTTCAACTTGATTCCTTTCCCTTCTGAGGAACTGAATTCGAGGGTTGCCTCTTCTCTAAGGGACAAAATTTGGGTTTCGGGGAACAAAATCACTTGGCCCTTTACCCATCACAGGTATCTACCCTTGGTCCTTTAGCTTAGACATTTCAGTAGTCAAATTATCTAATAGTTTGGCCATTTTTTCAATCTTCTTCTCTGATGAAGAAGCCCCAAATGGGTCTGTGGGATATTTCTTCCTATCTATCTTTCCTTTGACCTTTTGAGATGCCACAATGTTAGATTCTACCTCTAGGGCAGCATCCTGGATGACTGATAGGGAGGAAGACATCCTTTATTTGAGAAGTAGGCAGAAATTAGAGTCAAAGGAATTTGCATAAGTGATTTTGGCCAAGGTATCAGTGGGCTTGATCTCAGTGGGGATCTTTCTATGCATATTGTTAAACCTCTTGGTGAAGTTGGAGACAGACTCCCCATTCTCTCTTTTCAAGTTGCTAAACTCGGTGATATAATAGAGGTGGTCTCTCCTCTCTCCCCAATGCTTGACAAATATGTCATCTAGGGCTTCAATGCCTGCTACTGATCCAGCAAGTATTTCTTTGAACCATTTCCTAGCTTGAACATCTAGGCTCTGCATAAAAACCCTAGTCCACACATTTTCCTGTTCTATATTTATGTTCTCAGCATAGATGTAGAATGCCTCTAGATGTTCTTCAGTAGTGAAATCTCCCTCTCCTGTAAATTTAGGCATGTATTTGAGATAGTCTCCACTGGGCATGGCTAAGAGGGGGTTAGGCAAATTCATGGGGGCATACCTAGCTACTAGGATACTTTCCATTTTGGTCAGAGGGGCAGCCATATTGGAAATAGGTATGGAAAGGGTGGAGGAAGGTATTATTGATGCAGGTGGGAGATGAAAGGGTGATGGTGGTAAACTTATGCTTGTGGAGTCACCGAGGATTGGATCTTCACAAGCAACAATGCTTGAAGATACCCAAACCCTAAAATTTTCTGATGTATTTATAAATTCTTGAGAATTAAATGTTTCAACAGAAGAAATAATAGCAGGAATATTTCTTGAAATACCTGATGTAGCTTCCTTTGCAGCACTGCTGGTTTTCCTTAGTGAAGCCCTAGCTCTTCTCAGAATCTCTTCTAGATCTGAAACATGTGTTGCTGGTGGCCCTTGTGGGTTTTCTCTGGTACTTGGTCTTCTTGAAGCCACCTTATTCCAATGGAGTCACCAGATAGACGATTACAACCAAAATAGTGTCCAAAATTTGTCTATCATCAAAGCAGGATCTATGTTGTCTCCTAGGGAAGCTGAGCTTTAGTATCCTGTCCCTGGAAACGACGCCAATTTGTTATCACTCCAGGAAAATCCTCTAGGTTGTAGCTCGAGGATTCCTAGTAATTTAAATTTTTTTATGGTTTTCTAAGTGGATAAGGATAGGTGACCTACAGGACCTCACACTCTAAAGACATGCATGAAACTCAATCAGGGATAAGGCTTCTAAATACCACTGTTCATAGGTTTGATAATATGGTGCAGAGATGGAGAACTTATCATGTTGGCAGATTCATACATAAAATAGATATATATATATATAAATGGATAATCATAACAAGGAAAGCACTTATAATTCAAATCATCAATATGCCAATAGGATGATAGCTATCATACATTAATTAACCTGAATAAACCTGAATAACACATTCAAGCATAAGCACATAATAGACAAGAAATGGAAGCTCAACATATGATACAAAAAGAGCTTATATTAGGTCATGAGCAATATAAGAAGCTTGACAATAGTAATGGTCTACAGGTCCCCGAAGTCAAACCCTTTCAATAACATAAGTATTAGGATTTATAGCCTTTACAAAAATATTCAGATCTTGAAAAATTGGATCTGATTTACTAAAAATAGACAAAATAATTGTTTTTGCATAATTAGGTCAAAAACCCTAATTTAACTACTAGTCTATCTAACTATAGAAATCGTTCACTATTTGAACCTTTCGATAACTAAAGTGAGTACTGGGAATAAACTGCCACTGGTCCTCTACTAGATAAGTAACTATTTTACTTAGATAGTTTAGTGTTGGTGACCCTTTCTTCCTTTATGTCACTACAAAACTGAAGCATACCTTCCATGTTGTTTTTCTTCAGCGCCCTTCATCATTATACTTCATCCCTGAGCTATTCATGTTTGCCCAAAACTGGTCCTTCGTGCCAAAATTCAATCTTGTGCCTCTTTCTACTTTCGATGGTTAAGAGGTCAAAATATTGGCTCTGTTAGCTGCCAAAAGCACTGCTTTTGGTGGTTAATGAACTGCCTCAGTGTCTGCCTAAGCGACCAAAAGCCCTGTTCTGCAAAAATTCTTAAGCAGCCTCCAAAATTATTCTTTCAATTTTGTTTGCTTATCTTTTTATTCAGAAGGTTCCATGTTAGGAAGGTTAGCAACAACCTGGCTTGATTCTGGAGGCTGAAGGCTTACTGCAGCTTCAACTAGGGTTTCCAATGTGAGGTGAGTGCTAGGGTTTGGCTTGGCATCCTTCATCTGCAACCTCTAAAGCTTGATGATTCTGCACATCCTTGTGTTGTCCTTCAAGTATATTTTGTTTAGTTTTTTTAGAAAGATATACCTTTCTCTCATTTCTAGGTAATAACTGTGCAGTTGCTTATTCCTCCTGGTCAATATAGCATTATTTTTCTTTATCTATCTTTCTAAAATTTCCATTTCATACACTTGTCTCAGCAACTGATTTATCCTTTGTCTTGGGCTTGCTATAGGAATCCTTCTCTGCTGGTTCTTCTTGCTCTTTTGGTGTAGGTGATGGGAGTTCTTCAATCTCTGCTACAACTTGCACTACTAGGTCAGCACCTTCCTCTCTTTCCTCTTCTGAATATGAGTAGGGTAGGTTCAAAATGTTCCCACTATATGTTGTGACTTCCTGGCCCTTTTCATTGAAATCTAGGTTTCTTTTGACCTACTTGGCTTTAGAAGAGGAAGGAGGATGTTCTGCTGTTTTTGGGGATATATCCCTTCTCTTCCTTTTCCCACTCCTTGGGGTGCTAGACTTTTTTGAAGGAGACTTCCCCTTTTCTTCTAGCTGTACAAAAATTTTTAAAAGCCATTCCAAAACAAGAAATATTCCAATGCCATAGTTCTCCTCTTCAAAAATTCTTGGATCAGGAGTTGGATAAGACCATGATGAGACAATCTTCCAGCAATCTGAGCCTTCACCTAGTGTGCCATTTTTTCTAGGCTTCTGTGTAAGTAGAAAGGTAAATTTAGTGGGATTTTCCCTGTGAATTGGTTCATCAATTTGAAATGGTAAATCATGGCCCTGTTGTATCTTCCTTCACAAGTTATATAGACCACAATGGCCTTCAGTAATTTCTGCCACCTCTCTTCTAGCTAGGACGACGGGACACTTTTCTTCCACACCACCCCTCTATGTTCAGGCTTCAGATAGGATTTGAACTCTATATCCTTTGTAATGGTGATTTTAAACCACTTCTCCCCAGTGCTAGGGAGTTCAGTCACTTCAAAAATTAGGGTTTCATCTACCATAAGTTATTCCTTACCTATGATTGCCTTGGAGCCATCAAAAGAGAGAGAAAATTCCTCAGCCACCTGCTGGTGTGAACCTTGAATTTTCTCACAAAAATTCTAGCAGCCAGCATATTTGAAGAACTGGTAGACTTATGGATGTGCCTCAAGGTAGCTGATGTCTCCCAACTCTTTCCTGAGAGTAGGCCCTCCCTTCTTCATTTGCTAAATGTACTCGTGAGTGCCTGCAAAAAATTCAATTCAAGTTCTATAGAAGAGTGTTTCAGCAGGCTGACTCTCAGAGGTGGTTTCTAGTGGTGAGGATTCCTATAATCGAAGGTGGAGTGTACTGGAGGATTGGGAACTGATTATGAGGGTTTTAAGTGCACGATAAATGTTTAGGTGAGAGGATGATGGCTTTTGTTGATATTTTTGAGACCCCTTTCCCAACAATCATGTTTAATGCAAACTGGATACCCAGTGGAGATGTTTTGCATTTCTTTGGATAGATGGAGGGAAGAGTAGGGTTTCAAATCACATCGGTCCTCATTAGCTGAACAATGACCTCCTTAATCATTTACTTACGCCTTGATGCAATTTTCTTGTCTTTTCGGTGGTTTATCGTGCCCTCTTAAGATCGTTGTTGTGCTGGCGAGCCTTGATTTGATAGGTTTTTTAACCGTTTCTTCTTTTGGCCTTTTTAGCAGTTAAGGGCCCCCAGGAAATTGTCTGTTAGCCTTTGAAAACAAGGCTTTTGGTGGCTAATGAAACATTGACCTATTCGCCTAAGCCACCAAAACTTCATTTCCAAATAGCATTGTAAAACTGTCTTTCAGTTGATTTTGGTCTCTCCAGATATCTTTTTGTAACCACCTAAAGATAGGCCTTTCAGTGGCTAATGAACCATCAAATATTTCGCCTAAGCCACCGAAACCGATTTTTTCCCCAACGCCTTTCACTTGCTTTCAGTGTTTAACGACCTCCGTCAACCGTTCTCTAAGCTGTCGAAACTAACACTTTTTGTGGCTAATGAGCTGTTTGAAAGCCTCGCCTAAGCCATCGAAAGTCCTTTTATCAAATAATCGATGGGGCCAGCTTTCGGTGGTTAAACATGATCCCATGTTAAACTGTCAGCTGCCAAAACAAAGCTTTTCGGTGGCTAATGAGATGTTGAAAAACACACCTAAGCCACCGAAAGCTAAAACTTTCAATTTTATCAAATGTAGAAGAACCAGAGACCGTCAATTTGTTAGTCATATTTAAATCTTTCATAACATGACTTGAATTATTCATCCTATCAAAATAAATTTATTTCAGGAGATAACACCTTTCATTGTCAAGAGAGGATACTATTGTCCACCAGTGAATGTGGGTACTCTCCATGCGAGAGTAATATCTGCAGAGCCATCCTTATCTAGTAAGGACCACTCTCATGAAGAGAGTGTTATACCTGTCATCATGAAGAGAGGATACTATCGTCCACAAGTGAATGTAGTACCTTGCCAGCATATTCAAGATATCTTGGCCTCTTTCATGTTGGAGCATCACTATCATCCCATCATTAATGTCAGTCTTATCATCACTCCCTATTTTTCAAGAGGATCCATATTATCAACCTGCTCTCCCTTTGTCTGAGGAGGTTTCATATCTACGAATTGCTCTTCCTTTCCAAGGAGAGTCCAGATTTTTGACCTGTTCCTCCTTTCGAAGAGAGTCCTAATATTTGACATGTTCTTCCTTTCCAAAGACATCTATATCTTCTACTTGTTCTTCCTTTCAGAAGAGAGTCCATATCTTTGACTTGCTCTTCCTTTCAAAAGAGATTCCATATCTTTGACTTGTTCTTCCTTTCCGAAGAGAGTCCAAAGCTTCAACCTATTTCTCCTTTTCAAGAAGGGTCCATATATTTGACCTACTTCTCCTTTCTGAGAAGGGTCCATATAATCATTTTTCCTCCTTGCGAGCAAATTTTGTACTATCATCATCACTATTCCTCCTTGTGAAGAAAGTATTTTCAAACTACACCAATATTTTCATGGAAGCTTGATCACCACGCTAGCAAATTGCTCATCGACACTCACATACTAGAGTTTTATATCTCCCTTTAGTACCATATCCCATGGGATTCTTTGTCATCTTTATGCAACTTTGGTTGTCACAAAGAATCACTGTGGTATCCAACTCCATGTCAAATTTCCCTGACATCAACTTATGAAGCCATGTCACTTCACAACTAGTGGAGAAAGCTTCAATGTACTCTGCTTTAGCTGTGCTGAGAGGAACACTAGAATGTTTCTTACCAAACCATGAGATCATGGTAGATCCAAAACAATACAATCCACCTGAGGTGCTCTTTTTCTCTGTGGAAATTCCTTCCCAATATGAATAAGTATATCCATATAATTTGTAATCATGATCTCTACCATAGTAAAGTCCCAATTCTATCGTACATTTAACGTACCTTATCACATGCTTTGCAACTATTAGGTAAACACATCTAGGTTTAACTAGATATTGAATCAAAGTGTTCATGACAAAGCACATATATGGACTTGTATTCGTTGGATATATCAATGACGCAATAAACTATTTGTACTGAGTCATACCCACTAAATTTGATGTCTCATCAGACAACAGCTTCATGTTGGTATCCATGGGTGTGGACATGACTTTACAATCCAACATATCAAATATTCTTAATATTTCTACAGAATACTTTCCCTGGTTTGGAAATATTCCTTCTGGTCTCTGCCACACTTCCATCCCTAGGAAATAATGCATCATTCCAAGATCTTTCATCTTGAATTATTTAGCTAGATTCTTCTTCCAATTTGTGATCTATTTCTCGTTTCTCGTCAGAAATAGATCATATTCATACATATATAGTATGATAGGTTCATCAGCCATAACCTTGATGTAAAGTTTATGATCAGCTTTACTCTTGGTAAAGCCCAAGATGGCCAAGAAGTTATCTATTCTTCCATTCCAAGCTCTGGGAGCTTACTTTAGTCCATACAGATCCTTTTTCAACTTACATACATGAGTCACTCTCTTTTTGACTTTTAAATACTTGTGGTTGTTCGATGTAAACCTCTTCTTCAATCATACCATTAAGGAATGTTGTCTTTGCATACATCTAGTGTAGATCCTACTTCATCATGAAAGAAAGGTCCATGATGGTTTTGATGGAATTGTATCTTTATACTAGAGAAAACGTCTCTTCATAATCTATTCCCTCTCTCTAAGAGAATACTCTAGCCACAAATCTAGCCTTAATTTCATCAACAACATGTTTATATTGCAAATCTACTTGGAAGATACCACACTCTTGCTTTCTGTTTTGGGTACTATATACCAAACATGACTGGTATTCTTCGATCATTGCTTCTACCATGAGTTCATCCTGTCAGGTTATCGACATATACTAGTCTTTCACATTCAACCTTGAAGGTTGGAACCCACTTTACTCTTGGTAATGTCTTAGTCCATTAGGAAGTTGTCCATCTTTCCATACCATGTTGAACTTAGAGATCTTCTGTAGTCAGTCCCCCTGAAGTGGAGCATCATATTTACTTCTATATTTTTTATTGAAGTGACAGGTAGCATCCTCTTCTAATGATCTTCTATGTATCCATCTTAGGTTACTATATACCGAGATCCTTTTTCTTGAACTTTGTCGAAAGTTTTTTTTTGCATCCAACTGTGAGCTTGTTGTCTTATATAGGTTCCCATCTTCAACCTTATAGAAAAGGTTAATATATTAATCACTCTAGGTGATATTCAAGCTCCTGGATGTGCTTATCTATGGGTTCCTTATGATCTTGTACAAAGTCTATTCTACATTGGTGGTTCTTTTCTCGATATATACTTCTACTTCATCGGAGAAGTGTGTCTGGTCAATAGAGTATGTCATGCCATAGTCTATTATTTCTGAGACAAACCATGAACCTTGCTTTGCATACTTGTTCTTGTAGATCCATATGGAAGACACTACAAACTTCCCTTCAGGTCTTGGAACCATATCCTAGACATCATTCCCCATGATCAACTGTTAATATTTGATCATAGATTCTTCCATAGCTGGAAGAGTCTGCATAAATGATGTCACTCAATTGTTCCACATAACTAGAGTGTATCTGAGGCCTCTTATTTTGGTTTGGAAGTCTCTCCATAATTTTATTCATCTTGAATTATCTCTCGCTCCCAATACGGTCTTCATCTCTAGAGGTGGATCTATCCCTCTCTTATATTCCTCTGAAGCTCTTTCTTCCTTCACGATGTCTCTAACCCTGGGAGCTTCAAGTTCATTTTTATTGGAGTGAATATTGGATTGTCATCACTTGTTCTTTGGAACAAGTCTTATCCTTATTTTCTTGTAGGAGGTTGTACATGACATTTCCTACAAGTCAAATTCACCAATTGCATGGTTAGAACCATTTCATAGGACATATGCATAATGACAAATTATTATGCATCATGCAACTATTTTAGCCAATACAACAGTCATCCATATCTCATGAAAAATTTCCATATTCCTTCCATATCTACCATAACATCATTGATATTGTGCACTAATCCAATATGTCAACAAATAGGTTTCATTCTAGATTAGTAATGGACTCAGTTGTATAGAACCATGGTCTACTTACCCATAACATGCATATTAGTAGTATATTGTCATTAATGCAAACATTCTATCATGCATAATACACAACATATACAGGAAATACAATTTAAATGATTATATTTGTTTGTTTGGAATAATCATTCTTGTGCTTTGTCTTCATCTCCTTCTGGATATGCAGCTCCTCCTTTGACCAATGAGATTGCTTCAATCTTATGCTTGCTTGAAAGCTTTTCTAGAATGTTGCTTCTGGTGGAGATAGGGTTTGAAAAGGAAACCATAATTTTTTCAACTTATGTATCTTTCAAATATTATGGACAGAAATATGTGCCTCCTCAAGGAAAGCTAAGGAGCATACTCATTTTCCCAAAACTGTGATAAAAATTGCAAAATATCTTATGCCAGTTTTCTTCAAATTCTTCTGCAGAATTACCTGATATTGTTTTTGTGGCATATCTGAAATTAATACTCCTAGGTGTCTGAAACTTCATAGTGAGGTATATTGGTATGTCTTCTTTCCAACCCCATAGGTTATAGCAGAATTGGTTTCACGAATTGGTACTTATGTGAATTTTACCATGGTGACTTATTTTAGGACTGTGCATAGTGAACTTGTATGTACTTCCATGTGTCATGGTTTCACCTTCGGGGTGTGAAAATTTTACCACATAAGTTAAAGTCTGATCCCTCTCTATAACATCTTGAGAAATTTCATTTGGACATTCATAGCTCTAGATATAGCAATTATCCCTAGGTCACCTATTTAAGGCTGAATCCTGGGAGAGGTTGGAACCCTTCTTTGGAGGAATTTATCTCCTAGATTATAGCGAATATGAGGCTGAAAATTTTACAAAGTGTAAATATAGATTTCATATTCATCCTATAAAAGTTTCATCTCCTCGTCCTTCTCTAATATCAAAATATAGATAAAGTACCAACATAACTAGTTTTAGTCTTCTAGGGTTTTCAAGCATGACACCCTAATCTTCAATAGTTGTAGTTGTAGTAGTGTTTCGGCTGCAAAAAGACTTATTTCAATGTATATATGATACCATGTTAATTTTTAATGGTTATATCATATCTTATAACATTTATCATCATAACAATACAACCATAAGAAAAAGGATCACTGAAAGATAAACATTAGAGGAAATTTCAACTCAAAATGGGCCTCCTAAAATGAACTAATAAAATAATAGTTAAAATAATAAAATAATATTTATTAATTTTGGAGGAAGAAAAGAAAAAACTACTTTTTTGTTTGTATTTTTGACATATCTCCTCGTGTTTTTACTCAAATTTCGATCGGGAGAGCTCATTGGATGCGGAATTAAATTTCGCATCCAACGAGTACCCACTCGGCATACTTTTGACGGACCCCGCTACCCCAAAAACAAGAAATACCTGAAAAAATGGAATGATGACATCATCATTCCATTTTTTTCATGTATTTCTTGTTTTTGGGGTAGCGGGGTCCGTCAAAAGTATGCCGATTGGGTACTCGTTGGATGCGTAATTAAATTCTGCATCCAATGAGATCTCCCGATCGAAATTTGAGTAAAAACACGGGGAGATATGTCAAAAATACAAACAAAAAAGTAGTTTTTTTTATGATACCTATCCCCAAATTTATATTAAAAAAATGTTTAAGACCTATACGGTATTTCAAATTTAAAGCAATTTCATTGGCTAACACATGATGACATGGAATTTGAATAAAAGTTAAAAGGCCCATTTTGAGTTGAAATTTCCTCTAATGCAAGCACAACCACACAAAAGAACACATAGATTTATCCTAGGAAACCATCATGGGGAAGAAAACCCAGCAAAAATTCCTCTGTATAAGATGTATAAAATTTACAACACAAGACCCCATATAGGTGCACCTATCTCCAACAGATTTCTCTCTCTCTCTCCTATTCCCTATACACAAGTGAGTGTGTGTTCAAATGAGGAACACGTCTCCTTTATTTATACTATTTTCGTCACTTGAATTTTAACCTAAAACGTTGGCCCCACTTAAATAACTGGGCTGAATTCACTTAGGAAGACTCAATACTATATTATATTAAATTCATTATGGTACTATTGAACTAAATTACAATGGACGGTTTACATCATGACTCTATGTTGACCAATTACAATAGTAATACCCCGACGAAGGAATAATAACATCTCCCTTGGGTTACATCAGTAAAATAAATTTCAAATATCCTTTGAAGTTGCAATATTCAACACTTAGCCTCTTTTGTCTCTAGATCACATTCAAGCTCTTTTGATCACTTGAATGTTTCCTCTGCATGGAAAGTAACATCTCGACTAACCTAAACATGTCTCTCACTAGGTACATATATTCTGAATCCCTTGTAGGTCTCACTATAGACCACAAAAATTTCTCTTCTTTCCATAAGTTTCCATCTTGGTTCTCTTTTCTTTTGGTATGAAAATATACACAAGACATCCAAATATCCGAATATGTGAAATGTCTGGTTTTTCACGAGTGAACACATATTTAGGTGTTTTCTTATCAATAACTGCATGTGGACTTCTGTTCTATATGTACATTATTGTACTAGTGGATTCTTCCCACAAATAAGTAGATAGTTCTTGATAATGTAACATGTGTTTTTCAACCTCACAAATAGTTCTTTTCTTTCTCTCTGTAACCCCATTCTATTGTGGGTTGCAAGGAACTATTAACTGTCTACATATCCTTGCATCACTACAAAACTCATTAAAAACATTTGATTCAAATTATCCACTGTTATCATACCTTAGGGAACATATATGCCTACTTTTTTGATTCTCTACTAAGGATTTATATTCTTGAAATTTACTGAATTTTTCATGGTTGGTTTCCATGAAATCAATCTAGGTCTTATGAGAGAAATTATCAATGAACAATACATAGTAAAGGTGTCCATTGAGCGAAGGGTATAACATGGGTCCACACAAATATGAGTGCAGTAAATATAAGATGCATTTATATCTATTATGGCTTCTAGGAGACTTATTTTTAACATTCTTTCCTAAAGCACAATCCCAACAGAAATTATCATGCAAAAAATCAAAACTAAGCATACCTTTCACCATTCGCTGCAAACCTGGGAGAGATATGAAGTTGAGGTGTCCAAGTATCCTATGCCAAATATTGCATGGGATGATAGTATGATGCACCATGGATGAAATATAATTTCTATGGACCTTGTAAAGTCCTCCC
This sequence comes from Pseudotsuga menziesii, assembly GCA_001517045.1. NCBI lineage: Eukaryota > Viridiplantae > Streptophyta > Pinopsida > Pinales > Pinaceae > Pseudotsuga > Pseudotsuga menziesii. The sequence goes on along the minus strand of LPNX010198262.1, from coordinate 378,907 downwards.
TCTCAAACTACAATGATAGTAGAAGTATCAATGTTTTGGTTCTTCGGCCATAAGTAACCTTCATTCTCCATGAAGATGACTCAGAATCCCTTATCTTCAAGGACTGAAACATAGAGTAAGTTATTATTTAATAAAGGGACATAAATTATGTCCTCCACATGTCATGTCTCCTGAAACTTAGTTGGAAGGAGGCGGTTCCAACTCCTTGGATCGAATATGTGGAATTGTCTCCTAATTCTACCATGCATGCAAACTGTTTCTCTTTTATGTTGTAGATTGTGCCCTTGAATCCTAGCATGTTCTTGGAAGCACCATTGTCAATCAGCCATGTATACTTTCTTGTGGTGAGAAATTCATACAAACCAGAGACAAGATAATACTCCCTTCGTGTCTCTTTCTCCTCGGGTGCATCTTTCTTAGAAGTTTCTTCTACGACGGTGGAAGCATGAAATCTTCCTTCTCTTATTTTCCTTGTATGGAAATTCCATGCAAATTGGTCCAAATTTTGACAATAATAACATAGAAGCTTTGATTTGTCATAATATTTATTCATCTCTTTCTTCTTGGCACAAAATAACTTCTTGGGAGTGAATGGCTTCCTCCCTTTCTTGGTTCTTACCATGAGGGAAATATTCTCCTCCTTAGTGCATGATGTCTTGCTTTGTATGAGCCCCTCTTCTTGGATGCAATAATGCCAAAGTATTTCAAAGTTGGGTTTCTATTCTCTTCCATTTACTGCATACATGAAGGTCTCCCACGAGGAAGGGATTCCATCGATAGTGGTTTGAAGAAGGTCATCCTCATCCGTCTCTATCCGGATTCTTTCTAGTTGATCCTTCACTTGCGAAATATTTGAGAAAAAGGAAGCTACAGTCTTATCTCTTTCCATATTCATGTTGCACAACTTGTTCTTTAAGGCCCTCTTTTGAGTAGGATCCTTCTTCTCATACAAGTTTGTGAGTGTGTCAAAAACTCCTTTTCCGTATTCAATGGTGTGATCATTGACATGAGTTTGTACTTCACAGAGTCACATATGATCCTTCTTTCCTTTTCTTGATTCTTCTTGTAATTCATTCTTCTTGCATTGGTAGTGGGCTCTTTGATCACAATGGTCACAAAGGAATCAATATCATGCTATTCAAGAATGTTAATCACCCTCTCCTTCCATGTGTTGAAGTTTTATGTGCCTTCAATTTGGTCTTCTGGTTGGACGTAGATTGATTCCATTGCTTCAAGCTCTTGATCAATATTTCAAGATATGATATTTCAAGATATGCAGAGTTTTAGAATGTTTGCACAAAACTAAGATCTTGCATGCGCTTTCTCTGATACCATGTCAATGTTTGAGAAAAAAACTAATATTCTTGAACTTCAAAACTTTTGATAGTTAACTACATCATATGTTAATATCATAAACAATTCAATCACATAAATCATTCAATTCATAAGACACAAGATGTACCCTGGGAAAACCCTCCAAAATCATAGGATGAAAAACCAAACAATCCTTTGAGTATGATATATAATTACAGAGAATGATTTTTAATACATGAGAATATTGCTTGATAATAGATATGAATGCAAAAATAGAGAATAAAGAACATCAAGAACTTTGTATATGGGTTTCCAAGTGCATAACACTTTAATAACAATCTTAAAATCATAAAAAAGAGAAGGTAGTGAATGATTGCATGATTTTGGTGCACTGTGAATACTATGGGCACCAAAATTACTTTACGACATCAAAAACTACCACTTTCCTTGAATTGGTTCCAAAATTTCACCTCATATTCTCTCCCATGTAGAAGATGTGTTCCTTCCTTCTTTCAATGAGTGTTAACTGTCTTTAACTAAATGTGAACTGACTGAACTGAATGTGAATTGATTGAACTGAACTCAATCATCAACTGAATTCTTGACTATTGGTTAGGATTTTAACTGAATGTATTTATTGCTTCACAATCAGTTCCATCCACGAACAAAAACTTTGAATAAATAAAGGAGTCTATTCCTTATTTAGTTGAAACTTGTTTTTCCACAACTGAGACTTAACTGATGTCTTTACAATTCGATTTCAATGAAGGTATAACATGGGAAATTCAAATTGTTACTATTTCTCTATGATTATCTCATTTATCATTAATTAAATACTACATGGTCCATATATGTATTAATTAATTAACCATATGATCATATCATACTCAGGATAATTGTTCCATACTAATGATCACATGTGTTACTCCGGGTCATATAGTCATATGTTAAAGTAATTCACTCTAGGGGTATCTAATCCCTAGAGGGGACTTATAGAAACTAGTGACCATGAATAGAAATACATCACATAGCATATTCACATGAATTGATACAACACAAGTCTATAGTCTTGATACAACACAATACCAGTCTTGATACAACACAAGACTCCAATCTTGATACAACAAAATATTATGACCTTGATACAACAAAATATCATGTTCTTGATAAAACACAAGATCAAAATACATGCATCTTTCATTAATGGGACTTTATACAACACAATTTCCTATCTTGATACAACACGAGCTTCCTTAACTTACTACAACGTAAGTTCCTAACTTAATACAACACAAGTCTCTTAACTTGATACGACACACATTTCTGAACTTGATAAAGCAACATTTCCAGACGTGATACAACACAAGTCTCTTGGAGAATGAATCCTGATGTTGTACATTTAATATTTTTGGGGTAATACATTTGATTGTCATAGGTTAAATCTCCACCTTGGATTCCACTGTCTTCAAGTCATGCAATTAAGTGAATTGGGAGTTCTAAATTCATTTACAATAATCTAAATCTTAGAATATGATAACTCGATGATGTTTCTATTTCTATGGAAGTATATTTGAGAATGAGGGAATTATGAAAGGAGCCAAGACCCACAAAAATGAGCTCTTGCAAATTATTGTAGTGTTGCCATTTTCTTCCTCTACCTCGAGGAGGAACATATATTGCATTTAAGCCTCTTGAACATTTACCATTACTAAATTATCATAGACCTGGATAGTTGGATTTGAAATTGATGTGTGGAGCGACTTGTCAAATCTATTCCTGCAAAAAAAGCTTCGAAATATCTCATATTAATTCATGTGGAAGAAGTATTGGTACTATCTGTATGGATTGTCGCCACAATTTGTAGGGCATTATGCCTTAAGGTTTAACAGCTTTATTTGTTGGAATGTATCTAGAGAAGTAGATAGATGTTAAGTGTCCAAATCTGGGTATTATATCTTTAGTGGTGTTGTCACTTATTCCGATTAAATTGGGTGTGGAATTTAAATGCCAAGAAAGGTGTATTTTAAAAACATATCAGGTTACAAATAACATAACTCAACAATCGTCATTTTTGGAGGGATATTATAATATTTTTTCAGCTTGGGAGTTCCCATATAGATTTTCCTAATTTTTCTCTCCATAACCCTATACTCATGTATGTTTTCTCAGATCCATAGACTACCCTTTCATCCCTCTCTTTTAAATTTTGGAGATCATGTGGCAATTTCAGTTAGTTCTCTATCAGGGTATCTAAGTTTGCAGTTCCATAAATATCATTTGAATTACTGCGACAAATATCCATAATGCTTGATTCAACCTCATCATCAAACTCAGCTGCCGATTCTTTCTTTTTGGCATGTTGACTATTCATACCTACAGAAAAAATTAGAACTGTACACCTAACTCATAAAGGTACAACCTCTCCTCTAAACATTCATGTTATATTTAGATAAACAGAGCCATGCATTCATTTATTTGATATTTTATGCAACATACTTGAAAGATATACCTTCCAATTATGAATATGCAAATAGAAATAATGAGTAATATAATATCAACATGTGTACATTGACATTTTTCTGAAGAAAATTAATCCATAGGATTAATGTAATTTTCCCACAACCCTGATTGGGAACAAATGAAAGTAACCTTATTCATTGGTTTGCGCACTCGATACCATCTCTTAAATTCTATGATTGATATACAAATAGGGGAATAACCATTGATGTTGCATGATCCAACCCCACATTCAACAGCCTCACCAGTTCTTCTCTTGTAATATCCAATGGAGGACACATAGGATGAGAAGGCGCAAACCTCCAACTCTAACCAACACAACTACTAGGAAAGACCCTAAACCACACTAATATTGGAAATAGCCTCATATTCACATAGTACATGGTGTTCGGGAATTTAATTTATGCAAATAGGTAGTGCCTTTGATGCCTATATGAATCAATTTTATGAAGAGCATTGTCTAAGCTACTCCTTTCTTAACTGTTTGACATACAGAAAGGAAGCCCACCCTTTTTTGATAGATTGATATGTGGGGGATTAAGATGTGAGTGATGGTGAAAATGTTATACTAAGATCTTATGATTGAAACAAATTCCTAAACACATGGAAAATAAAAGGATCTGTGAGTATCCAATGTGTACCCTCAATGATTGACAATTTCACCACCTTTTCATATAGTTATTTCAATAAAAAATATTAATTCTTAAAAGAGAATTTTCAACAATTTTATTAATGACCATAGAAATGAAAAGAAAGGAATATTGGAATTCAATTCATATTTTTTTAACTAACATGTCAAACAAATCAATGCCATGGTGGCAAGTCATCTTTATCTTATTAGAGTATTATCTCATATTTATTAGCCTTGGATTATTAGATATTAGTCTTGGCGATTATATTATCACATGATATGATAAAAGTATATCTCAGCTTCTATTAAGAGTTGAGATAGTTGAGAGGGTTCAAATTCCTTGAGCTGCAAACCATTTTTATAGTAGGAAAGTTTTGCACCTAAAGGAATTTTATCCCTCTTAGAGTTATATTAATCTTTAGTGGTTCCAAGTCCATAAAACAATGTTGGTTAAAAACCAAAATTACCACATTGAAATCATTTCATCCAATATTTAAAATAGAAAAATATTTTTAGGATCGAAAATGGTGATTTGTAATGAAATAATAATTTTCAGTGAAACGCATTACGAATTTCATATATATTATAGAGTGGTCAATCTCAATGTCTTCTTATGCTCTTCTTAAAGCCACTCAACCCGACTTTACCATGCTCTCATATCCATCATATGAAAAAGGAAGCTGAATTCAAACACCATTCATGCCAAGAACTCAAAAGATTGATGTAAACATGAGAACATATCTTTCTTTATTTCCAATATTTATAGTTTCTTTCTCCAATGTTAATTCTTGCGAATTATCTATTTTCAAACCCCAAGAAAGTTTCAATAGAAGTTTCCCTCATCTACATCATTGTAACATTTTCATTTATGAAATTTAATGAAGAATGATGCTAATCCCTTAATGATGACACATTACCCCATTACCCCCTATATTGTGGGGCATTACATAGTATTTATGTCAGATTGGGTCTATTAGTTGTTATTATACACCTTTGTCTCCTATATATAGGAATGAAATATTCTCATTTTAGTCATAATTGCATATTGTATTGTCTTGGGTAAACAACTACATTCTGTAAGGACGTTCCTCCATCGAAGAGGATTGTTATTTATCTCTATTATTCATTACTAATTCTTGGATTACTCTCTTTTGGTCTATTTCTTCTATTTTTATGTTATTTTTGGGACTTGGTTGCATAACATTTGGTATCGGGGCTCTTTCCTCGGGACTGGATTCTGCAAACACAGTCATATTGGAATATTCACTACAATGTTTTTTCTACAATGATTTAGAGGTCAAGGTTAAAAACCCACTTCTAAACCATGCTTAATCAGCTCTAGTCTGAAATTTAGATTCCAATACATTACAATTTCATAGATAATTGCGGAGAAAACTAGGGTTTTTTAGTAATCCAAAATCTACTCTAAAATAGATGTTCTATGGAAAAATTTCACATCTGAGGAATTTGAGATCCAAATTGAGTGATACCAATTGCATCCAAAATAAGAAAAAATAGGGTATTTTTGGTAGAATGGTAGGGCATATCATAGAAGTTTTCTATTCCAGATAGACCCAAAATAAGAAGCTTTGGGATATTTGTAATAACTTGTTTTTGGAACATCCAAATTAGGCCAGACCCATGCCATTGGAAACTATACAAATCAGGGTACCATAGGACAAAGTTTCAAACCCAGAGAAGTCAAAATTAAAATTTTACTTTAGTTACAAATCGACCATAAAATAGTTTTCTAATCAGGGTTTGAAAAAGGTACATCATTTTGCATTTGAATAGATTTGAGTAGAAGGATCAATTTGTGGTAAACCCTAGGGTGTGATATATATTTATTGCTCAAAATTTCACCAAAAGGAAGTGGAAATAATCACACTCCACTCAAAACCCCAAAGGATTCATCCCTAACATATGATGAAATGGAATACATATCTTTTAGAGTGTCCAAGTTAGAAGATATGATTAAAGGAAATGTGAAAATTGATGACTTAGTTAAATTGGAAAAGAAGACGGCTGGTAAAAAGGATCTCAAAGGGATGGCTAGAAAAGAATATCTTCAAGACTTGACGGAATTTATGAAGGATATAAAAATAGTTTTATTCCATATGTATCTACTCAGTAGGAAAAAGAGTACTTATTCCAGTCATGTCTAGAGAAAATTGAAAAATAATTGGAGAGTAGGAAGTTGGAGTCATCAAAATTTGATGATTCACTACAATATCATGGGTTCAATTCAAGTCCAAGGAACTACTTTATCCCCAAGATTGACATGAGAAAGTAACATGGAAAGAATCCAATCACATGGATTTTTCAGATGGAGCAATTTTTTTATCTACACCAGGTGCCCACTTTGTAAAAGGTAACTATTGCATCCTTATATTTAGAACCTGATCAATTTGAATGGTACCAATGGATTTGTGACTGCAAAAAGGACTCTAATATCTCCTAGTATATATTCACATAAGAGTTTATTGCACATCATGGGGATATAAATAACAACACCTTCTTTATACAATTGGTAAATATCAAGCAAAAAGGTTGAGTTATTGAGCACATTAGGAAATTTCAGCAATTAATTCTTAGAGTGAAGAATATTTCAGAAGATAATTTGTTAGATCTCTTGATTGGAACCTTAAAAGATAACATTAAACATGAGGCGTGTCTCTTTGAACCATCATCCCTAGAAAATGTTTTCATGATGGAAATGAAGGTTGAATGTAAAAATATGGCAATGACTACTAGAAAGGCCTTCTCCAACACATACAGAGAAAATAATGTCCATTCTTCTAAACCTCCACAAAGGTTGAAACCCCAACAACTAGATGAAATAAGAGAAAAATGATTATGCTTTAATTATGACTGGAAGTATAGTAAGGGACATAAGTGTCGCGAGAAGAAATTATTCTACATTTATTGCGAAGAGGAAGAACCAAAAGAAGACAAAGCATATCAAGAAGAGGGGACTTCAGAAGAAATTACTCCCACAATATCTTGTCATGCATTGGTTGGAATTAACACTCCTCAAACTCCCAAGATCAAAGGATACAAATTAGAGGAAATTTCAACTCAAAATGGGTCTCATAAGGAAAATTAATAAAATAATAGTTAAAGTAATAAAATAATATTTATTAATTTTGGAGGAAGAAAAGAAAAAACTACTTCTTTGTTCGTATTTTCGACATATCTCCCTGTGTTTTTACTCAAATTTCGATTGGAAGAGCTTGTTGGATGCATAATTAAATTTTGCATCCAAGGAGTACCTAGATGGCATACATTTTACGAGCCCCACTACCCCAAAAATAAGAAATACCTAAAAAATGTGATGATGATGTCATCATCACATTTTTTCAGGTATTTCTTTTTTTTGGGGGAGTGGGACCCATCAAAAGTATGCTGAGTGGGTACTCGTTGGATGCGGAATTTAATTCCGCATCTGATGAGCTCTTCTGATCGAAGTTTGAGTAAACACACAGGGATATATGTCGAAAATACGAACAAAAAAAGTAGTTTTTTTTATGATACCTATCCCCAAATTTATATTAAAAATTTGTTTAAGAGGTGCTCCCTTCTTGAATTTTAAAGAATTTTGAATGGCTAATACATGATGACATGGAATTTGTATTATTTTTGGAAGGCCCATTTTAAATTGAAATTTCCTCTAATGTCAAAAAGAAGAATTTAGCAATATTAATTGATTCTGGTAGTACTTATAATTACATTCACTATAAATTAGCCAAACTTCTTAATTGCTTTGTATATCCAACACCATAGTTTCAAGTTATGATTGCATATTGAGGAAGTATGAATTGCTCAGGGAAATGCCATAATATCCATCTTTCTATAGGGGGATATGAATTTAATAGTCCAATGATTTCTATCCCAATGGGTGGGGTTGATGTTGTATTAGGTGTCCAATGGTTACAATCATTGGGAACAATGTATTTTCATTCTCAAAATAATTTCATGAAATTTTCATGGGAAGGAAAATAGTATGAGTTAAATGGTATCATAGGAAAAATAAGCAAGGTGATAATCTCTAATGGTATGAAAAAGTTGTTGAAAAAGGGATATCAAGGTGTAGTTGCACAATTATTCTCATTAGATGTTCAAACCTCAAACTTCCCTATCTCCCCAGATCTCCAAAGGGTCATTAATAATCATTCCAATGTATTTGAATATATCCCCAAAGGTATTCCACCTATTCGAGAATTTGATCATGCTATCCACTTATCTCCAGGAAGTGTTTCTCCTAACATCAGGAATTACATATATCCATCTATCCAGAAGAGTGAAATTGAGCATATGGTTGCTGCAATGTTAGAGGCTAGCATAAGTATGCCTAACCAAATTTCTTACTCTGCACCAGTAGTAATGGTACCTAATCCAAATGGATCATGGAATATTTTTCCTGATTATAGAGAGCTCAACAAGATCATCAGTAAATATAAGTTTCACATTCCTGTCATTGATGTATTGTTAGATGAATTGAATCAAGCAGTTGTATTCACAAAGTTGGATCATCCTTCTGGGTATCATCATATTAGAATGAAGGATGAAGAAATCCCCAAAACAACATTCAGAACTCATGAAGGTCACTATGATTTTTTTTTCATTCCATTTTCTCTCACAAATGTGCCTTCCACATTTCAAGGTTTGATGAAATCTATTTTCAAGCCTTTCCTTATAAAATTTGTGCTAATATTCTTTGATGATATACTAATCCATAGGAAGCCTTGGGAATAACATCTTCAACATGTTGACATGGTACTACAACTACTAAAGGAGAAAGAATTATATGCAAATCACTCAAAATGTTTCTTTGGGATAAATGTGGTAGATTATTTGGGTCATATTGTATCTCATGAAGGTGTCAAGGTAGACCCTAACAAAATTAAATCAATGATGGACTAGCCAATTCCCAAAACCCTAAAGAATATTTGAGGATTCTTAGGTATGACAAGGGTACTACTGCATGTTTGATCAAAACTATGGAAGAATAGCAGCTCCTCTAACAACATTATTGAAGAAAGATGCATTTTCTTGGGCTCCAGAGGAAACTTAATATTTTCAACAACTCAAAGAGGCAATGCATAAAACTCATGTTTTGGTGACACCATAATTCGAAAAAAACTTTACTGTGGAAAGTGATGGAGTTAGGAAATGGAATTGGAGTTGTACTAATGCAAGAAGGACACCCTCTTTCTTTCACAAGTCATCCAATAAAGGGAAAGAAATTTAAAAATCATATTTATGAGAAGGAAATGTTGGCAATACTACATGCCTTAAAGCAATGGCACCCCTAGCTTATGGGGGGGCATTTCAACGTTAAAACTAATCATGACAGCCTTAAATACTTCTTGGAATGAAGGCTATCTTTAGAATAGCAACAAAAATGGGTGACAATAATGTTAGGATATGACTTTGAAATCATCTACAAAAAGGGGAAGCAAAATGTTGTCACAGATGCACTCTCCAAGAAACATGAGTATGTTGAAGCATTACTATTTGCTATCTCGCTCATCCAACCATATTGGATAGTCGAAGCAAGGGATGAATTGAAAAATGATGAAGAAATATGGACATTCATTCAAAATGTGCAGCAGGATCCCAGTGCCTCGAATACATTTAGGTGGGAATATGACTTGCTACGGTACAAGGATCACCTATATCTTGGTAAGATTTCCCACCTCAAGCAAAAAATACTTTTTGAATTCCACTCCTCATTGATAGGAGGGAACTCAGGTTTCTTAAAAACCTACCACAGGGTAAAGAAATAATTTTTTTGGGATGGTCTTAAAACTTATGTTAAAAAAATTGTGAAAGAATTTTTGATTTTCCAATGAAATAAAGTGGAAACAATCAAGACACCAGGTTTCCTACAACCACTTTCCATTCCAGGCCAAAGGTGGATAGAGGTCTCGATGTATTTTATCACAAGTCTACGAAAGTCAGAAGGAAAGAGTGTCATCATGGTGGTTGTTGATAGACTTATAAATATTCACACTTATGTGCACTATATCACTCCTTCAAAGAAAAAAAATTCGGCAATTCTTTTATGGAGACAGTCCAAAAACTACATGGTATTCCAAATATTATAGTATGTGATAGGGTTTCCATTTTCACTGGAAACTTTTGGACTGAATTATTTTCTTATTTGGGTACTCAATTGGATCATAGATCATCTTATCATTCTCAATATGATGGACAAACATAGATCATAAACAAATGTTTTGGAAGGGTATCTTTGATGTTTTGCAGCTTATAAACAAACATAATGGGTCAAGTGGTTAACCTTGGTAGAATGGTGGTATAACACGTCTTTCCATACATCATCCAAAATTACCTCATTTATGGAACTTTATGGCTATCATCAGCCATCCATCACATATTTAGTAAGATACTTCTCTAAGGTTCAAGGATTAGAAGACAACATGAAGCATCAACAAAAATTTCTTCAACTCTTAAAGGACAACCTGAATCTAGCACGAAATCAAATGAAACAACAAGCAAATCAAAATTGCAGTGAACAAAGCTTTAATATGGGGTATTGGGTGTTTTTAAGACTACAACCATACAAACGAGTGTGCCTGAAGAACACCAAAAACAATACTAAATTATCCCCTAAATACTACTGTCCCTACAAGGAAGAACTTACCTGCGGAAGATTCAACATGTGAAGATGAGTTCTAGTATACGATAGCATACCAAACTACTTCAGCATTGAGAAAAACACTTTTTGAAGAGGAGGGTCATGTTAATACCTTAATGATGTCACAATACCCCATATAGTGTAGCGAATTACCCCCATTATTGTGGTGCATTACATATTATTTATGTCAATGTGGGTCTATTAGTTGTTATTATATACCTTTGTCTCCTATATATAGGAAGGAGACATTCTCATTTTAGTCATAATTGTATATTGTATTATCTTGGTTACAAAAGTAAATTGTGTAAGGAGGTTCCTCCCTTGAAGAGGATTGTTATTTATCTCTGTTATTCATTATTAAGGCATGGATTACTCTCTTTTGGTCTATTTATGTTATTCCTGGGACTTGCTTGCATAACAAATGATATATTTTTAACCAGATGATATCATACACCAACATATATCCATGCAAAACCTGGATCTCTCAAGCACTGAAAGGGATCCAATTTCTTGATGTGTAATTATTATAGCCCAAAATGACATTTCTCCATCCGTGATGACTTTTACATGTTTTCGTCGCTTGACGACACTTCATGAAAACTCTTGTTGGACGCTCAAAGTAAACCTATTAATGGAGGAGCCAAATATATAATTTTATAACTCCATTTAACCTCTTCTCTAAATAATTGGAAAGGTATCAAACCAAGGAAAAACTTTCCAAAAGAGACCAACCTATGAAAATTCATAGAAATACCCTAAAAAATAGTTTTTGTGACCCACTCATGAGGTCTCCTAAGGAAACCTGCATTTCACTCTCCCATTTTCTTAAGGAAACCCGCGATTATGTCCTGAAGTGGCTTAAAAAATATTAAAACATGAAAAATATCGAATTTGGAATGGTTTGGGTGGTTTTGGAACTTGTCCTTTGGTTGTAACTGATCCCTATTCAAACCTAATTCTTCAAAACACTATATAAGAGAGGGAGAGGGGTCCATGAAAGGGGACTTAGCCTTTGCATTATTATGTTGGTGGAATTAGGAATCTCACCCCTCCCTACCATTTCCCTATATTCCATATTCTTTTGTTTCAAATCTTGGAGGTTGAGATTCTTGGAGAAGAGAGGCAGGAGATCCATATCAAAGGTTTCATGAGGTGCCTTGCGTGAGGAGAAGGTATATATTGTACTTCTTCCACTTCATAATAAATATTTGATGCTATTCCCTTTCCAAATCAGTGTATGATATGTGAAGTATATCTATTTATGATTACATGTTGATGCTTATCATATTAGGGTTCCATGTTATATTGAATGTTATCTCCTTACATGTAGCCAAATTTGGTTTGAGAAAGGCTGAAGATTCTTTTGTAGGTCTCTTGGATTGAGGAGCAAGAAGAGGGCTAAAGAAATATTGGATAAAAATTTAGTACACAAGGTATGAACCCTTATAACCCTTGAACCTTCTTTATATTTTCTTGCATAACTTTATTCATCAGTATTTATACCCCTAGTATGTTGGTGGCCTCTTAACCCTTAGCCATAGGAACACTTTCTCTAACAAAAGGAATAATGAATTGGCTACAGAGACTTATATTTTTTTGGGTATCCTTTCCTTTTTTTACAGTGTAATTAAGGTTTTGATTCCTTTTGGCGGGTTAGGAGTTACTCTTAGGTATGTTTGAACACCTTCTCTTCCCTTTTAAGGTTGTTTCTGACCTTTTTTAGGCATTCCACCACCCACATGCAGCTGTTACAATGCAAAGTCATGTTTCCTTGATGCACACATGACGTACCTTAAGGAAACCTATGTCTCACTTGCTTCTTGGATTAAGGAAACTCACAAGTTCCCTTTTTCAGTGATTTGTCATCCTTTTTGGACATGTATGGAGTGGTTTTCTCTTGGTTGTGGGTTCCTATTGTGTCCCTTGTTGGTGTATGGCCATTAGGAATTGGTGTCTCTCCTTGAATGTACTCTTTAATTGGTTTTTTACCTCTTTCTGAAGAGGTTGGGTTTTCCTTTTGCTCTTCCCCCCACCTCCTTTCTTGGCATGACCTTTTGGTGCATGGTTCTGATCAAGCTCTGTCAGCAGTCTTAGTATAAACTTAGGAGATTTATGATCTTTCTTTCTTTCATTCTTGTTGGTTAAATACTCCATGCCAAAGTGGTTTTTTTGTTCCCTTATGCAAGTCTCTCTCCCAAGGAAGGTCTAATCTAGATTTAGGGAAGCCCTAGGGCCCATTTGGTGGTTATAGAATAGAAGTCCTTTTGCTTTGTTTACATTATCTGCATGCATTAGTTTAGAGGTTGTTTTTATTTCTCATTTATAAAAAAAATTAAAAAAGAACAAGTATTTTATTTATATACATCTACACTAGGGTTTAGTCTTAGGTGCACTGTCTTTCGAAAATACAAAAATAAATCTTTCTTTTGTGGATTTCATTTTCAATTTTGAAAAGAAAAGAGAAGTACAAGTTTGTATTTTGAATCTCTTTTAGTTTAATCATATTTTTTTTGCTTTCATGTCAAAAAATCATTGGTTTCATTTCCGCTACCTTTGAGTAGTCATTAGCCCTTAAAAGGAATGTTAACATTTAAAATATATTAGTAATATTTTATTTCGAGGGATGACACACACTAGTTTAGGCTAGTGTTTTGGGTTAGGGACATTTTTAACTTCCCAAAACTTTATACTAAAACCTAGTGGCGTTTCTTTCCAGAAATTCAATCTCATAAAGAAAGACATGAGAAATATACTTTAATACAGGATTCAAGCACGAGATCCTGTGCTACTGAGTTGTGGAGATACCCCTCCTATACTTAGTTGAGCATACACCAAAGTTGTTGAAAATTTGGGGACTTACTCAGTACATCCTTCCTGCCCCATGTTGCTTCTAGTATTGTTTGCATTTTTGGATTAGCTACCCTTGCCAATGGCATCGGTTCAACTAACGACTGTTCCAACAGACTTTATTTGTGACTTTGGTATCCTTAGTGTCTATACTTATAGGACTCTACATGGTTTATGGTGGAAGGATATTTCCACTATACCTAGGGAAGGATCGAGAGGAAATCCCTTACATACAATTTGGGAAAATAGTTTGGTGATTCAAGCACTTAGACCCAAGTTGGTGTATTATGGACTGTGAGTAATTGTTCTCCATACTTCACTGGTTAGTTATGGACCCTCATCATCCCAGACTTTCCTTTGGAAGGTGTCCTTGTGTGCCTGGTCTGCATACTTAGTTTTTTTTCTTCTAGTGGTGTTCTCTTTGTGGTGTTGGTTTCTAGTTGAACTCAGACATTGATTTATTATTGAGTCATAAACTATGGCCCGTACACCTGTGAGCACCAAATATGAGACCCCCATGCTAGGGGAATCTTGTGCTTTTCCTTTTACTAGGAATGTTGGTGTTCCTTTGATGACCACTTTGAATCTGCCTGGATTCACCCTAGGGCTACCAGTTTGGTTGTTTTCCACTTTGACTATCCTAAATGATCCTTATTGCTTTGCAAGCAAACACCTTATATCAAGGGAATCAAAACAATGTCTCCCCTTTACCAGTAGCTACCTCTCCTCCTTCTTCTACGTCATGTAGGGAAAATTTTGATACTAGTAACCTGTAGTCTAAAAGGAGTAAAAGAAGGAAGAATAGGAAGAAGACACAAAAGAAAGGGGGAAGTCACCTTGCCTCTAAAGGTCATGTAGGGGGGACCCATCCAACATCTATGAATCATGTTGGACCTAATAACCCATCCTCTAGAATTCATACAGGGGGTACTCACTCAACCTATGCAAGTCATGTTGACCCTAACCACCCATCCTATGGAGGTCATGATGGGGGGACCTATCCAAACTTTGCAATTCATGTTTGACCCAACCACCCAAACTCTGGAAGTCATGCTAGGGGTGCACAGTCAACCTCTACGAGTCTTGTTGACCATCACCACCCAACCTATGGAAGTCATGCTAGAGGAAAACAACTAGCCTCTGCAAGTCATGTTGGACCCCACCAACCAACCTATGGAGGTCATGATGAGGAAAAACAGTCAACCAATGCAAGTCATGTTGACACCATTGAGAAAAAAAACCATGAAAAATTAAATCCCAAGTTCTCTTGTAATATTTGTGAGGGATTCCACCTTACTCATTAGTTCCCTGCCATTGCAGGGTACGCAGGGTATGGTTCGAAGGATATCTTTTTCCTGAACAATTTGTGATTTTTCAACAACCTATTCAAGTGGTTGAACTAATGAAATATTTGGTCAATCCCACTCTTCCTTTGGAGAGTGACCTTTATCAAGTGATTGAATAGATGCCATATTTGGTCAATCCCACTCTTCCCTCAGAGAGTGACCTTCATCAATTGGTTGAATCGATGCCATCTTCTATCAATCCCACTCTTCCTTTGCAGAGTGAACCATTAGCTAGTCATGTTTTCTTCACTTTTAGTTCATAAATTTTTGGACAAGGGGGAACTGAATTCACTTCAAATGAATCCCCACCAAGCCCTTATATTGCTTCTTTTAATTGGAATAGCCTAGTTGAGCTATGCCTTCCTTTGGATGCACCTTTCTAAATAAAGGTCCAAATTGGATACTATACAATTTCTCATTGTATTGTACATGAAGGAGCCTCTGTTAGTATTTTATTCACATGTTCTTGGAGAGGCATGTGATCTCCCAACCTTATGTCAATTGATAGTTAGTTACTGAATTTTGATAGAACTAGTCAAGATTTTGGAATTCTTACTCAAACATCTATTACTTTGGGTTGGAAGGTTGTATTTATTGATTTTATGGTAATAGATGACCCCTTGGTCTTTAATATGTTCCTTGATGTGATTATGTTTATTCTATGCAAGTTATGGTGTCAACGCTCTTTCATGTGATGTACTGTCCTCATGTGCTTTTGCCATAGATAATTTCCCATAAATTTATCATTCGACCATTGTAGGCACAAAATATTAATGAGATGATGCAAAAATACATGTGTACTATATGGGATGATCAACTTCCTTTAGATGAAGTCTTCGTAGAGTATTTGATACAGTCTGAACTTCTTATGGATGTTGATTCAATTGTGGTTAAATCCAACCCTGAATCAGTTTTTGAGTTTGATCTGTTTGATGATCGATCCTTCCATGTTTGCATTGTGGAGTATTTAAACTCTCACATTGAACAACAAGTCAGTGATCCTGATGAGTTTGACCTTTCTAATATAATTTTCGACTCCGGTGTTGTTGAGTTTTTTCCTGAAAACCCCATCAACTATGGCAACTTTAGATTTCCTTTTTAGGTTGATCCTACTGATTATAAATCCTTGGGCCTGATCTTTATACAGTCTTCTTTAGTCGATTCTACCTTGACTACACCTTTTTTGGAAGATAACGAAGTTGCAAGTGTTTCTACCAAAGTGACCTGTATCGGACCTTTTATTTTGAATATGATATTGATATTGTTGTTTCTTAGAGACATGATTCTTTTCTTAGAGACATGATTCTTAGTTGGATTCAAAACTTCTTACTCGCCTCACCTTTTTGTTCAAGTTGAAATTTCATTTGCATGTATTCTACTTGCACTTATTTGCTTGTTGTCAGCTTCCACGCTTTTTACTCATTATATAAGACCTCATATCTGATCTCATCATCACTCAGCTTTGTATCATTTTTCCATTGCAACTTGACATATTTTACCTCGAGGAGACATCCCCGATCATCCTTATCTTTCTCATTTTGCTTGCACTATGCTTAGGTCTATTCCTCTCACTTGGAACTAGTTTTGTTTGCCTCTAACACTCATCTCCTCATATTTTGAGCATTCTTCTTGCTTTCCTTTGAGCTCGTTAAAAATAGTAAGGAGGCCATGAGTTGACTTTTTCGGGCTCATTAAAAAATTATGGGAAAGGTATGGAGTTACCTTTACTCTATGGTGTGACTCCCTAAATATGACTAGATTGCCGAGTTCGCTGGTCCTTTCAAACTCATTAAAGGACGTGAAGAAACATCCACATAGGTATAGGTTTATCTCTTTTTTCAGTCCATGTGGATTACTTATGAAAAAAGGAATACTCTAGTCGACTCTGGATATAAGAGTATTTGCTTTATTTTAAATATTTTACACATTAATAGAAAATTCACACGCCAAGGAATTTGATCAAGTGTTTGATATGTTTAAGTTTAATATGAAATAAATATAATATAAATTTTTTTGTTTAAGGAAACATCATTTCCATTTTATTTATTTTCTTATGATAACACATGTTACATAAAATTACACAAATTTATGTGTTACAACATCTCCCACATACTAGGCTATAAAGAACCTCACTAATCTCAGTAATTACATATATATATAACTAAATCATATCATACAAAATGTAATATCATTGAAATCAATGCATCTTAACAATATTATTTGGTCATACTACATTTATCAATGCACACATTTGAAATTATAGGGGTATTAGATCATAACCCAAATATCCATCTAAAGACATAGATCAATAGATCATAGATGTCCCTCGAGCTAAGCAGTACGTCTTAACAATACTAAAAATGAACATTCCTAACATTAAAGCTACACAACAAACTTTGATTATTGAATTGCCACATTGTCATATTAGATGCCAATATATAGTCAAAATAGGGTTACAACTATTTAACTGTGGTGATTATTTCTAATCATACAACTATGGTAACTAAGTCAAATTAGGGATTTTACTATTTAATTGAATGATTTCATACAAAATGTTTAGAATGGATGGATGGAAAGCATTTTCTAGAAGAGATGGGCCAGCTGTGAGGATTTTGGATCCCACAATGACCTTAGGAATAGATCATAGATGCCATTATACTTGGGTAACTTTGGTTATTATATCTACTAGGGTAACTGAATCAAATTAGTGTTTCAAAATTTTAATTGAATCATGATATAATACCAATGTAATGTCACTAAAATCAATGCATCTTAACAATGATTCAATCCCATTATCAAACCTAGTTGCTCAATCTTTGTTTTTGGCATGTTGAAAATTCATATCTGTAAGAGAAATTATCATTGCACACTTAGGTAGAGTACTTTTAGCACATATATCTACAACCCCACACATAGAAATTAAATTCATGTTATATTTAGATCAAATAAAGACATCCCTGAATTTATTTGATATTTTATGCAAAATACTTTGAAGATAAACCTATCATTTAGGAATATGAAAATAATAACAGTGGGTAATATAATACCATAATGTGTACCTTGACAATTTTATTTAAGCAAACAGAAATCCCCAGGATTAATGTGATTGTCTCGGGACTATGATTTGTAACATATGCAAGTAACACAATTCACTGGATGGGTATTACAATGAACTAATATGCTAATTTGGAAAGTGTTCTCTATGGGAAGGATGGAGAAACCTTGAAATGCATAATTGAACTGTTAGAAAGCCAATAAGTCTGCAAGAATATGGAAAACAAGCTTGTAGTTCGATGAAAATAAAATATTGGAATAAGGAGAAGTAGTCAAATGAGAAGCAAAAATACTAGAGAAATATTTAGTAAGTATTTTAAATAGGAATGGTCTCCATACCTCCCATATAGATTAGATGAAAATCATGCTAATTTACTTACTTCCTATTCATTGTGTTCACTATGAGTGTGAATTGAGACAAGCATTCATCAGTCAATGAACCAACTCTTACCTAGTAGTGTAAGGATGATTGAAGGAATATTGAGGAATGGTAAATGCATTGTCTGAATTTCATGTGCTGATAGGCCAGAGTCCAAGTCTTACACAATTATTGATAGAATAACTACCCCTCCACCAAAACTTGTACCTAATCCAGATAAATTATATCATATCTAGTGTAGCCCCTCTGGGCATGTTTCTTGAGATATTTCAAATTGAATAAATACATAAATAAGAGGTCAACTCACAAATTAGATCCTACATGAAAACAAAAATGTGAAAAATGAACATAAGTCATATGGGGAAAATAAAAGATAATTCTTATCCATACAAGAGGTGAAAGCCACTAGCCATGTCGATGTAGAATACCAAATAGTAAGAGGAAGTGAAAAATGAGGACTGTGTATCCAAACAATATTTAGAGAACAATTGAAAGAATCCCTATGATACCAATGTGTAAACTCTACCAAAATGAAACCACAACAAAAAATCTTACAGATATATGTAAAGTAGTGGAATTAAAAATGTGACATAGTTATCAACCTACGATTCTAAATCCATAGAAGCTCAAATGACTTGTTCTCTGGGAAAATGAACTAGTTGGAAGCATATCTTCAAAATGGAAAGGGAGAAAAAAATTCTAGAGAAGCAAACTATACAGAAGATTATAAACATGCCAACTGGACTTCTTATCCTTGAATTGTGATAAGATACTATTGCATGTTATTCTAATATTTAATCTCTTCAATATGATCATAGTATGGAAGCAAACCTGTGTTTTGTTTTTTATTGAATTTTTTTTATAAGTTAAGGTGACATTTTCTAATAATGAAAAATATTGTAAATAGGTACTTTGGTCTTGAAAGGAGTTGATCTAGCAGTACCCATTCCTGTAAAGAGATTCAACAATTAATTTCCAAAGTAATTCTTAGTATTTATAATATGTTACTAAAGTTTTTTGAATATTCCTAGATAATTCCTTGGAAATTATGAAAACTTCTCTCAAGGTATTCGTAAATAATCTTGAATTATTCCAAATAGTTTGTTTTTTATTATTATTTATTAAATTAAGATATAAATAAATAAATAAATTCCATCCTTTGAAAGTTCAATTCGTAGGATGTGTTACAATTGTTATAGCTGATTTTACAACACTTGGTTGATCACATATTTATGGCCTTCCCTATCCCTCTGCAGAATATTTGGACCCCATGGACTTATATTATACTTTGGTGTTCCCATATTATCCCCAAAAATCACTTTTTTATACCTATATGCGACTTTTAAAGACATACTCGCGTGTATATGCATCTTTTTATGTCAAACCCACATACATTGGGATGTGTGCATAAAGACAAATATTTTTGTAGTTTTCCTCATATGAGTCTGGATATCTTAACTCTTGGACTTCCATATGCCTTGAGAATGCTCAGACTCGACCCTCCATTACCTCTTTGGAGTGCTATATATTGAGCCTCTTGGATACATTGAAGAGTAAGGACACTATAGTCCATTGTGGCCTCATTTTGCTTATACTTGAGTCTGCATCCCTTTGTCCCTTTGGAGCACATAGTGTTCTTCCCAAGCTTTCCTTTTCTTTGTGATATTTCTCTCGAGAGATGGAGGATTGAAGTTGTGGAGGCCCAGGTGGAGGACTCGGTTTCTCCAGTTCATAGATGTGCCGACAGAGTTTGTCACTATTGTATCTCTGTTTTATTAATAGAGATACATTTTCCTATCCAGTACATGTGCATTTTAAATATGAATATTGAATCCATGGATGTATTTAATTGCTTATACATTATTGATTATATATGCTAGTGTAGGTCTAACACATCATTATCTATCATTCTTACTTTGTTTGTTGTTGTTGAGAGTGAATTTGGAATACAAGTGTGATTGGAAAATTGCAATGGGTATCTACTTCAACCGCTTGGAATAACGTACGATTTTATATCCCTTAGTGTTAAATTATTTTACTGCTCTTGTATATTGGAAAGGATTGATTTCTGGTGTCATACTATCTGTTGTGGTACCCCCAAGCCATAGGAAGTTTCTCTCTGTAATAGAATTGGCGACTCCACTAGGGAGGTTCCTAGTTGTTTTTTCTTTGGGGATTGGGTATACAATGTATTTGAATTGCTCTTTATTTCTCCGTTTCTATGTCGGGTATGGAGGTATGTTCACCCAGTAGTGTCATGTAGGATTAATTTGACCTTGGAGTATCATTTTTCCCTCTTTTTATTAATGTATGCAAGTATTTGCTTCACCATCTCATATACACACAGTTTTCTCTTGAATTCTCACGTATGTATGCAGGTTTACTATGAACAGTCATGCATGCTTTTGTTTTGAGATTTATTTGGAGGATTAAGTGTTGCTGGGTGAGTTTTGATGATTCCTAAGTCTTCTTGGGTGCTGTTGGTGTCTATCTACAGCCTCTATTTCTGACCAAAGACCCTTTTTGATTTATTTTTAATTAGATTTTGTTCTTGTCATTCATTTCTTCCTTTTTTTGTTTTGGGATTAGTGCATTATATTTATTTTATCTTGGTGCCTTTATTGGCTGCTGTCTATGAGTGGTTGTAGGGTCTGAGAGTGGTAGATTCTTTTTGCTTCTTTTACATCTCATTTATTTCAAAAAATAAAAAAATATTTTTCTTTTGCATATGAATTTTTGCATTTTGCACTTGCATGGTACTTGCATTAGGTTTCCTTACTGAAATTATAGTCAGGTTTTCATTTAGGAATGATTTCATTTTAATTTGAAGGAAAAACTTGCATCTAATGTAGTGGCATACCCCCTTTTTCATTCGAAAAAATTGCACTTGGCATTGTTTTTTAGGTGTGCACATTTATTTCACTGCTGAGTCATAATATCATTAGTTGCACGACCATTTCCCTTTGAGTAATCACAACCATTTAAATAAACGCTTAACTAAAATGAATTACACATTTTTATTTTATAGGGTTTACAACAAGATTAGGTTCTAGAGTCTTGGAATAGTTCATTGTGAGTTAATTCTCCAAGACAACTAAAGAAAACAAGTAGGTGTCTATCCAAGTGAGAGAGAGAAATATTTGGTATAATTAGTGTTTCTTAGGACTATCCTCTTACACAGGAGTTAAGCACGAAGTAGTGTACACGATTGTGATTGGAGTAGCCCTTGGTCACTTTCTGTGAGTGACAAAGATATTTCAGGATCGCATTTGTATCAGGGGGATTTTGAGGTACCGGTTGGTGCTTTCGAGCTTCGTGCTTTGCTACCCTGTCCATACAGTCGATCCCACCTATGATTGTCTTCCTAAGCATTGGTTGTATTGGGGTGACCCTAGTTTCCTTACCTAGGTATCGCAGGGGGTACTTGCCAAGTAGGGGTCAGACAACACAATTGCTTTATGTGTTGAAGTTGAGGGCCACTATAATTGGTTAATGTACCTCTTCTTGTAGTGTATGGGAGTCTCAAGCCTCTCCTAGGAGAGACACACCTGCTGCATTCGAGAGATCACATATCCTCCCCTTGATTTGCTTGTTTTTTTTGTTGTATATTTTCTTAGGAGTGTGCTTTGTGTACACTAGATTTATTAGGGTTGCATAGTTAGGTTGATTCTTTATATTTTATTGAGTCATATTGGATTCAGGTGTGGCACCCCACTATTCTCATCATTTAGCAGGTCTTCTTCCTTCTACGTCTCCTCCTCCTTTGGGAGAGAGAACCAGACATTCTGAGAAGACTGATACTCACTTTGAGCCACACACAAATATGAACATGAGTTACCATGAGTCTAAGATCCGAGAGCATCCCTCTTATCCACCTACCATGTGGGAGTTTGAACCTTCAAGTATGTATGGGACTCTGGTAGGGTCCAGCCACCCTATGGCTAGGACATCACATGATGATTTATCACAATTTCCATACTATATAAACACATACCGCCGGTATTGGTCACATAATACGAGAGGTGAGACCCACCATGAACCCACTAGCACTAGAACATTTAGGTATGGCATGCCAGACCTTCCCGAGACTGGTCTGAAACCCAATGTCAAATCGGGTGTTGACCCTGGTGCTGCACCTGGGGCACTTACATTCCTTTCCAAGAGGAGAGGTTTAATAGTAGTATTCATATTGCACCTTCCATCCTTGCGGTGGGAGTACCTTCACACACTCACCCTAGGCCTGGTACTAGTGTTCGTGTTCGTAGAGCTGGAAGTAGACATGTGAATATTGGGGGCACAAGTTACATCCCTTCCCATGTTCAATCGTCTTCAACATCGGTTCCTTGAAATGCATTTTTGAAGACACATCCTCCTCGTAACTCACATGATCCTTCAGGTTGGATTTATACCATTATCCATGTTCGTCCCATGTATGCTCACACCTTAGTGTCATAAGGCTATGTGCCTTCTTATGTGTCAATAGGGTATGTACCATTTTATGGAGTGTCTTATGGACCATCTTATGGAGTGCCTTATGGAAAAACTTATACACCTTATGGGTCTGGGTATTAACCCGCTTATCAGTCTCCTAACTATGGATTCATAGAACCCTAGCCTCAAGGTACTCCAAACTACAATATTTCCATGCAGCCATATATAGGGTCAA
The DNA here is from genome assembly GCA_001517045.1 of Pseudotsuga menziesii. Lineage (NCBI taxonomy): Eukaryota > Viridiplantae > Streptophyta > Pinopsida > Pinales > Pinaceae > Pseudotsuga > Pseudotsuga menziesii. The sequence continues at coordinate 355,492 of LPNX010198262.1, read as the reverse complement.
ATAGGAGGAGGTTACTATCCCACTAGCCAAGGCCATGGTGTTTATAACAATCAGTCCTATGTGAACCATCCTTATCAAGGAGCATGGAATCAGATGGCGAAACCTAGGCTCCTTTTCCTTGCAATGTTGAATTTACCTGATTTGTCTAGATTGACTAATGACCCGGTATCTCATGACCTGGCATATCCATTCATTCCCTCCAAGATTCCTTCAGACATTCCCAAGTTTCAAGGTAATACTGGTGAAAACCCTAGTGAGCACATTATGACTTTCCACTTATGGTGCTCTTTGAACTCATTGGATCACAATTCGGTTCGTTTAAGGCTATTTCAATGCACCCTCATGGGTCCTACGATGAAGTGGTATACATATTTGGGTGGTGGGACTTATACAATGTTTAATGACTTAGCTACGACTTTTCTAAATAAATTTCAGCTACCCGTATGTTGCTATGTCGGTACTAAACTCTTGTCGACATTTTGGCAGGACAAAGCTACCCATATATCTGATCACATTCAAGAGTGGCGTAGATGAAAGAGATTGATTAAGGCCTTCATTCCACCATAGTTTCTTCTAGAATGGTTCCTCAAGTATTTATTGCCTTACATAGTGAAGGATGTTTCCACATCCGTAGTGCAGAATGAGGAACAAGCTATCTTTCGATATCGGGAGTTAGATTTGATTATGCTCAATCTAGGATCTTGTATGATATCATATCGAACACACCTAGATCTAATTTCGACCCTAAGTTCAAAACTGGACCACATGTCAATGGAATTGTTAGTTCCACAAGTGCTAAACCTGCAGAATCGGTTGCAAATAAAATTAATAAGTTTTCTATTAACCAGGTATTATTCTTGCACATTGATCTAGGAACAAATAATCAATCTCATCAAGAAATAATCAACAAATAACTCAGAAATGGTGTTAATCGGAACCAGAATTGGTTTCCTCTCTGTATATTTAATAAACAATGAATGGTTACAATAACAATGTCAAGCAATAGCTTGAATCAATGAGAAATTTGAATACCTAAGGAGGTAATTTGAAAACAATGAGTGAGTCTGGCTTAACTAATTGTAATCCATTAATTCACACTCAGTTAACCACTTGACCAAAACCCTAATTGACTCACCAAAACCTAACTGAAGTTGAAGTGCAATAAATGACTGAATCTCAACTAAAGGAGATCAAACACATGTCATATCAAGCCAACCATCAAGTGCTAGTGCTCCATGACTTTAATGAACCCTAATGAGGTTAACTGAAGCTGAATTGATCATCAGAAGTTGGTGGAGGCACCCCTCTTGACTCCAGATCATTAAATAATATTAAATAATCATT